>JAQIUQ010001492.1:280000-286447 GCA_030378365.1 Hybognathus amarus
AAAGATATATATATATTTGGATTTCATACACTCTTATTTAAACACAATCCTGTCATTCCAGTCCTTGCTCTTTCCATCCTCAGTTTTAGGATGACAGATCAATACAGTACAAAGAACATAAAACAAATGTTTGGATGCTGGAAATTAACAATGTGTTTTCTTTTAACCAAATGCTTTTTAATCTTTGCTATTCAATGCAAATTAGATGTTTTGTTGCGAGGAGAGATGCGTGTGTTCAAGTAAGCCATATAGAGTAGATTCTACCCAATATGCTGTATTTAATATATCATGATCACAAGTATTTACGCTAAATCTTTGCAGATTTGTGTTACACAAACTTCCCAGCAAAAGTGAGTACACATAATAAGTAACACGTCGAATTGGCTCGTGGTTTGACAGAGTCACCCGCCTGGCAGATGTTAATTTCAAACCCTAATTATACAGTAAAAATACATAGTGTATGTGTGAGTTTGAGTGTGTGAGTAGTTTAACAAAGTCAGTGTTGCAGTTGCTGATTGTGTTCAGAGGGCGTGGCTTTGACTCACTGCTGCTCTGATTGGCTGATTCACAGGTGGGCACGCAGCTGATTCGTGGAATTTCAGGAGGAGAGAGGAAGAGGACGAACATCGGCATGGAGTCTGATCATCGATCCATCAGTGCTTTCTTGGACGAACCGACAACAGGCCTCGACGCCAGCACTGCCAACTCTGTCCTCATGCTGCTGAAGAAGTGCGTTTACACACTCACTCACACACTCACACTCTCACACACTGAACCCTAACAAATAAGAATTGTTGGGGAAAGAATGATTCTTTTAAACACAAAACTAAATCACCAGTAGGTGGCAGCAGGTGACCATCTTAATGAGTGAGCACTGAGCCCTGAGGCACTCCAGTATCTCTAGATGATAACAGTGATGGGAAAATCCATGTTTCTGAATGACCGATCCTAGTGAGGGCATGTAGATAGAGAAGAGAAGCGGTCCCAGCACTGAGCCCTGAGGCACTCCCAATAGCTAGATGATAACAGTGATGGGATAAACCATGTTTCTAAGTGACAGATCCTAGTGAGGACAGATTGAGAGGAGGAAGGAAGAGGATTTGAGAAGAGAAGGGAAAGTTTTGAAAAGCATACGAGAGTTCCGAAAACAGAATAATTTATTTGTTATTCATGAATGAAACAAAGTTGAATGTTACTGTGAGTATGCAATATGGTTCTGCTGTGATGTTTGTTCTGGATGTTTATTTTCGCTGATGAAACAGGACGAAAACAGTCAATATTGTGTCTAAAATGTAAGTCTAAGTGTGTGTATGTTTTGAGATGAACATAAACAGAGATTGTGTTATTTAAGTGTGTGTGTGTGTGTTCAGAATGGCTCGCAACGGTTCGCAGCATGCATCCTCCTCCATCCATCAGCCGCGCTACTCGACTGATCGTCTGTCCCATAGCTGACGTCTCCTGGTGGGAGGAAGGATGGTGTATCACGGGCCAGCTCAGGACTCCCTGCAGTACTTCAGTGAGATCTGGTGAGACACGCACACACACACACACACATATATATATATACACACACACACACACACTCACTCTCATGTCTTCTGTTTGTGTGTCAGGATACACCTGTGAACCTCATAACAACCCTGCTGATTTCTTCCTGGATGTCATCAACTAATAGCTCAATGGCTGTCACTCTCAACAAGTTACACAACAATGAGGGTACGACACACACACACACACACACACACACACACCCCCCTCTGTGTGTCTGCAGTACTCGCTGTATAACGGCTACTTTGCTGCTTTTTTTAGTCAAGAACCGTTTATTATTATTTTATTATTTAGTAAAATAATAATGGTCAAATAATATCTACACACACTAGAGTGATATATATTCATCACAGTGGATATATAATATTATCAGAGTGAAATTTGTATGAATATTTACTACAATTCAATATACATCATTCATAAATATCATGAGAAAGTATTTTTTATTCGTACATTAATTGATCAAATTGACGAATTTGAAATGAAAGTTGAAGCACAGTTTTAATAAGATTACAGGAAAAAAAGCCCCTTTTAAAGGGTAGAAAAATATCACAAATATGCAGATTTTAATGTTTAACGTTTAGCCTATTTTAAAGAATTCATTTGAATTAATATGTACTACTACTATATAATATGTATCCTTCAGAAATATCATGAGAGAATTATTTTTTTGTGATTTTATTTTTCATTTTATTAGTAGTTTAAATTCTATTAACTTTCTTTTATTCTTTTGTAATTTGTTTTAGTCTTTAAGTATTTTATTTCAGTTTTAAATAATAAAAATAAAAAGTTGAAATTATGACAGGCCTAATATTTGTCGATTTAGAATTTTATTTCCTAACATAGACTTTATTTCATAATTTCAACTTTTTATGTCATAATTAGAGTTTGTCATTTTCAAATTTTCGTTAATTTTAACTTAGCGTGTCAAAATTTTAACTTTTTTTATTTCATAATTAGAACTTTTATTTTGTCCATATTTAATTTTATTTCTGATAATTTAGACTTGGTATGTCAATCATAATTTAGATTTGGTATGTCATAGTTTAGACTTGGTATGTCAATCATAATTTAGACTTGGTATGTCATAATCATAATTTAGACTTGGTATGTCATAATTTAGACTTGGTATGTCATAATTTAGACTTTTTATTTCATAATTATAACTATTTGTCTTTTGAATTTTATTTCGTAATTTAGACTTCATGTCATAATTTGAACTTTTTATGTCATAATTAGAATTTAAGTCAATTTCCAATTTTATTTAGTAATTTTAACAATTCGTCAATTTTTGAATTTTATTTCGTAATTTTAACTTAGTATGTCATAATTTCAACTTGTTATTTCATAGTTATAACTGTTAATTTTAAATTTTATTTCATAATTTAGACTTGGTTTGTTATAATTTCAACTTATATGTCATAATTCGAATTAAAGTCAATTTAAAGTATTACGTTATTTAACAATATGTCGATTTTGAATTTTATTTCGTAATTTAATTGCCATGTCATAATTTAAACTTTTATGTCATAATTAGAATTTAAGTCTTCATTTCGTAATTTGAAAATTTGTCGATTTTGAAGTTTATTCGTAATTTTAACTTAGTGTGTCATAATTTCAACTTAATGTCATTATCAGTATTTAAGTCAATTTCAAATTGAATGATTGAGTCTCTACATGTGTCGTGAATGCCAGAACTGGACCATGATCAGCTGAGTTCGTCTCTGAAGGGCATCGAGGATCGTTTAGTGGAGGAATACAGGAATAGCTCCAGCTTCAAACAAACCAAAGGTGAACTGGATCGCATCGTTCAGGGTCAGGAGAACAGCATTCGGGTCAAAATCAAAACCAGAACCATCACCTACAACACATCCTTCTTCCACCAGTTCAACTGGGTCCTCAAGAGAACCTTCCGGAACCTGATGCTCAACCCACAGACCTCCTTCGCTCAGGTCAGGCGACTGCAACAGCTGAACACATCAAAACGTTGAAATTGAGACGTACTGATTATGATTGTGAAGTCATAATTACGAGACATTAGTTATTAAAACGTTAGTCATGTTATCATTTAAACTTTTTGTCATAATTAGAATGTCAATTTAAAATGTTATTTTGTCATTTTAACCTAGTATGTCACTATCTTCATTTTTTTTGTTATAATTAGAATTTGTCAATTTCACATTTTAATTCGGAATTTTAACCTAGTATGTCATTATCAAAATTTTTTTGTCATAGTATTAGAATTTGTCAATTTCAAATTTTATTTCGGAATTTTAACCTACTATGTCATTATCAACATTTTTGTCATAATTAGAATTAGTCAATTTTAAATTTTATTTAGTCAATTTAATTTAGCATATCATAATTTCAACATTGAATGTTATTATAACTTGATTAAGAACTTGGTTATATATCTTAATTATAAGTTTATTTAGAATTGTATAATAATAATTTAGACTTGCT
The DNA here is from genome assembly GCA_030378365.1 of Hybognathus amarus. Classification (NCBI taxonomy): domain Eukaryota; kingdom Metazoa; phylum Chordata; class Actinopteri; order Cypriniformes; family Leuciscidae; genus Hybognathus; species Hybognathus amarus. The sequence goes on from JAQIUQ010001492.1 coordinate 284,012, forward strand.
ATGTCTTTTTAATGACCATTATAACTTTTTAAGTCATAATTTCAAATATTTATCTCATAATTATGAAAGAAAAAGCTATTATTTTTTATATTATTTCAGAAAGTTTTATTGGCGTTTCTATATTAAGTGTGAGTATTGTTCCTCCAGATCGGGGTCATAATCTTCCTGGCTCTGGTTGTTGGAGCGATATTTTTCGGATTGAAGGAAAACTCAGAGTGGGATTCAGGAACCGGTACGAAACATTCACCAGTGTTTGAATTACAGAACAGACGCTGAAGCGTCTCAAGAAAAACTCAGAATTGTGTGTGTGTCTGTGTTTCAGGGATGGGCGCCTTATTCTTTATCACTACTAATCAGTGCTTTAGTTCAGTTTCAGCAGCTGAACTCTTCATTGCAGAGAGGGAAACTCTTTGTGTAAGTACACACAGTCACACACACACACCCGCAATTTATAGGAGTGAAATAATTTCCACCTAAATATTATATGTTGAGTGCTCCGTTTATTAGCGGCAGTGATTTTGTTTCGTTGGTTATGTGATGTTTTATGTACAGTTACTATTGTGACTATAATTGTGATATTTGAGTGATATGTCATGTTGTTGTTATGTCTCAGGCACGAGTACATCAGCGGCTACTACAGAGTGTCTGTGTACTTTCTGTCGAAGCTTCTGTCTGACATCCTCACGCTGCGCACCATCCCTGCCATCATCTTTAGCTGTGTGGCCTACTGGATGATCGGTGAGTGTGTGTGTGTGTATGTGTGTGTGTGCGACGACATGAAAGTGAAAGAGTGATAGTGACTGATTGTGAGTGATCGGTGAGTGAAAGAGTGAGTATGTGATAAGAGTCATAGTGAGTGAGTGATTGTGAGTGATGTGAGTGAGTGGGTGAGTGATAGTGAGTGAGTGAATGAGTGAGTGATAGATGGTGAGTGATAGTGAGTAGTGAGTGAGTGAGTGAGTGAGTGAGTGATGGTGAGTGAGTGATGATAGTGAGTGAGTGATGGTGAGTGAGTGATGGTGAGTGAGTGATGGTGAGTGAGTGATGGTGAGTGAGTGATGGTGAGTGAGTGAGTGAGTGAGTGAGTGATGGTGAGTGAGTGATGGTGAGTGAGTGATGGTGAGTGAGTGATGGTGAGTGAGTGAGGTGAGTGAGTGAGTGTAGTGATGGTGAGTGAGTGATGGTGAGTGAGTGATGGTGAGTGAGTGATGGTGAGTGAGTGATGGTGAGTGAGTGATGGTGAGTGAGTGATGGTGAGTGAGTGATGGTGAGTGAGTGATGGTGAGTGAGTGATGAGTGAGTGAGTGAGTGAGTGAGTGAGTGATGAGTGAGTGAGTGAGTGAGTGAGTGATGGTGAGTGAGTGATGGTGAGTGAGTGATGGTGAGTGAGTGATAGTGAGTGAGTGATGGTGAGTGAGTGATGGTGAGTGAGTGATAGTGAGTGAGTGATAGTAAGTGAGTGAGATAGTGAGTGAAATGAGTGAGTGAGTGATAGTGAGTGAGTGCCCTGATTTTAACGATCTGAAACGCAAGTGTCAAAGCGCAAAGCGCAATTAACTTTGTGGGCGGATCCCGGCGCTGTTGCTATTTTCCCGGCAGGATAAATGCCTCCTTGCGCCTGCGCAATCTTAAAAGGGGTTGGTCTGGAGTAGCTTCATTATTCATAGGTGTGGTTTGGGCGTAACGGGAATAAACCAATAAGAGCGCCATATCACATTCCCTTTAAGAGCATGATGAACGAGATGCGCTTGTTCCGTGGCGCAATTCTATTTTAACGCGCATTTACCAGGCGCGCTTCAGCATCGGTTCACAGCCGAGTAGAACGATGTTCTCGTCAGGGCCGTAAAAGAAAGAGAAGGGACACTGGGGATGGGACAAACCCACCCAAATTAGCTTCGGGTTAAACATGCATATAATAATTTGGGTAAATGTGTAAGCTTTATGCCTGTTTTTCCCATCATCATGGACACAACAATGATTTCCCTCATGTTTATATATTTTTCCGTATAATAATGTATCATTTGCAAAAAGTAAAATGCATCTGTGTTGTTGATGAGAGAATCATCTACAGTGTATCTGCGTTGTTCACACTCTGTATTATGGCCAAGCATGCACGCTTAAAATAGCATCTGAATAGACGCGCAACGGCGCCACTGACTTTAGACCAGGTTTTTTCTGGTCATTGGCGCAATTGTTTTCTGGAAACTGGCAAAATAGCACCAGGGATTGTTTGCGCCGAACACGCCTCCTTTTCTGCCTAACCCGCCCAGGAAGCGCAAGTTCATTTTGTTAGTTTACGACGACGTGCGTCTGTGGAGGAAAAAAAGCCCGCTTTGCGCGAGTGCAAATAGGAATGATAAATGCGTCAGTGTATAAAGTCATTTGCGCCGGGTGCACAGAGCCTGAGCAATAGGAACTGAACCAGTATTGCTGTGA
>JAQIUQ010001493.1:0-307500 GCA_030378365.1 Hybognathus amarus
ACTGTACGTATTGCTTGCTTTAACCTTTGTAGATGTCTGTACCTGCAGGTGAACTGAAGCTTCCTGTTGCGGCTACAGCGGCGTGCACACTTTCCCACGCTCATCTTGCGGCTTTTGGACATATAGGACACATCAGGTGGCGTGGCCAGGCGCACGGCATCAGTCTTCTGGTAGTCTTGCAGGGCATGCCTCTTAGTTTCTGCCACACAGAGCAAACATGTTCAGGATGGGGAAAAGCAGTAGCTCTGAATCCGAACATGAATTTCATGACAGATGGTGTGTTATTTTCTTTCTCTTTATCAGTTAAGGCTGATCATAAGCCTCATTGGAGACCAGAGTGTCCATAAAATAGAAATTAAAATATGGAGAAACAAAGGAACTAAGATGACAAATTGTATTTCAACAACCTGCTTAGATCAGCGTAAGAATGGAAAAATCTAAATGTTTTCATAATCGACTAGACAGTTGGATGCCTGATTAATAATAAGTCTGAGTTAAAGGAATAATTCACCAAATAGGAACATTTTACCATAATTTACTCACCTTAAAAAAGTTTTAAACCTGAATGCATTTATTTCTTCATGCAGAACATAGAAGACATTCTGACGAACGACTTTCATTACATGGACAAAATAAATAATCAAACAACCAAACAAACAAAACACAGTTTTACAAAAAAAAAAAAAAACCCTTTGTATTCCACAGAACGAAAATGTCTGAGATTTAGAAATACAAAAGGGTGAGTAAATGATGACACATTTTTCACTTTTTGGTGAACTTTCCTTTTAAGGAAACCTTCTGTAATTATATAGTCTCACATCCAAATGACCCTGATCAGACTAAACTAAATCAGCTTTACCAGTGTGACTGTTAGCATGCTAAAGCTCTCTGAGAAGTTGCATCTCAATTATTTGAGACCTGCAACAACCTACTAGTGAGGTTACTTAATCGACTACTCAATTGTGAGGCAATTATGATCCTCCATGGGCATCCTGGATCAGTTGCAGTGGCAGTGAAGCAATGAATGAGCTTTTTGACAGGGCTTTCATTTTATTTCAAGATTATTTCTGAGTGTATAACAGGATGCAAAGGCATCAATCCCAGTCTGCTTTGAGTGAAGTCAGCCGAGCGGAGATGATTGTGAAGGCCAAATTAAACTGGCTCTGATCCACCATCAAGTGTGCACCACCAACCCTTCTAAAACCACCACAAGAGCCCTATACATGCCAGGCTGTAGTCATGAGAAGTGAGTTATCTGTCAAGCACATGGTTGAGAAAGCATCTATTTCACAGCCACAAACCACATTTGTAAGATCATGTTTTTGGATGTAAAACAAGCCCTCAATACTGAAGTAGACCAACCAAGGAACATTACTCTCCATCTAAGCTCTAAAACTGACCAACAGCCATGCTCTTAGAAGACTCCAGCTCTTGATTAGCTCTGAATATTAAAAGTAGATGAGTCTGTATAGAACAACAAGAAAAATTTCCAGTTTCTCAGTGCACAACACTCAGGGAAATCTCATAATATTATGGACAAGGACATATTTTGGTATCAAAACAGCCATAGCAGTTTGATCGAAGTAAAGCATTCCAAATGCATAATGTAGGCCTATATATTCTAATGCATGCAAAACGACAAGATAACTGAATGACTCAGTACATCTAAACAAAGGTTTTATTTAAACAGAATGTATAAAATCGATAAACTCTATGATCCTAAACTCAAAACAACTAAAGGCCACATTGATTCTTCAATGTCACAGATCGATATTACATATTAGAAACAAAATGACTGAACTCGGAATAATTAACATGCTTTGCGCAATAAAGCGGTTTGGATTTCTGAAGAAGAGTTTTATAGTGCCACACTCTAACACCAATCTCTCACTTCAATTCGACGCACACTGTTGGTGACTCAGTTTATCCAGATGTTTTGGGAAGAAACAGCCCACTCACCATGAATGTCAACATCTGTGAAGTTTTCCGTACGTGAAACTTAATACAATGTTTGGTAACATCACATTCACAAATATGCTACTGGTCTGTATACTGTTATGGCCAAATCACAGCCATGCTAATATTCAGTAAAAACAATTTGTTTCATATTGTTTAAAGACCATGCGAAACAGAAGTTGTCACCAACTTTACTTTAATATTGAGGCATAATTGCTGAGGTAAAAGTAATTGAGTGAGAAAATTAAATGAAAGGGAGGGGTTTGATTTTAGTGCACCTCCTCATTTGCTTGAAGTGGAGTGTTTAATAATGTTCTGCCCAAGATGCCAAACCGACATCAATAGAAAATTATCCAATTTTGACTCTTCTGTAAATTAACTTACATGGGCTATTGTTCATCACAAATCAAGTGATGTGCGCAACCAAAGTAAATAGAGTAAATTTAGATTTCATTCAGACTTTCAATATTTTGACAATGCAGTAGAAATTAACATGCTTGCATACATATTTGCATTCTCATAGTAATGTTATAAACAATTATGAAGTGTATAGTATAGCATACATGTAGTAACCATGCGAAACAATTTTCATTATTTAACAGGTTTCATTATTTTTTATTAAATAATATATATTATAATTATGTATATATATATATATATATATATATATATATATATATATATATTATAATTATGATTATATATATATATGTGTATATATACATATATATATATATATATATATATATATATATAATGTTTTATCAAATAAAAGATTGTGTAACAAACCTCTATATTCACCCAAAAAGTGTACACAAGGTTTAAGAGTCTATTAGGCTCGTTTTATTTGAAAGTAACAGGGTGAACATTAGTGTCAACCAACTGATTTGTTTAAAAGGTTTCTATATGTAAATGTAAAACTAAATCAGTGAGCTTAATCTGTATAACGACTTCAATATGTTTCTTTCATGAAACAAAGATACTAGGCTGTATGTAAATGTAGCGAAGCCCAAAAGCCACCAAATAGGAATGACCCAAATAGCATCAGGTAAGATGGTCATCTCCAAAACGCTGGTTCAAAAAAACGACTAACAATGCCATATTAGTTTTGATACTGTTAAACATGATACAGCTATTAATGTAAAAAAACATGACGCAGGTTTTACCAAGAAAAAAAAAAACCTATACATGATATCTATAAAGAAGCTTCTCTGACTGAAAAAAACAACAACAAAAAACTTACCTGAGTAAACCAAAACAGCCACACACAGCAAAATTTTGTAAATCCACATGTTGCTTTAAATAGTTTTTATGCGACTCCAAAAATACAAAAGAGATGCCAGAAGTCTCGGCGTTTTCCTCCTTTTAATACGACTATTAGTAAGATACTAGTCTACCAGCAGTTGCTGTTGCGGTGCTCTTGTGTACAGTGAACAAGCGCGCGATGGACTGACTGAAGATGAGCGCGAGCTAGAGAAGACTCTACCTCACGCGCTCCCTCCCTTTCCCCCTGTCCATTTAAAGTCGCCCCGCCACTGTCCACTCCTCCACTCCTCCACATAATATTATCACATATTATCGCATTTCCTGATAGACACCGAGGTTGTTGAACCAATCCGGGAAGTAAAATAAATGCAAATTGTTTATATTTGTTGCCGCTCTAATTTATTGGAGCAGATAGGAAAGTGTTAAGGAGATGTCAACACAGCTGTGTGATGCACTAACCTCCCTGAGGGTGTTTGGGAGTAAAGTTGTGAATTGATAAACTCTGGGCCACTCACTTGTTTTAGTTTGCAGAGATGTGATAGCTTATTTTATATTTCGTTATCGGACCGCAACCCTCTTAGTCATGATAGAAAGAAATTATTAATCATGTTGTTCGCTTTATCATTCACATGCTATCATTTCACTGCCTTACAAAAATTTGCAGTGACAACCATAGCCACAGCCACATGCAGTCTGCTTAAAAAAAATTGAACTATATATATATATATATATATATATATATATATATATATATATATATATATATATATATATATATATATATGTATATGTATATATATATATATACATATATATATATATATATATGTATATATATATATATATATATATATATATATATATATATACACATTATATCATCATATCATATATATATATATATATATATATATATATATATATATATATATATATATATATATATATATATATATATATATATATATATATATATATATATATATATACATACATATATATATATATATATATATATATATATATATATATATATATATATATATATATATATATATATACATATATATATATATATATATATATATATATATATATATATATATATATATATATATATCACACACACACAAACACATCAACGCATTATCGTCATATGAACGCTATATGAAAAAACGGTGCTATACTACACACATGGCATCCGTTACTCGTTAATGTAACACGCGCTGTGATGGTTAGGTTTAGGCTGTGGGGTAGGGTAGTCTCATATTACGCTAAAGGATTTATTACGCCTTGGGGTTCGTGTGTTATATTAACGATAAAGGGTGCCATGTGCGTAGTATCAGCGCCATTTTTTCATATAGCGTTCTATATGACGATAAAGGATAAGAGACGGGCTCATATATATATATATATGTTTAGCCATGAAACTCTAATCGTGTTTCAATTGGAACGTAGATTATGAACGTAGGCCTAATGTCCCCAGCCAAACGATTTAAAGTATTCATTATCAGAACCTTGACGCATCAAATTAATACACATTGCTATGCAAGTTCTCTTTCTAGCCTTCTACCTCCCAGCACCACCTGCCTAGATCTTCAGTGGGGTTCCCTCTATAGTGAATGAATGAACGAACGAATGAATGCAATGACAGATTGCCTAAACTGGTTATAACTTTTAAATTATCATTTCACTTTATCATTCACAAACGTTCAGCTGTTTTTCCTGTAATTTATGGATTCATACTGACAGGCAACACATTAAAATTTTAGATGAATATCAAAGAACAACTACACAACATATTAAGCTTTAGTTTATACATTTTGTCCTCGGAAGATTCGATATCTAACATATGAACATAACTCATGTTCCTTTGTCACGAATTTCAGATCGAAGCGAGGGGAGAGAGAGGGATACGAGCAGGTTGGAAGCACCGAGTTGTTTATTAAACAGTACTACACTCAAGATGCTCTTCTCTCTCTTGGAACAGAAAGAGCTCTTCTTTTGTGCTCTGTGATGGCAATACACTCCATCTGTTTATTTGTGATGTTCCCATACTCAAACAGGTATTCAGGCTGTTTTGCTTGTGGATGCACTGGAGCTTTTTTTGTTCAAATATCAATTATTCACTCATATTGGCACACTTTTGTATGGCTGGTTGTTTATCTGTACTGGAGTTTGTATTTGTTTCAGTTAGTAGTTTGAATATCAATTATTCACTCAGTTTGACATGCTTTTGTGCAGATGGTTGTTTAGCCGTACTGTGATTGTATTAGTTTAGTTAGCAGTAGTGTTTATGTGAGTGAGTGTCCTCCATGACTCTGTGATCGTATTTGCTTCTCCTCCCTCTGATGATGAGAGGTACAAACAACAAATGCCAACTGACATGCCTGATGGCCCCATGGGAGTTATCAATCACTGTGTGCGTGTATCTAATACTGTTTCCAGCATTGTCATTCCACATCCTGTCCTCTCATCTCTCAACACCTCTGGGTGAATCTCACAACATGTCCAGATCACATTTCACCAATAAAATTAAAAGACATACATACAACATTATATTTTGGATAATGACAATGAGACATACTTGAGGGTATCAAAGGGTTAGTTCACCCAAAAATGAAAATTCTGTCAGTATTTACTCACCCTCATGTTGTTCCAACCCCGTAAGACCTTCGTTCATCTTCAGAACACAAATTAAGATATTTTTGATGAAATCTGAGGGCTGGATCACTCCTGTATACTAGTCCATAGGCTTCTTGATGGATTGAAACTTGCTGGCTGCGAAAAGTTATTAAATACATCGTTAAATAGTCCAAGTGACTACAATTGCTCAATTTTAAGTTTATCAAACAATGAGAAAACTTTTGCGCTACAAAAAACAACAAAAATAACGACTTTATTTCAAGTATTCATTTAATAGTTTAATAATGTAAGCTTCTTTTATTGTACGTCCATAGGCGCGGGAGGGGGTGCTGCGGGGGCTGCAGCCCCCCTCGTCATAGCATCAGCCCCCCCTTGTGAGGGGCTGTGGTGGTGGACTCTTTTTACAGTCTATGGGTGAACTATAATAAATATTATACTTAAAACGTGAGAATTTTTTTTTAAAATAGACAAAAGATACGGTGTTTGATATGGGATAAAAAAATAATGGGCAGTGTATAAGATATAAACTAATGATTAATTATTTTAATATTTCGTGAATCGATATACTACGCCTGCGCGCGCCTCCTCCTCAGTTGCTTCCGTAACCTGACACTCGTTTGGATCTCGTTCGGACTCGGAGATTCATCAGAAACACATCAGAACGCAAGGACATGTTTGGTGCACTTTAAATAGAGGTAAGAAATGGTTTTAAATCCCTTATAGGCCTACTGCCGCCAAGCATTTTAGCTTTATTTATTTCTGTATTCTGTTGCCTATTCGTCGTTGTCCTGAGCTAACATTGGGCAGCCCATCACTAAATAATATGCATGTATAGTGATTAAATATGACATTAGTTAAATTTTTATTTTTCAGATAATTTCTGAAGAATAAAAATGTAACTGTCATATTATTAGTTACTGGTCTCACATATTATCACCCAGTGGCGTTTTCTACCGGATGCCAAGGGAAGCAGGCGGCATCCAATCTCGTCCGACAATCACTATTATCGTAAATAAAACATTTTATTTGTTTATCACAATTCAATATTTGTGTTTGGCCTCTCATTTTACGTGATTGATTATTGATGAAGCGTGATCAGCGTAGGCACAAGCTGAGTTTCGGCGCCCCCAAGTTCACGTTCAATGCAAGTGATTGTGCCAGCGCCTTATTATTCTGCTAGATATTTGCTTCTTATATATTAAATACAGGCAATTGGTTGATAACACATTAATCGAAATTAAGATATTTATATTAAACGAAAATCTTTTAAAAAGAGTTTTTCTACAAAACAAAACACAAGTGAGTGGTTAAAATCATGTCTCTCATGATGCATCTTTCTCATGCTGCATGCTCACTTTCATAATCAACATTGATTAAATAAAAAAAAAACATTAGTCTTATAATATTTAAACAAATATGATACTAAATATATTTACTTTATTGGCTACAACACGTAACATATACTGTACAAAGAAATGTAATTTTTTTTGTCATAATGACGTCATATTTTTCAACCCAGCCCTCAGCCCCCCTCGCCTGAAACAGCTTCCCGCGTGCCTGTGTACGTCACACACATGACCAGCGTCGGCCAATAGTGAGCCTACATGTGACGTAGCTCTATGCTCTCACACTATGCTTAACTGACTAGAGGCTTATAGAGAAGAAAGTGAATAGTTAAATTAATAGTTGAATAGAATTGTTATTTTTGTTTGTTTTTGCGCACAAAAAGTGTTCTCGTCACATGATAAAGTTAAAGGGTTAGTTCACCCAAAAATGAAAATTAAGTCATTTATTACTCACCCCATGCTGTACCAACCCGTAAGACCTTCGTTCATCTTCGGAACACAAATGAAGATATTTTTGATTAAATTTGAGAGCTGTATCACTACCACATAGGCTGCCTAAGGGACTGGCTCTTGACGGCCCGAGAAAGTCAATGAAGAAAATGTTTAAACATTCCATGTGACTACAGTGGCTCAACTATAAGTTTATCAAGCAACGAGAATACTTTTTGTGCGAAAAAACAAACAAAAATAACGACTTTATTCGGCTATTCCTTTTCTTCCTTGTTGGCCTGAAACGAGACTTCAATAGATTTCCACAACACATGCGCGAGAATTGCGATCTCTTTCAACTACTTCGGTTCAGTAGTTTAAGGAAGAAAAGGAATAGCCGAATAAAGTCGTTATTTTTGTTTGTTTTTTTCGCACAAAAAGTATTCTCGTTGCTAGATAAACTTATAGTGGAGCCTCTGTAGTCACATGGAATATTTTAACATTTTCTTCATTGCCTTTCTGGGCCGTCAAGAGCCAGTCCCTTAGGCAGCCTATGTGGTAGTGAAACAGCTCTCAAATTTAATAAAAAAAATCTTCATTTGTGTTCCGAAGATGAACGAAGGTCTTACGAGGTTGGTACAGCATGGGGGTAAGTAATTAATGACTTAATTTTCATTTTTGGGTGAACTAACCCTTTAAGATTGAGCCACTGAAGTCACTTGGACTATTTTAACGATGCATTTAATAACTTTTCGCGGACGGCAAGTTTCAATTCCTCAATAAACCTATGGATTAGTATGCAGGAGTGATCCAGCTCTCAGATTTCATCAAAAATATCTTAACTTGTGTTCCGAAGATGAACGAAGGTCTTACAGGGTTGGAACAACATGAGGGTGAGTAAATACTGACAGAATTTTCATTTTTGTGAACTAACCCTTTAAGATTGTTGACAATATTTCCAAGACAAGTAAGCACATAGTATCCGAAATTTCCCATTAACTGAATGTGCCAGGATATTTTTGCCCCATTATTCCTAAACGTGATTCTTATATTCTCATTACTTACTGTGATTTAAAATATTGCAAGACAATTATATACACTTCAATTCAAATGTTTGAGGTTAATGATTTAAACCAATACTTTTAATCAGCAAGGTTGCACTAATCAAGACACAATGAAGACATTTATATTATAACATTTTTTTTAACATTATATTCTTCCTCAGCTGTCACATCATAGCCAAAACAAATGACTTCTGGTTGCTTAGATGCAGCAAATCCCTTTAAGTGTGAATGCTCTTTCACTCCTGTACTCTTCCTGAAGTGCTGTCTATCTCCTTCTCTGACAGCATCTGAGTGACTCTCTACAACTCAAAAACAATGCAACAACATGGATCAAAATGTCAGGAGCCCTATGGTTTGTGTAAAGAGGTTTCAAACCACCATAACTAAGAGCAGATGCATGCAGATTGCAAAAGCTGACTTCTAAAAAATCCCACCGTTGAAGTCAGAATTACGGGATCTGTGGTCAACCAGGCATTTAAGTTTGCAAAAATTGCACCCAACACATGTGTGGCGATAAATTAAGAAGCATGCAGCAGACATTAATAGGGTATGAGCAAAGACATTGATCATATTGGGAATTTAACATGGAATTCGATTCATAGCCACATCAGTCAATAAGAACAGCAAATTCCATGATGAATTCAGGGTGAGAACCGCACATCTAAAGGTCACTTTCTTTCTTCAAGGAAGAAGTTTTGAAAACGTTCCTTAATTACAGGGAAACTTAATCAATTTTCCATGTGGTATCTGTTACTCCATTTTTGACAGCACAAAGGTACAGCTGTGATTCACACGTAACATGTGAAAGTGAATTGTGTGAATCATATTCATAATCTGTTGAACTTTCAACAGTCTCGATATCTGGATCAGAACACAAACATCGATTTCACCACATGTGGTTTGGTCTGTGTTTAGCCCTTGTTCCCACAAATAAACAAAACAACAGACTAATTCGCTCTGTTGTGTGTCTGGTGTCTAACGAAGACCATGTGCAGTGAACACAAACACATAATGAGTCATTCATTGTGGTGCTGATGTGGTAAAGATGTAAGCAGCTACAGACAACAATGTAATGTACCTTTCAGTCAACACAGGGATGTGTTATTGCTGCTGCTGATAACAGATACTTATTCAGAAGTTTAGTCAACTTTGCAGCATTGCAGCTAAAATGGTCTGGTTAAATGGTAAAATTGCAGGAAACCAAAATATGACCTAATTATTATACCAAATTCTTTCTTTCTTTCTTGCTTTCTAGCTTCCTTGCTTTGTGTGTCTGTCTGTATCTAAACTTTAAGGCTTTTAAACTTTTGTACAAGGTTTTAAAATTTCTTGGTCATTCTTTTAAATGACCGTTATTTCTTTGCATTCCAATTAATCTTTTATTTTCCTTATATTCAAATTCAAATTCTGCTGGAATCTGCAATTCTGAAAAGGCATTTGCAATTCAATTCTGGATAGCACATCGAGTTGGTCAATATATATATATAAAAAAATTGGATGACATGAACCTTGCAAACTTTGGCAAATTTAATGCAGTGTAGCAGTTTATCTTGAAACATGAAAGAATGATTAAATGACTAGCACTCTAAGTCTCTGGACATTGGACAATGTTGGCTAATCAAACTGATGTTTTGGGAATTCTCCTTTTGATAAAGTATTTGTATTGTGTAATCAGGGCTGCAACTGACCCAGTTTCAGTAGGGGTATGCAGCAACAATTTTAGCCCCCCCCCCCCCCCAAAAAAAGAATTTGTGTTCTGTAATGTTAAATTCAGCAATCTGGTGCACTTTGAGAGTTAAAAATTAAAAGCAACAACCCATATTCAGGGTGCAAATTAAACAAAGAAAAATTTGAACCTCTTTTAGTTAGTGTCTGTCTACATTACACTACTACATAATAATAGTTATAATATTAATCCCATGATAGTAATAGCCATAAAGGCTATTGTAAAACAAATGCACTGAAAAATAAAGGAAACTTTCATAATTAGTTTTGCACTAATTTCTATACTTGAAAGATATAAGCGCATAATGACATGTTTCATGGGCCAGTGTGTCAGAAAATAAACTAAAGCTGACTTTTTTTTACCAATGCATTACACCAGCACAGCGCCGCCAATTAAGCAAAAAACAAAACAAACAACAAACAAATGGGCTGCCGATGTATGAGTTTTGTGGGCCGTTAAGACAAATAAATAAAAAAAGGATGAGATGTATTGGCTGAAAAGCACGTCGGCCCAGCGGAATCTCCCGGTAGTCCCGATGGCCACTCGAGCTATAGATAGCCTAAGTTACCTGCCTGGATGTCACAATTTAAATCCTATTCCTACCTGTTGGCTTTCAGCAATGCATGCCGTTATTTAGCTGCTGTCGCATCAGTTGACATGCCATCTTCTTTTCTCTTTCTTTTTCTATTTTTAGCCCCACAGCATTTTGTTTTATCCATCTTTTTTACGACAACTCACTACTTGTACCTGCTGCTCAGCGCTCACGGCGACCCCACCCGCTCCGATATTACCCCGCATGACTCTAGCCTGGCTGTTAGTCCTCTAAAATGTTATATAACATTGAAGGAATGCAGAAATGATTTAGAAACGCACAACAGCAGCTACATATAGAAATACAATATATATATATATATATATATATATATTTTTTACCATCGCTTTGGCGCCCCGCATTGTGCTGCGCCCCTATGCGCCGCATATAGCGCATACCCACTTTTGCGCCACTGTGTGTAATATTTATCAGATTGTCTGTGAATGGTCAGTAAGAGTGTCACTTGAAGTTAGTGCTATACACACACACACTGCTACTGCAAGTGGTCTTTGGAGACAGAATGATGATGGTAGCCTATTAAAGGTCCCCCAACATGGGGTTATTTTAATATTGTATAATGTTTCCTGGTTTGCCCTTATATGTTTTTTTTTAGATCAAAAATTGTCATAATTTAGAAATAAAAGGCATTTTTCCTTGCCTGATTTTAGCCGCTAATTTTGAACGCTCTGTTTGAAGGGCCGTGTCTGCTGTGGGATTCAGTGGAACTGGCCACTGCTGTGATTGGCTGACATGCTCTGCATATGAAATAGCTACATATTACATGTGAAACTCTCTCGAATACTTTTACTACAGCTATTACAATTTTTTTACAATTACAGCTATCGAGATTAATGAATCGTAAGAAGTTTTTAAAGCATAAAGTATAATTTAAACTATATTGCCGTGACGAGCATTGAGCAAGCAAACAGTTGACCGCGACATTGAAGATCTTATCATTGCTTTGCAGTTTCTGCTATAATCTATAATGCTTTCATCAATGCAAACATGATGATGTACATACAGTAATAGCTTTGTTGTACAGTGTAACTTGCATTATTGATTTCATATTGAGTTGTCCAGATAAACTTGAGCTGTGTGGAAAGATTGTTCTTTGATCGCTTATATAATTTGTTCACAATTTACTTTCATCCTACTAAAAGAAACAAAGTTGATATTCTAGTCACTGGCTTGACTTATGCATAAACAGTATGGAATATATGCATGCATAAGTTGCGCATTTGACGCAAGGAGTACTCTTAAGATTCCGGTTGGGGAGATTAAAGCGGAGGAAAACGGGATTATGGCAAAGTCTTTAAAATTTACTGTCCAATCGTCATTGAAATTAAACTTTCATACGTTTAGATGTAATTTTCTATATAGTTATGTTTATTTAATATGATTTAAAAAAGAAGCATAAACACAATGAGGAGTGTCTGTTTTATCTGTTTTTGTGACTAACGTTGTAACAAACTTGGCTTCCAACTCAATTAAGCCAGTTGTCACTTAAGAGTTCAGGACACACATAAGGCATGATTGAATTAGGGGAAAACTGTATCAATGCTTGAAATCAAAGAATGGCATAAACAGATTACCCAACAAAGTATATTGAAAACACAGCAGTCAAATCAAGAAAAATAACACTTATCCCAGAGTCCTTGATCAAATAGTCCATGTGTGAGAAGTATTGTCCTGTTGTATGAATCCTTAGTCCTTGCGCCCCAGAAATGAACCATAAATGTCCAGAAAAACAATAATAATCCTCCAAATGTGATGCACTGGCAAAAATACCAAAAAAACCCAAGTCTTCTATTTAACCTCGATGGGTAATTAGCCCATAAATGACTCCCAAGGAGAAGACTAAAAAGCACCCATCTGTTTGGTTCAAAACATGCATTTTTTCTTTCCCTCTGGCTTGGCTTCCTTTTCACCAAAGAAGGCCTTCCTCTTACAAGGTGCCCTCCTATCAAAGTAAAAGTCCCTTTTTCCTACTACAGGATATTTCTGCACCAAATATAAAAGTCCAACATACAAAAGACAGAACTTCAACTACCTGAAACCACTTAAATCATACCTTTACTTATTTTACAATATTTTATACACCTTCACATTTGTAAAATAAAATATTACTAAAATAGTTTTAGTTTAATATTTTTGCTTAGCCGTAATATAGAAGTGTCACAGAGTAAAAATCAATATAAATTCTCTGTATTGCATTGCACTCTACGATCGGTGGAAGTTATCGAGCATCCTTAAACCTTCACCGGAAATACCGCCGTGCATAGAGCCCATTGAATGATTTTGAGAGAAATTACCTGTCTGAAAAATTATAAAAAATTGTTGCTTGGTAGCTTGATCGATTTTATTCGAGTCAGACCACCAAGGCCAGTTGGCCCAAGTTGAGGAAACAGTCCTTGGTGAAATGTTTGGACCATTTCCAGAAAAAATCAAATTAAGCCATTGTTTCTTCAGAGGCTGGGATGAAGGAACTAAAAAATACTTTAGTGTTCCTTTGTACATCCGAACGCTGATCAACTGTCATGCTTCGCTCGTTTGCTAAACTTAAATCGCGCTCGCGAGTTTGTACTTCCTAGCTCATTTTCTCATGGGTGAGCCAAATTCTTTGGGCAGGCAAAAGCAGAGAAAGGGGAGGTTACCTTTCCTCTGGTCCGTATGACGGCATAGATAAAATTGAAGATCAGCCCAGAGATATATATATATAAAGGCTAAATGTGTCGTCCGCGCTGCTGGCCAATGGAGGTCGATGTCTGCACCTGGCGGCCATCTTGTCTCAGGCAGCTCGCTCACTCGTAACATTGTGTTAATGGTACATGTACTATTTAAATAACCATAACTTGCTCAATTTTCTACCGATTTTCAAACGGTTTGGTTTGTTATAAACATCAGAGATGTAGCTATGACACAGCATACTCATGAAAAATAAGTGTAAAAATAAATAATCATCCAGATAATTATAGCCTCGTTAATAACGTTTGTAAGAAACCAAACCGTTTGTAAATCCGTCAAGATTTCAACGAGATAAGAGTATTTGTGTTCGTGTTGACCACTCATCTTACATCAGCTTACCTGTGACAAGATGGCCGCCGGTGATGACGATGGAAACTCCGCTGTAACACATCTAGCCTTTATATACATATCTATGGATCAGCCCATCTGAGCTTTCATTTTCTCAAAGTCAGAGAAAGATAGCCAAAGCTCCTTTTCCACCATTTGAAATTTCTAGCCACTGGGGAGCATAAATAGGCTAGGGGAACTCATATTAATGTAAAAAAAAAAAAAAAAAAAACAATGGTGAAAATTTCATGTCGGGGACCTTTAAGAGGAAAATGTCACAAAAAAAGAGAGAATTTGATAAACGTTTGTAATAGGTGTATGAAAATTATAGCACATGGAGAGAGACAGAGCAATTTTAGGTTAGTTCCTGAGGGTGCTAATAGATTTCCTGCAGCTTTGTCGAGATTTGTCATTCAGATCTGGAGCTGGTTTTAAATTCAGCTGCAGCAAATTACCTGAACCCGTTCCTGACCCCCAATAACACACAATATCCTGACCATCTCTCCTAAAATACAAAGAGGCACACTTAAGTTTCACCTCCCCCCACATACTCAAAGCTTGAACAGGTACAGTGTGTGGAACATAAAGATTATACATTAGACTTACAAACAAAGCATGCAGCTGCATTTCAGCATCCTGCGGTGAAGCTTCCAGCCCAGTAAACAGAGAAGTCCATTCCAAATAAACACACACTTCCTGTGTGTGACTCTCACTCTGGATTAGAGATATCCCAGAGTTGACACTCTTTCCTTGTGATGCTCTTCCCTGTGAAAAAAGACGTTCGAAAATCAATAAATGAGTAAACATCTGTAAACTGGTTTTATGATATTCTAAATCAAATGAAACTGTATTTAAGAATACTAGCTCATTTTAAAAAAAGGTCTTTATTTCACATAAAAATTATGTTGACCAGTAAGTCACCCAAAAACATCAAATTGATCTAGGAATCAGTCTAGAAGAGGAAATGTAATTAAAATCAACATTTATAAACATTCTGAACAGGGAGTTTGTTTCATCTATGAAATAGTTTCACCAAACCAAAGTTTATAGGATGTTCCCCTCTCTCTCACTCTTTCTCTCTAAACATTATTGTGCTGTTCCCTGGACAAGATGGCTCCAGAACTTTCTCAAAGTCACGTACACTTACTTCACATGGCAAAAATGTGAATGCCATGTCAAATATTTATGGGTGTAGACATAAATATATTGTATGTACAGAAGAATCGTCATTGCAGACTCATGACAAAGCTATTGTGTTTGTGTCAAGTTGTTTGGATGTGGCATTCTTTTACCATGGACCTTTCACATCTTATATTGGTGAATACACACAATACAACACAATATAAACACAAAAGATAAACAGGTATCAAAGAGGCATTACGTTTTTTTTCTTAAATAAGTAGAAAGCTTCATTAAAAACAAAAAAAAATTGCAATATCTTTTCACACACACACAAAAATGTCCTACCAATATCACAATTATTCCAATTAATGTAATTTTAAAAATAGTAGATTAAAAACAGTAGTTAAAAATGGGAAAACAAATCCCATAGATGTACATATTACATATTAAAATTATAATAATAATAAGTGTCTACTAAGGTATTTTTTATTCGGGAACAGAACTGTTTGAGAGAAAAGTGTGAGAACAAGGGACTAAGGTTATTTGTTTCTCAGATGAAAAATAAAAAAAAACACTTAAATATTTTAGTTTGAATGATTTATTAGAGCCTCACTGAATAACATACATGTGAATGTACAAAATAATATTGACATTGGCTTAGAATAAGAAAATGTGAGAGGAACAAGTGAGCTTGTTCATGTATGCACAGTATACAAACATGTTGTTCTTTCTTTACTGTGTCTGTAATAGACCTATTAGAGTAAAGTGTTTCAATCACTTAAGGCGATCCAGAGGAGCCTGGGTAAATGTGAAACACTAATGAGGAGGTCGTAAAACTTCTATCTTTCACATGGCGACTGGAAATGTTTGAATGCATCCCATAAGGGGATAGCCTGGGATAAATTTCAAATGACAAAAAAATACTCCTTTTTTAATCTTCAAAGAAACAAAACGCAGACCACCTCAACTTGCACCCGGACACACAATAAACACGCCAGTCTCGTTCTACATCCTAAGCACCTGTCAATATGCATCCCCCTAATTAGTCCTTTGATAGTAGCCAGATTTGGAGGGTCCATTACAGGCAGCTGTGCAGAAGTCAGAAGGTCCTGGTTGACTTGAATAAAGGAGCCAGCCTGAGGGAAACACCGGTGAACTTCTGCACAGGGACCTGAGCACACAGCTGGGCTCAGATGGGCCAAAGAAATGGAGAATGCCACCATACATGCAAAAATCTGATCATCCATGCTGAAAAGTCCAGCATTGCTGGTCCCCAGCCTGGGAAGTGCAGGGTACACCATTGCTTTCAATGAGTATGAGAATATGACCTTTGGCATTATACACAGATGCGTTGGGTATGGGAATGTTATCGTCATGATGAAATTATCAACACATTCTCATCCTTTATCGTCATATAGAACGCTATATGACAAAACGGCGCTATACTACGCACATGGCATCCATTATCGTTAATATAACACGCGCTGTGATGGTTAGGTTTAGGTGTGGGGTAGGGTAGTCTCATATTACGCTAAAGGATTTATTGGATTTATTACGCCTTGGGTTTGCGTGATATATAAACGATAAAGGGTGCCATGTGCGTAGTATAGCGTCGTTTTTGCATATAGCGTTCTATATGACGATAAAGGATGAGAGCGGGCTCAAATTATATATTGGGTTTTGACATTGACATGTTTTAGTGCGATTCTCGATTTAATCAGCCAACATTTATTTTATTTATTTACGCGTGAACACGTGACACAACCCCACCCCTAAACCTAGGCTACCCATTTGCGTTACATTTACATTTATTTCATTTAGCTGACGCTTTTCTCCAAAGCAACTTACAATTGCTATACATGTCAGAGGTCACACGCCTCTGGATCAACTAGCGGTTAAGTGTCTTGCTCAGGGACACATCGGATGTCTCACAGTGGATTCGAACCTGTGTCTCTCACATCCAAAGGCATTAAACCAAGCGGCAACATTCTAAAGATGAAGCCTACCCGGAAGTGCGCTGAAACTGCAATACATCTCAAATCCGCTAGAGGCCGGTCCCAAAAGGGAGCAAATATCCATAGACGTCATGTTAAAATCTCCGTTTTCACAGCAGAAATTCGTATGTTTACAGTTTGGTCCCATGGACTTTTATTGTAATCTTCAATATGTTCCGCGTGCCTGACAACTGTGAGGGGGTGAATGTTTTTCTAACTCGTTAGTTTAGATCATATTTAGATATAAAATGTATGCGGTTAACTTTGATTGACAGCTGATAACGGGCTGTGCCGAGTGAATTTGACGTCTCGGTCATGATCTGACACAACACATCATACCACCTCTGTATCCTTTCTGAAACTTGTGTATTTTGTATTTTCCAGTATGGCGCTGCCCACACCCCCCATAAACAGCCTCAAACGCGTTCTTCAGAGAGTCTATGGGTGACGTCACAGACGCTTTGTCCATATTTTTTACAGTCTATGCATTAAACACAGGATATAAGATATATGTGACGAGTTGTGTGTGAGAATGTGTTGCACAGAACAGCATGACTTTTTTTACCGCACATATCTGTGAATAGATTTAAAAATAATCAATTGTGAACTTTGAGCACTATTTGTTTGTAAGGCAATCAGATTAATGAAAAAATTACCATTACAAAATCTTTTTGTTTCCTTTTTATTATAATTCAATCAAATACCAGAACAAAATATTTAAGATTTTTAAAATACTTTTAGCAATAGAATTGCTAAAAGTATATAAGAATATTTTATGCATGTGTATGTAAGTTTGTAGCAATTTTTTTAATAAGGAGTTCTATTCATAACTGGCAGGTACGATTGTAAAACCTCAGACTTCCATTATGCAACCTTCCAATCACGTTCATAAAGAAAGAAGATCCAGCTACTGTGGCATAGGGTCTGGAGAAGTGGATACACAACTTATATAAATAAATATAAGTAACAAACAAACAAATAGTAAAAATATAAAGTATGACTTTATTTTACAATGTAGTTACTATAACAACTATATACGTAATAACATGCAGCTAACCCTAAAGCGAACCCTAATCACCCTAAGTACACGTAGTTAAATAATATTACTCGGTGCTTAATATATAAAACACTGTAAAAAGGACACCTTAAAATAAAGTTTAACCAAACATAAATAAATACATTTACAACTGTAATATAATACAGTAGCTAGATACATAACAATATACACTACCGGTCAAAAGTTTAAGATTCGGTAACATTTTTATGTTTTTAAAAGAAGTCTCTTCTGCTCACCAAGGCTGCAATTTTTTGATAAAAAATACACAAAAAACAGTAATATTGTGAAATATTATGACAATTTAAAATGACTTTTTTAATGTTAATATATATTAAAATGTAATTTATTCCTCCGAAAAAAAAGCTGAATTTTCAGCATCATTACTCCAGTCTTCAGTGTCACATGATCCTTCACAAATCACTCTAATATGATGATTTTATGCTCCAAAAACATGTATGATTATTATCCATGTTGAAAACTGTTTTTTTATATTTTTATTTCAGGATTCTTTGAGGAATAGAAAGTTCAAAAAACAGCATTTATTTAATTAGAATCTTTTCTAACATTATAAATGTCTTTACTGTAACTTTTGATCAATGTAACTCATCCTTGATGAATAGAAGTATTGATTTCTTATTTATTTCCCCCAAAAATAAAATACAATTTCTCACTGACCCCAAACTTTTTAAAGGGTAGTGTTTAATGTAACAAAAGCTTTCCATTTCAGATAAAAGCTGTTCTTTTGAACTTTCTATTCATCAAAGAATCCTGAAATAAAAATGTAAAAAAAACTGTTTTCAACATGGATAATAATCATACATGTTTTTGGAGCATAAAATCATCATATTAGAGTGATTTGTGAAGGATCATGTGACACTGAAGACTGGAGTAACGATGCTGAAAATTTTTTTCAGAGGAATAAATTACATTTTAATATATATTAACATAAAAAAGTCATTTTAAATTAACATAATATTTCACAATATTACTGTGTTTTCTGTGTATTTTTTTCTCAAAAAATTGCAGCCTTGGTGAGCAGAAGAGACTTCTTTTAAAAACATACAAAATGTTACCGATCTTAAACTTTTGACCGGTAGTGTATATACAGTATATCCCATTGAGATGTGAGTGTTTTGTACATAAAAACACTCACATCTCAATAGACAGCACAGAACTCTTAAGTTTATATTTTAATTAAATAAATAAAAAGGAAATGGAGACAGAAATGCTGAGAACCTGATGGTGACTGTCTGGCATTCCAAATCTGCGTAGGGTTTTGCGGAGTTCTGCTGGCTCATATTCCGTGTGGTCCAGCGTTTGACACCTACCACACACACACACAGTCACACGCACAGTGAGGGATATGCAGTATACAGTCACAAATCTGTGGGCATAAATACACACGCCACTCTTGGACTTTTGGGAAGTGTATCTACCGTTGGCCCCATGTTTGCGTGATTAGCTCTTGATGAGGCAGTACTAACGCCATCTGTAAATGTTTTAGCGTCCTCATACACACACACACACACGCCCTCCTTTCAGCCCGATTTGGTCTGAAATAAGCACAATAGAGGTGCTTAAAACAAACGTCAGTGTGGGTTGTGCGCTTATGGTCCTGCTAGCCTGCTATAATAATTACCGTTGATGCTAAATGACCAACAGATGAGCCATTAGCACATGTGTGTGTTATTCTGTCTTACATGTTTTCTTATGTGTATGACTTGGAATTTGTGTGAAGGTGTGTGTATCTGGGTGGGAGGTTTCGGATAATGTTCAGTCATATAGTCATGGTCCTGGTACCAGGAAACCAGTGGAACTAGTAGTTGCTGACAGAACATCATCTATCAAGTAGTCATATTGAAGGCAGTGTTGGAGGTCTGGTAGTGTTTATGAAGGGCATTATAAATGAGCTAACTGTATTGTTTTGCTCTTTGTGGTTAAGGCTGTTTAACATTGACAGAATTGAATATAAGACTTTGTTTACATTGACATCCCACAAGTCATTTTTAGGCATATCTAACTGATACCAATTATAACAATTAAAAAAATCCTGTCTCAATTTTTATCAGATTAACTGTCAGATCAGAATTCAGGTAGTTTTGGACTGTAGTAGTTCACAAGAAAATTAACTCACCTTCAAGTCGTTCATATTACTTACTTTCTGTGGAAAACAACAACTTCCTGTGGAACACAAAATAAATAATCAGAAAAATGTATCTTTAATGCATATGTCCAGTATTCCTGGGCCTTTTTTGTTTTGTTTTTTTGAAAGAAGAAAATTCTTTTATTCAGCAAGGTTGTATTAAAGGGGTGATGAACTGAGGAATCAAATTTTCCTTGAGCTTTTGACATCTAAGAGGTCATCATATTATAAGAATATCCTGTAGTTTCAGAACTGAAAATGTCCTTGTTAGTCCAATAAAAGCTTTTATTGACACCAGCCTCAACAAACGTCTCGTTTTTGAAAGCGTGGAAGTATGACGTCAATGACGAAGAAACCCCACCCGCTCATCAACGCCTACTTCAACACGGCCGGTTTAGCCCCGCCCACCGATTCGCGCATTCACGCATAGGTAAACAAAAGCATACCTCGTGATGACAAACGGAGCGAGCTACCAGCAATAAATATTCCGTTGACTAAAATGTTGTGCCGTGCCTGGCTGTGGAAGAAGACAGTTGCTGCATAAGCTTCCTCTGGATTCCAATATTAGGAATGCCTGGTTAAAATTTGTTTTTAATGACGTTCCAGCAGATGAGTGTAAAACATTATCCCTATGTTCGCTTCATTTCACCGAGGATTGTTTTGTCAACAAGACACAGTTCGAGGTTGGATTTGCAGACCGGATTAAGAGTAAAGAACGGTGATGTGCTGTCTATATTGGATCTGACAGGAATTGTTCAACACACGGACTCTGGGTCGAACATTTATGGGCGAATCCGGTTGCCATTTGACAACATTGGAGGTTTTCCCCACGTGCACCGACGGGTGAGTTAAACTCATTATAATATAAGATGGAGAAATGAAGACGACACAGATATGCATTTTGTGTATGACCTAGAAGTATTTATTCAGCGATCGGCGGTTAAAATTAATCTGTACGGAACATCGTTGTTGTACTGAACATGATTAGTTTACGTTACCTTCTATATTGGATCCAACAGGAGTGGTGCAACACACTTATGTGAGTAATATTTTTATTTTAGAAATAATAATCTACTCAGCTAGCATTGCATTGTTACAGATCGTTTGATTTCTAATAATTATGTGTATGTGTCTACAAGTATCCGTTGTATTCGAGGTGCTGTTGGTTCATTGTCCAGCGATTTCGGATCGGACTCTGGGTCAAACATGTATGGGCGAATCATTCTGGTTGCCATTTTACAACAGTGGTTTTCAAAACAAATTCCCCCACGTGCACCGACCGGAAACAAACGACAGAGTTGAAGCTCATTATAATATGCAAAACTGTTATCCACTCACAGCAGTGGGCGTTTACTTCCTAGTCTTCAATGCGATACGCCCATAAAATCCAAGCATTTTTCAAGTAGGCTGAAAACTAGGGAAGAAAATAGCCCATAACTTATTCATTTTTATGTTTTTGAATGTAAAAACCAAGCGAACGTCATAAGTTGACCTCAGACAACAAAACAAAAACATTTAAAAAGCCAGTTCATGACCCCTTTAAATTGGTCAAAAGTGACAGTAACTACATTTATAAAAAGATTTAATAAAAAAAAATTCAAATGTCAAATGAATGCTGTTCTTTTGTACTTTCAATTCATCAAAGAATCCTGAATTTTTTTAAACAGATTTAAACATTGACAAAATATTTCCTGAACACCAAATCGGCATTTTATGATTTCTTAAGGATCGTGTGACACTGAAGACTGGAGTAATGATGCTGAAAATTCAGCTTTGACAAATTTGTTAAAATAGAAAAGAGTTATTTTAAATTGTGATAATAATTCTAGAATATAGTATGATCAAATACTTGAAGCCATATACACATACTGCTCTTAAAATAACACAGTCTCATCCCAGTTCGTCATATAACTGACGTTTTGGGACGTCTTTTGACCATTCGTCAATATACGACTTTTTAGGGCCCCCTTAAACGTCGGTAGATGACATTCCCGGGTCGTCATACAACTGACGCTTTACCTTTAACATCAGTTAGGTGACGAGTTGGGTTTAGGGTTAGGTTTAGGTCTGGGGTAGAGTTAGGATCCCATAACGTCATCTACCGACGTTTAAGGGGGCCCTGAAAAGTCGTATATTGACGAATGGTCAAAAGACGTCCCAAAACGTCAGTTATATGATGAATTGGGATGAGACTGCGCTGCTTAAAACCACTAAGCAACCCCATGGCAACACCCTAGCAATGACCAAAACATGCTAGAATCTTATTGGTGTTTTTTTCCCCCTTTAAGCTCTCTAAACTTTAGCATTTCAAAGCAAACTGCTATCTTTTTCACATCATTCTGTCAATTATTCCCCAAGTTGGCATGGAGGCCCTGGTTTCCCTTTCCTGATTGCCAGAAATTCCCAAGGTGGAATGTCATTACTCTTGACAGCAACAAGAAGACTAATAAAGGAGAACTTTAAGATTTGTAATGTAGATGTAATGGCTACAAATCCATCCTATGGCTTATATGGGGTTTGGCAATTTAATGAGTCAAAGAGAAAGAAACGCAACAGTCGGTGAGGTAAAAGTATAATTAGACGATCATGTTTCAGGTTTCGGAGCCTCTCATCCGAATCGATTTTACACATGGGTGCATGGCTTGCACGAATGCCAATTGAAGTTATGCTTATTGCACATCTACAGGTCTAAAGGAGGGGCTGCTGGTACTTTAAATGGGCATGTTTATTTGAACGGTTCTGTTTGCTGTCTTACTCATTCTACCATTATAAAAGCCCCAGAGGATTGTTACAGGCCCTTTACATATTAATGACTAATTACCATACAGCTCAGTAATGAGAATAACATGTTGCTCCTAATGATCTGAAAGGTCTGGCAGTCATGAACGCTGGCTTTCACTTTAACACAGCACATAGAACACAATATATACTCATCAATATTTCATTACACCTAAATTAAAACTAATTCTCCTCTCTCTGTGCAAGAGGGCTGTTTAATTTGAGTGGTTTAACAGATCTTTACAATTAACCATTGAGGCATGGAAATTACCTGAGGACAAAGAATGGGCCCTGTTGTATTATTTAATAAAGCACCACATTAATATTTGCCAGAGTTAAAGCGGCACTATTAAGATACTTAAGACTTTCAGCTAGTTTCATGCACTCTTTCGCTTATTGCTCGCAGGTGAGTCAGGCAGTGGTCAGGCGTTTTACTGCGGTCAATGTTGGGTCGATATTGTGGATTTATGGTCAGACACTTGCATGTGCCATTATATTATTACCATTCTACCAAAACATTGAGTTACGAAGTTTTAGACCAGCGAATGTCGGACATATACATGTTTTGTCTGTCATTAGAACGACTGCGTCGTTTCGCTTTCATCATCTTTGGTTGTACCGTTTACTATAACTATGGGCACTCAGGTTTTTCTTTTTTAAGACAGTATTAGCTGTGACTAATGCTAGACAATACATGCATGCATACAAAAAGGACAAGATATAATTGTGTTGAACTGCCTACCTAGAACACACCATTCCTCAAGTCCTTGGTCGAACTTGTTACTCTCTCCAGGCACAATCTGTGCTCCATTAAGGGACAGGAACTAATCCGTGACCCTCACACTCCTTACAGAAACAAACAGCACCCTTACAAATCTCAAACCAGCACTGACCAATTAAGTTTCAGTCCACAGAGGTCAGGGTGCATTCAGAGATAAAGTCTGAAAGTCTGTTAGTTGTATAACTGGTAGTGGTAGCAACTAGACCTGCATCAAACATTAATACGATTTTTTATTAAAATAAAGAAATCTGGGTGCTTTATCTACACTGAGATTAAATTAAAAGAACTGAGACAATTTACTTGGAAACTAAACTGTGAACAAGTGTACACTATTAAGTGTAATATTGCAAAATTCCGTTTTTCATTTTACATTTTTTTTGTTGTATGTATTCATGTAGTTTTTCAAACTGAATTTTCAGCGTCACTTCAGTCTTTATTGTCACATGATCCTCAGAAATCTTTTTAATATGCTGATCTTATTACTTGTTAAACAGTTTATTTGTGTGAAAAATGTATACTTTTTTAAGGATTATTTGATGATAGGAAATATTGCCATCATGAAGGGTGATCTGCAAAAGCTGTTTTAAAAGCAAGAGTGGTCACACCAAATATTGATTGTTTTTTGCACTAATTCTGAAAGATTACCCCCAATTTACATCATGTTTTCAACAAATAATAGTAAAATCTAGATTCTCAACATGACATTATGACTTTTGCGTAAACATACACGCCACTTTCGAAGTCAAGTGGCGTGTTATCTCTGAGCATTTTCAGCTATCCGCGTGTATCCGTCTGTATGCGTGTATGTCTACGCCATTAATGTCCGAGTGATTCCGCGTCTGTACACGCTGTCAAATGTCCGAGCAAAACGAAGCAAAATGTAGATCTACATCTGGGAGCTATCTTTTTTTTCCCAGGATGGTAGGGGAACAGTCATAAATGCCATTAACCCCAGTGACGGTTAGGTTTAGGGATGGGGTTGAGGTAGGTCATATATTTATATATGCAGTAATGACGTTAAGTCAACAGCGTTCATAAACAAGCTGAAAAGCGATTATGCGTGTTGATAGCACGCCAAAAATGGAAATACGAATTGGCGTGTCACACACACGTTACTTCATGAGATAAGTCTGAAATTCTTATCAAAATATGCTGGAAAACCTACCGCCAGGATGGTCTCTGTACACGAGTAGGCCACAAGCCCTATAATTGGATGCTGAGACGGATGTACATTGGATGTAGGGAACCCTAGAGGCCTCTGTGGCCCCACACAAAACCTCAGTACACTGGATCACATGAAAAGGTCCAATGTTAATCTGATGCATTGGCAATCAAAATCTAAGGGATGATTTGTCAGCCATACCAAGTTTGAATGCTTAGAAAGTAAAAGCATACGTCTACTCTGAAACCACCACACAAGTGATGATTCTTTTACAAACAAATCACGCCTGTCCTGCCATTGCGTAATGACTGAAACATTGTTTTTCCCCCAATATAAATATATTTGTAAGTTTTATATATCCCAGAAGATAACCCAAACATTGCATCGATCTTTGTTCACCCTAAGAGTTTAAACAACCTTCCAGTATCCTTGAAGTGTAATGAATACTGTTATTATTTAGACTTTGATTATCTCTGCTCAGTTTTGCAGAGGATGGAGTCATGAGGTCATTTCTATCAGGGAGCAAAACGATGGAGTGTCTCTCGTATCACACTATGTTTGTTATTGGACCATGACTTGCTTGTTTTGAGATGGTAACTCCGCCTCGAGGTCGACGACAAGTGATATCTGATTACCGTGACCCCACACTAGATAACCATCTAAAACCCATCCGCCGGGCCCTAAAAGCATCCTGCACATCCAGACACAGTAAACCGCTCTCCAAACACCACTGAAGAAATTAAAGGATACTCTCTTAAAAGCTGGAGCATGGCACACACACAAAGATGCACATGCATCTGGACCTCCTCTGCTCAATGGGTTGGAAATAACAGCGCAGGCCTGTCGTCATAGATAGCCTGTTAAAAGCCATCAAGAAGACAGCAAAGAGCTCCGGAAGATTTGCTCTCTCAAAATCTGGACTAAGGTCCACGCTCCGTCACCCTCAATTAAATGTTGTTTCATCTGCCAGTGGGGAAGTCCTTTTAGGCCGGGTGAGGTGCATTTTCTGGCTCTGTCTGTTCATAAGATGGGCAGAGTCAACAGGAAATGGCTGTTTCTTGCTTGTGCTAACTCTTAAGAGGTCACATTCCTGGGTGGGTGGGCATTCCTTAACCCTTTGATGCACAACATGGGTCTAAATAGACCCAACTGAGTTATCATTTGGGGGATTTTTATCATTTTAGGAATCTGATTATGTAATCCAGATATACACATATAAACAGTTACTACCAGCACTGTTCACACAGTTTAAAAAAAAAACATCACTTAGTCTGATTTATAAGCGGTTTCCCTCATGGGGACATTTTGTGGGGCCACACACATATTACAATTTTGGTAATGCTTCCTTTTACAGTACAGTACTTACAGTCTTACAGTGTACTTACCTAGAAAGTTACTGGCTAATATAAGGTAAGTACATGGAACAGGGTAGGTTCAGGGTTAGTACTAGTTATTACCCAGTAATTGTAGTTACTAAAATAAGTACATTGTATTTACATGGGTAACTGGACTGTAAAAGGAAGTGTTACCAACATTTTTGGGATCAGTGACTTTTATTTTAATGTATTTGAAAGAAGTCTTTGCATTTATTTGATCAAAAATACTGTAAGAACAGTATTGTGAAACATTTTTACAATTTAAAACTAACCTTTTTAAAAAAAAAAAGATTTCAAAATGAATTTATTCCTGTGAAAGCAGTTGTTACTAACAGGAAATTGTTAGCCATCCAAATTTTCACTTCATCAAGACAAGAGAGAAGGAGTTGTATAGACAGATCGTTTTCAAATTTGAATGGAAGGTAAAGTTGTAGGTCATCGGCATAGCAGTGATAGTTAGAAATAGGTATATTTCTGGAGAATGGAACCCAGGTGAAGCATATAGAGTGAAAACAACAAAGGACCAAGAATAGAACCCTGGGGTACACCATAAGGGACAGTGAAGTAGGTGAAGTAAACAACCCAATATTTACTGAAAGCGTCCTACCCTTTAAATAAGAGTTGAACCATTGCAATGCTGTGCCTTGAACCGCTACTGTATATCGTAGTCATTTCAAGAGGATGTCTTGGTCAACAGTGTGGAAAGCCGCACTCAAATCCTGCAGCAACAAAATGACAGATGACCCTGAATCAGAAGACAACAACAGATCATTCATAACTTTAAGCAAGGCTGACTCTGTACTGTGAAATGCGAAGAAATAAGAAGTAAACTATGAAAGCACTGCTTTCTCCAAAACCTTAAAAAAGGGAGTTTAGAAATTGGCCCGTATTACTAAGAACTGAAGGATCAAGGTCGTAAATATTTCAAATAAAAGTTGCGCTCATGCAGTCCCTATAAGCAAACAACGTCATTTCATAAATGATACGAAACCAGTAGGAATCACGGCAACGGCGATTATTAGCTTCTCTTCCATTTACTCGCAACTAATGTTTTGGTAGGAACGAAAGTTTACAATGTATATAACTCCGGAATCAGCCAGCGTGAAGGACGTCTATATTCTGATTGGTTGCTGGCGTTTTGCCGCTGAACCGGGTCACAGCTCATTACCATAAAGTTGAGCTTCTTTCAACTTTCTGATTGACGCTTAAAACGCCCAAAACGTGACGCTGATGGATTTGACGCTCCTTGCAGCTGAGAGAAGCCAGCTTCCACTGAAAATGAATGACTTCCGGCTGCTTTGGAAGCTCAAGTCGCGGCGGTGTGAATGTACAGTAAGTCAGCGTTTTCTCAAAAGTTACCTACTCTAAATTAATTGCATTAATAGCTTAATTGCATCCTAGAATGTTATGTTAAATATTGTACAGATATTGAACTACAAATATGTATGCATTTCTAGCCATTAACCTCGATTCTCTCTCTGTGACGGCGGATGCAGGCAATTTGTTTAATAATAAAAAAATAATAATACAATACTAAATCCAGAGGTAGTAATGATACACTTTTATTGTGAATATATTGTATTTGCACAAGAATTACACATTTGTAAACTTTACAAACATTCTTGTTTTATTTTGTTGAACAACATTATTGTACAAATGTATACAAAATTATTTCAGGCGTGTCAGTTTCCACAAAAGAAATTGTAAGCACAACCAAGAGAGGTGGGCAGGGATTTGGAGGCACATACCACGCCCTTCCACACCATTCAAAACACAAATTAAAGAGTGACTTCCATACACACTCAGGAACAGAAGCGCAACCTCAGAGAAAACTTTCCGGCACACTGAGCACCAACACCAGTAAATACGTTCAGTAGCACAGACAGACACAAGGTAGCCCTATGTGACAGCACAGCAGCTGAGAGGAGCATTCAGAAAACAGTACACACAACCGATTCCTCTTTACATGAGGGGGGCATGTCTATACACGTCTAACATTTCATGCGAGGGTCGAAATGTCAAAGAGCATCGCGGGAGCACCGTGCAAACCTGAATACACCTCAATTGTCTATCCCCTCTTATGTAAAGTGGAATGTTTTTCTTTTTTTTTAAAAACAGATTTTCATTTGGACTTTGGAGTGCCTGGTTTCCACTACTTTTTTTTAATGGATCCACAATACAGTCTAAAAAATAAAGGTTATTGGCATCAATGGTTCCATGAAAAACCTTCTACATTCATGGAACCTTTTCCATTTCATTTAAGGTTCTTTATAGTGGAAAAAGGTTCTTTCGAATTTTTTTTAGATGAAAAAAAAAACTGTTCACTAAAAGTTCTCTTTGGTGAACGAAAAATGGTTCTACCTTTTGGAACCTTTATTTTTAAGAGTGAAGCAATTTTCCTTTTTTTTTTGTGTAATATTAAAAGTTTAAAAAATCAGCTTCTTGAACTCCACCATGATGGAGAACATATGAAAACACTTTTTGCAGCAAGCCAATAAAATTCCCAGCTGAATGCTACTTTTAAGTAATTCGCTCTTCTTGACTAACCATGTAGGCACTGCCAGATTTTGAGTTTTTAGTTTTAACATAATCATGTCATTAACCTGTTTCATGTTTTGCGGACGTTCTTCATCGGACATGGCATGGGATCAATTTGCGTTCAAACGGCCTCTGCGGGGTTTGTGTATATTTCACTGGCGTTTTAAACATGGTGTAGTTTGTAAAGAGGGGAGTCACTTTAGCTCTCTTGGATCAAATCACATCTCGCAACGTCTGTTTGGTGAGGTATTTAAATGTTACATCCTATGGCCTCCACCTCAGGCCTTAGATGAGAAATCCAGACCCCAAAAACCTCTGAGGGGTCCAAAACGTCTGTAATGATTCATAAATGCACTGCATATTTAGGTCTGTAACTCAATGCTACATCAGTGAAGACAGAAAGAAAAATTAATCTCATTCCAAAGGAAAAAGTCTGACGTGGACTCACAGGTGCGAGCGGTATTTCACGTACATCCAGTAAACTAAACACACACTTTATTAAGATCTTATCTCGTACGTTTTATAATATTTCATTCTCATTTGGAAGTCACCACAACATTAAACCTTCCGCCTTTAAATTCAGTTGCACTTAATATTATCACTGTAGAATTACGTCACTTTAACAGCCTCCTCATCATAAAGGCTACAACAAAGAAAAAGAAAAAATCTACTTAAGCTCCATACAGTCTAATAAAGCCGTCATATATTTTTTTTGCATGAATAAAGAGCCATAGAACTCATGCAAACACTGATTGTATGTTTATATTTAAAAATAGACGTCAAATGTTAAAACACCTCTGAAGACAGAGAGAGCATCTTATTTTATTCCTGGATACTTGGCCTTTGGATCAGGATGGATAAGCATTGAATTGTTTCATTGCTCTAGGCATTGCTGCTAGTATGTCTTCTTCTTCCAGAACATTCTAAAGCAACACATGGAAATGTTCCCCGTTGGCAATAGCTTTGATTGATAGCACTTAATCTCATACATGGACTTTTTTATCATAAGCTAAATAAATAAATAAAATAAACATACATTCAGCCATCTTAAACGCACATTTCTCCAGGGTTTAACATTTTTATAACCTGTCATGTGCTGTGTTTCGCA
Organism: Hybognathus amarus; assembly: GCA_030378365.1. Lineage (NCBI taxonomy): Eukaryota > Metazoa > Chordata > Actinopteri > Cypriniformes > Leuciscidae > Hybognathus > Hybognathus amarus. Next base: position 30,157 of record JAQIUQ010001493.1, read on the forward strand.
TAGTGGTTCAACATGTGGATGTAATATCTGACACGCTTGTGATATCATGTCTGTCATGCTGGAACAAAATCTGACAGATGAAGTATCTGGATGACATACAGTAAAACACACAATCGTTTGATAGGGGGGCCCAGAAGACAGGATGGGGAGGGTAACGAAGCACATTCAACATGCTCTGGACCCTTGGACGTGAGCGTGTGACTTTTGACACAACAAAAAAGGATTTGGTACCCTTATTGGAGCCTGTTCAGTCTTTTAGAGCAGTCTGCATTTCGCATCAGATGATGCACTGCTCAAGTATGGTTTGATCACACAATTAATCTTTCCGTAGTGAATCATGACATTCAACATGACACTTTTTCTCCAATGATTATATCAGATGCTTACAGTTTTTTTTCAATCTTTAAAGATAAAGCTATCTGGTGATCACAATTAGCAAACAAAAGAACTAAGCCAAAAGACCTAGCAAAAAGAACAATAGAATTTGCACAAATTAAAAATCATGCTGGGAAATTTCCAGGTCATATACCATCCCATAATAAAAAAAGAAAAAAATATGAAATTATTTTTTTTGTATAAATTTAACACGATTTTTTTGTGACTTTTTTCATAATCGATACATTCTCGCTACTTATTCTCATTACTGTAATGGTGCGTTCACACCAGACGTGAATAGCGCGTCAGGCGCAAATGATTTCAATGTTAAGTCAATGCAAAGACGCGTTTCGCGCGTAAAAATTCCTGCAGTGCGGAAGACGCGAATACGCATGCATTCGCGCGTCAAGTTCGAATTGAGCGTCTGGCGGGTTAAGCGCGAATGATTTAGTTAGTGCCATTTGTGCATTTACGCGTTTGACGCGAATCCCAAGTTAAAAAAACTTAACTTTGCCGTCAATTCGTGCCGCGTTAACCAATCAGGAGCCTAGCAGCTTGCTCACGTGGTGAAGTATCTGGATGCTTCAATAAATGATTTTGTAATATGACAGGTTAATAACTTTTGAAGACTGGCTCTATTTATCATCAAAACAAAAATAAATGACAGCTAGATTAGATGGATGAGGGCAAGGGTGATCCTCGCTCCGATGCGGGACAACAGGTCATCAATTTGAGCACGGGACAGGCGGAAGTACCGCTGACAGCGGCCGTCATCCAGCGCAGCTCCTGGAGCGAGCAAATGGTGAAACTCGCCGAACGGTTCACCTCAGAAGGGTCCGGAGGACACAAATATACGGCGACGATGATCCCCACACCGCTGTTCTGCTCTCCAGAGTAAATACAGAGCGGTGACTCTCTCGAAGAATGCTCGGTCGACATAAAAAAATGGCCGCCAACGGATTTCGATTCTGACTTCAAACTTTTGTTTTTACGTGCGTCAGTTTCACTCTTGACATGCGAATCGACACAAAGTGGTCAAGCGTCAAACTAGATGTGTCAGGGGCAAATGATTTCAATGTTAAGTCAAGGCTAAGACGTGTTTCGCGCATAAAAAATTCCTGCAGCGCGGAAGACGCGAATACGCCTCATTCGCGAGTCAAGATCGAATTGAGCGTCTGGCGCGTTAAGCGCGAATGATTTAGTTAGTGCCATTTGTGCATTCACGCGTTTGACGCGAATTCGCGTCTGCCGCCCGAGTTGAAAAATCAGAACTTTGGCGTCAACTCGCGCCACGTTAACCAATCAGGAGCCTAGCAGCTTGCTCACGTGGTGAAGTATCTGGATGCTTCAATAAATTATTTAGTAATATGACTAAATGCATAGTGGGATTATGCACAACAAAGCAAATATTTTAGCATTTAAAACTTTATTTCTATACACAAGACATGTTCATTTTGTATTGAATGTTATTCATTCCATATTTAGATTATATGAAATAGGATTATGATGTAAAGACAATCAACATATGTGCATAAGTTCGTGTCTAGACGTGAGAGAGAGAAAAAAAATCACAGGACAGGTTAATAACTTTTGAAGGCTGGCTCTCATCAAAACAAAAATAAATGACAGCTAGATTAGATGGATGAGGGCAAGGGTGATCCTCGCTCCGATGCGGGACAACAGGTCATCCATTTGTGCGCGGGACAGGTGGAAGTACCACTGACAGCGGCCGTCATCCAGCCCAGCTCCTGGAGCGAGCAAATGGTGAATCTCGCCAAACGGTTCACCTCCGAATGGTCCGGAGGACACAAATATACGGCGACAATGATCCCCACACCGCTGTTCTGCTCTCCAGAGTAAATACAGAGCGGTGACTCTCTCGAAGAATGCTCGGTCGACATAAAAAAATGGCCGCCAACGGATTTCGATTCTGACTTCAAACTTTTGATTTTACGCGCGTCAGTTTCACTCTTGACATGCGAATCGACACAAAGTGGTCAAGGCGTCAAACAAGATGCGTCAGGCGCAAATTAACGCACGTATTCGCGTCCGGTGTGAACACAGAGTAGTGCAAAATTGTTACATTTTGATAATAATTAATAAATAAATGTATTATTAAACTTAAATGTGTAAAGCTAATTTGTATTTGTATTTATATACATTTATAGATTTTTTTTTGGGGGGGGGGGGGGTGAAATGTGACCAACAAATGTCTTCATGAGATTTCCATAACTGCACATAGCAAAGAAATCAAAGAACATAAAACAAGAAAAACAGCCCTCTATGGGCCTAAAGGGCTTGAGTGTGACATCACTGACCTACTACTGGTGCAAAGCTCACTTCGAGCTGAATTCATAATGAGCTCCAGAGTTGAACAGTCTTCCCTGTACCATTAAACCCTGCTTCAGATCCAGGCTGGTGCTAGGAGCCGTCTCTGACCACGTTATTAAAGCCTGTTTGTGGCACTAAACATTTTGCATGAATCATTTGTGTGATCATAATGTGGCTCTGTTGCGAGGTCAAGAAAAAATAAAATAAGAGCATATACAGTATCTGTCTCTCGTGTCTGACCGTGTTGCCGTTTCTATTTGGTCTGAGAGGACAGGATTTGGCAGTGAGTTGATGAGCCGTGTCAATTTTACATTAGTTCTGTATCTGCGTTAGTCAAATTGTTTTAGGTTGACAAACAGACAGTCTTAGATTGTATGGTCGAAGTGTGGTTATTGGTCAAGTGGTCTGTATAGTAAGCAGTTCAGTCAGTAGTTGTTTTTTTCTAGTCTGTAGATTTGCACTGGTCAGGACAAATGTGTTTTTGTTCCAGTAAGCAGCCAGAGTAGAAGGAGCTGAAGAGCCAACATCATCCCGAGAGACGGACTTAAACTGCAGCCTCCACCACAGTCAGTCGCGTCCTCCTGTTAGGAGATCCATACAGAGATGTTAGGGACTTATTGCGTCACTCAAACATAAGAACATACTATGGTCGGGTCATTTCAGGTCAGATGGTTAAGGGTTCCTAAATGAGTTTTAAAACGTGGCATCTGGTTTGTTGCTGGTTCAAGGTGGTCTACCAACTTTATTGAAATAACACTGAAATAATATTTGATATGAATAATATAAAAATAATAAAACTAATAATAAATGACAAAAGTAATATTAAAACTATAAGAATACTATAAGAATATCATCAGTTGAGAGCCCAGGTATATAACCAAAAATGACTAGCTTGGTCCAGTGTTATTTGAGTATAATAAGTTATGTTTCAAGTTCAACTTGCAATATTACAATTTTGCGCATTAGTTAAATGTGCAACTTTGGATGAAAACACCAGAGATACTTCTAGTTTTTAACTATATAAATTTAACTATTATACTTATTTTTATTGTGGTAACACAAACCCTAAAATAGAACCAAACCAAACCAAACCCTAACCAAGTTCATTCAGTTAATTATTATTACTCAGTACTTAAATGTATAATTACATTGTAACACAGACAACTTAAAAAAGTGTATCCATTATTGTTTTTATATATATATATATATATATATATATATATATATATATATATACAGTATATATATATATATATATATATATATATATATATATATATATATATATATATATATATATATATATATATATATATATATATATATATAATTTATTTGTATTTCAGCTTTATTTATTTTCATACATCAAGTTAAAAATGAGAAATGTTGCTTTAACGACTTTCTGAAATAAAACAAATTTACATTTTAATACTTATTTCAGTTACTATTTATTTTATTTCAAGTAACAATTATTTGATGGTTTTAGTTGACTATGATAATCCTAGCTTGGAAAAGCTTGAAACCAAGTAAAACCTAGAACCATTCAGGTTCATGTTTTGGCTGTGAGGGAACATAGTGGGGAATGAATCAAATATCAATGGCACGCATGCAATGGCAAGTCAATGGCAAGTCCTGCTGTTGAAATAATGCACAACTTTGACTGACGGTCTCACGTGCTGGTCTTCTGAAACAAGGCTTGCATGCTGTGCATGGAGGCGCGTGCCAATGAAAGTCCTGGGATGCCCCAGGTTTGAGAGAAATAGGGGCGTATTATCAATGCTATATACTGTCAAAAGGACTGGAAACCCCTCTGGAGCTTCCTATGTTTATTCCACAGAAGATCTCTCAGGGAACTAGCTGAAAATGCACTTCCTTCTTTCACAGCAGGAGGAAGGCAGTGGCATCCTGCCTTAAAGTCCATATTGAGGCATTGGGTAAACAGCATAAGGCATTTTAACCCTTATATGATAAGCAGATATTAGCGCAAGTCTAGTAATGCTACAATGGGGTTAAGAACATAAAGACTTTTTGTTCTGTCAAAGGGCTGTCAACGATTAACCGATTAGATAAACGCAAAATAAAAGTTTGTGGGTGCACTGTGTATAACTATTTGTGTATATATATATATATATATATATATATATATATATATATACACACACACACGCATGTATATTTAAAGAAAATATTATTTATATATCAAATATTTATATTTATAATAAAAATCATATATAAATCTATATACAGTATATACATTAAAATATGTCTTAAATGTATACAAGCATGTGTGTGTATTTACATAAAATAATTATATTTATAATAATTATCAAAATAATTATTCACAGTGCACCCAGATATATTATGTAAACACAAAGATATATTATAGATGTACTATGCAAACTTTTATTTTGGATGTTAATACATCACATTAATGATTCTGGTCAGCCTAAAGACATCTTTTGTTCTCTTTTGTTCCACACTGTTTTAATGAGGAAACAGCAAATCGAGATGAAACTGACCATCAAACACAAAGCAGAAGCAGCAGCAAAATGATGGATGGGTAATAGGTCAAAGAAGAGGAGCCACTGATTCGACACAAAGGCTCCTCCTATCAGTGACGGGCATGATGAGCAGCCAATGAGCATTCAACGTGCAAACAGAAAGGAAATTAATGTTAGCTTAAAAAGGAGAAAAAAAAAACAAGTAGTGAATGATGAAGATGAATTTTTGGTTTAAACATACGTCTACATTGTTGTCGAAGCAGACGTCCGGTCCTTTCCTGTACCGAGGGTTCTGGGCCAGCACACATGGGTCAGGACCAGTAGCTGAAACAAATCTATAAGGAAAATAGCTGGAACTTTTTATCTCAGTCCTAAGGCTCCGATATTTTCCCGGCAAAGTTCTTTTTCAGTTTTCACTTAGGGATAAATAGAAGTTTGAAATACATGAGCAGCGGTGTACTGTCAACGAAGACATTGGGAAACAATGCATACATTTAAGGATACAGGGCTGTTCGGCTTGTCTCAGTGGTTTGGGATGGCAGGAGAGACAGGAACTCTTTGCATCAGAGATTAAAAACACCAAATTCGTGTTAGGGAGCTTCTCCGACCATACATTCTTAAAAAAAAAAAAAAAAAGAGATTAAGACACAAACAGCTCTCACATGAACATAATTATATTGTATGACTATATTATATTATAAGACATGGTTTATGCATATCTAAACTAAGTAGACATTTGCGTAAGAGAGACCACCATGTATGACATTTAACGGAAGGAACAGTAAACATAAGCAAGTAGGTATAAAAGGCGCTACGCGCACTCAAAACATAACACACAAGTCAGCATAAGCTCTTTGTCAGGAATCAATTATACACGTCTTGCATATCCAAAACCGTCCCCACATGTGTGGAAGTCTTTAGTAAGTGTAACAAGAGATGAGTGTATTATATTGGAAATCTGCGTTCGGTTGGCAGCTTGTTACGTACTGTCATCACCGAACGAGTTTTAGCCATGACTTTTCTTTATAGCAGTCTCTTGTTCTCTTTTATGGCTCCCCTCCTCCCTTAAAACAGAGTGACACAGGTTTTTGCACCGGCCTGTGCACATGTAAACGTATATATGGGGATGTGTGCGTTAAAGCTCTGTGTTACACATCACCTGCTCTCTCAGTAATCACAGGCTGTTTACTGCTACCCAGCATGCTCGGCGGTGCATAACGAGCCTCAGATCATAGCGGCCATCGGGGTCAGCACTCACACAAACACACATGCCAACACACACATGGAGAGCTTGATGATCACAGAGAAGCATGGAGTCCTAAAGTTCAGTGGCTCACATCTGTCTGCCCTCTGAGGAATGCTTTATTCATGAGAGCATGAGAGGTTATAAGAGCACAGAGGAGTGTTTCAGGTGGGTTTATGTGGTCTCCATGAAAAACATCCTGTGAGAAACTGTAGCGATGTTTCAAAACCTAGTGAGCTGCATACCTAGATGGCATTTTAAAGGGGTAGTTCACCCAAAAATGAACATTCTGTCATCATTTTCCCACTTTCATGTTGCATCAAATGTGCACTCTAAAAAATGCTGTGTTGTTTTAACCCAATTTTGGGTAAAATATGGACAAACCCATTGGGTTAAAAATGTAATTTAAAAATGTAACCCAATGGCTGGGTTTGTCCATATTTGTGTGTGTGTGTGTGATTTTCCTCTGGGAAGCAATATAATATGGCATACTGAAGAATTCTTTCTTCTTGAAGAATGATTTGAACTGTTTTTGTCCACATGATGAAAGTCAATGAGTTACAATGCTGTTTTGGATCACATTGACTTTCTTTATTTGGACAAAAAGAGTAGAAACATATATATATATGTATATATATATATATATATATATATATATATATATATATATATATATATATATATATTTTTTTTTTTTTTTTTGTGCATCAAAGAAAGTCACACACACACAAACTGGACAAAATTGCTTGATTCTGTAATTTATCAATAAACCAAATCCAGAATATACACTACCATTCAAAAGTTAAAAAGTTGCATTAAAATGTTATAAAATATTTCCATTAGAAATAAATACAGTTCTTTTGAACTTTCTATCCATGAAAGAATGCTGACAAATGTAACAAGGTTTAAAAAACATTAAGCAGCACAACTGTTTTTAACACTGCTAGTAATAAATACATATTTTCTGAGGAGCAAATCAGCATATTAAAATAATTGTCTGAAGGATCATGTGACAAGTTGAAAATTCATCTTTGCAATCATAGGAATAAATTACATTTTGAAACATAGTAAAAAATGCATTATAAAAATAAATGAATAAATAAAATATATATATATATATATATATATATATATATATATATATATATATATATATATATATATATATATATATATATATATATATATATATAATATTTTAATAATAATAGTAATAATATTTTTCACAATATTAGATTTTACTGTTTTTTTTATCAGACTTCTATGACTTTTTTTACATTGATCTGTAAAAATGTTTTTACATTACTGATCCCACTTTTGAATGGTAGATTCACAAAAGTAATGATTAATTACGGTCAAATCGCAACAAAATAAAATATTGTATTTTAGTACAAACATTGCTGTGCACTAGGTAAATAACATGAAAATGTTATTATATGGATATATTTTCTATATATTCTTAATAGTTTCAATTTGGGGTTTTGATGTAAAAACAGTAAACTGTAAACTGAAATACACATTTTATTCTAATTGTTATTTTAATGAATTAATGAACCCAACACTAAAAAGGAATCATTAATTATTGACATTAAATTATCAGATCTACTGGACTTGTAGTTTGCCAATCGGTCAAAGCTGTTTATTTGTTGCCTAAGGTGTTAATTCAGTATCGATAAAACAGGACCAGAAAACTGTGCTGAAAGCTGAAATTTCAATATTGATCCAACCCTAGAGTCTATGTAGGCAGTAGACAGCACGGCAGCACACTCGGGTTACAAAACAGAGGCATTAAACAACCTCTGAAAAGAGTTAGTTGTCCAAAAAAATCTGTAGGGCTGAGTGAGGACAAGCAGACCTCAGATAACTAATGCAAAAATCTGAAGGAATATTACTTTAATAATGGAAAAAAGTATAATTTGCTGTATTCTCCTTGATGTTCTGTTTAAGCCATCCTTATGCTGGCAATTCCAGCAGTTCTCTCATCAGTGCATACGTTCCTTTAGACTGATCTGGTGTTGATGTCTCTGAGCGAGATTGAATTACATATGCCTAAGCTTCAGGTCTTGAGCTCCTGAGCTCTCACAAATGGATTTCTCTTTATGGCTCTTGTTAAACTTTACATGTCTAAAGTAGTTAACATGGAAGAAAAACTATCGTACGCAGAGTTACACGTGGGGCTCGTAAAAAAGGCGTAGAGTTTCTGTCAGGCCGAGCGCCCCCACCCACCCCAACACGTTCTGCTTTAGCGGTGTTACATTAAACAGCACGGCCAGCGGGATTTACAGCCGGCTGGACGTCGGATGGATCTGGAGAATGAGGGACAAAGAGGAAAAGAGAAAGGAAAGCTGAGCTGCTCGATCCTTGGAGGGATGACTTACCGGGATGAGCAATTATCCAGGAAGAGACAGAAAGAGAGCGCTGACATCATCTGCAATGCTCACACGCACTCCCACACTCACACGGATGGAGGGAATGCGGATGGATTTATGCACGTACAAACATAAAAACAGTCCTCACCTGGAGCAGTTTCCACAGTCCATAGCTCCAGAGAAAGATTTGTTCTCGTTCTCAAAGAAATACTGAGTCTGTTCGGTGATACAGCTCTCTTTGGAGAACGCATCCGAGAGGTCATCCTCCGAGTATGCTGAAAACACACAAACGCACCATCCGCATACTTTAATATCAAAAAACACGCATGAGGATCAGCAGCCTACACATCAGGAACACTCAAAAATGAGTGTTACATTTGTACAATCAAAGTTCACTTAATCAATGCGTTTTAACTTGTGATGGGAATGTTTTTGTTATGGCTTTAGAAGGGGTCAAAAGGGTATTGACATCACCTGAATGACACCATCAGGAAAAGAGAGTTTTTAAAAAAAAAAAAAAAAGATTATTATCATATGAGTTGATTAAAAAAATACTTAAAATGTGATTACATGACTATAAGTTACATGATATATATAAACACTCAACTAAAGGATCATTAGGAACACCTGTTCAATACTCATTAATGCAATTGTCTAATCAACCAATCACATGGCAGTTGCTTCAATGCATTTAGGGGTGTGGTCCTGGTCAAGACAATCTTCTGAACTCCAAACTGAATGTCAGAACGGGAAAGAAAGGTGATTTAAGCAATTTTGAGCTTGGCATGGTTGTTGGTGCCAGACAGGCTGGTCTGAGAATTTCACAATCTGCTCAGTTACTGGGATTTTCACACACAACCATTCGTAGGGTTTACAAAGAATAGTGTGAAAAGGCAAAAACATCCAGTATGCGGCAGTCCTGTGGGCGAAAATGCTTTGATGACCCTAGAGGTCAGAGAAGAATGGGCCGACTGATTCAAGCTGATAGAAGAGCAACTTTGATTGAAATAACCACTAGGTAATAACCGAGGTATGCAGCACAGCATTTGTGAAGCCACAACACACACAACCTTGAGGCGGATTGAATACAACTTGCAAGACCTCACCAAAATTGGACAGTAGAAGACTGGCAAAATGTTGCCTGGTCTGATGAGTCTCGATTTCTGTTGAGACATTCAGATGGTAGAGTCAGAATTTGGCGTAAACAGAATGAGAACATGGATCCATCATGCCTTGTTACCACTGTGCAGGCTGGTGGTGGTGGTGTAATGGTGTGGGGGATGTTTCCTTGGCACACTTTAGTGCCAATTGAGCATTGTATAAATGCCACGGCCTACCTGAGCATTGTTTCTGACCATGTCCATACTGTTATGACCACCATGTACCCAGTCCTCTGATCCTTTCATGGCTACTTCCAGAAGGATAATGCACCATGTCACAAAGCTTGAATCATTTCAAATTGGTTTCTTGAACATGACAATGAGTTCACTGTAATAAAATGCCCCCCTCAGTTACCAGATCTCAAACCAGTAGAGCATCTTTGGGATGTGGTGGAACGGAAGCTTCGTGCCCTGTATGTGGATCCCATAAATCTCCATCAACTGCAAGATGATATCCTATCAATATGGGCTAACATTTCTAAAGAATGCTTTCAGCACCTTGTTGAATCAATGCCACGTAGAATTAAGGCAGTTCTGAAGGCAAAAGGGGGTCAAACACAGTGTTACCTAATAATCCTAATAATCCTTTAGGTGAGTGTATGTATAAATACACTACATGGATAAATGTTAAATATTCGTGTGTATACACTATATAGTGTGCTGAGCCAAAGTTACTTTTTCAATGCATTCTACTAGACAAAACTCAATAAATGTAAGTTTGTAAAAAGACTGAAATCATTTTAAAAAATCTCAATTTAAAATCTCAAAAGTTCCTCAGATGCAGAAAGATGAGCCAAAATTTCATCACTTAAAGGGTTAGTTCACCCAAAAATGAAAATTCTGTCAGTATTTACTCCCCTCATGTTGCTCCAAACCTCTATGTGTTTATTTGTTCTGCTGAACACAAAGGAAGATATTTGGAAGAATGTTTTAATCAAACAGATCTCAATCCCCATTGACTACCATAGTAGGGAAAAATACATACTATGGTAGTCAATGGGGATTGAGATCTGTTTGATTAAAACATTCTTCCAAATATCTTCCTTTGTGTTCAGCAGAACAAATAAACACATGGAGGTTTGGAACAACATGAGGGTGAGTAAATACTGACAGAATTTTCATTTTTGGTGAACTAACCCTTTAAACACTGAACATACCTGTGCCCATGACATTTGGGAGAGTCAGACTGAGAAGAAGTTGCTGCAAAATTGTCCTAAGAGGGAGACAGTGACAAACAAATGTGAACATCCACCTCACACTTCTATCCTTCATCTGTCTATTTTTTTAGCATGCAGTGTCTTTTTTCTAATTACCAGACCGCAGTGGAGGCCCACCAGCCTACAGTTAGCATATCTGCTATCGTTGGCTGCCAAAAGCAAACACACAAATATAGATGCGACAGTTAACAGACACACTTCTTTCCTGGTTAAATAAAGGTTATACAAACAATCAAACTTTTGACTTATTGAAGTCCCTACAGTACATGATGGTTTTCTAAAGTAATTGGCAATATAAACTTATTTACCACGTATATAGAACGGGGTCCTGCAGCAGCTTTAGTTCTCTCTCTGGGTCACAGACGGACTGGTAGTCGTAGGTTTTATTAAAAGAGAACAGCGAAGAGTTGACCAGAGTGATCATCAAAACAGGGTCCACTTCACCAAAGAACTGACCAATCTGTAAATCAGAATGAACATATGAAAAAGACTCTTTATGTGACTGTTAACATACAGTATTCCTGGAGCTGGCATTAAAATAGCAAAAAGACTCAATTAGCCTTGTAAATATATTCTACCTGCGTGATATAATCATCCTGATTGGACATGAGCAGAAAGCCGCCATCATCCAGAATCACACAGTCCACTTGCTGAGGAGTAAAAACAGCCATTCATCAGAAAGCGAGAGTGAAAGCAGCTTCAGATAAGTGACTACAGAGGTCAGAGCAGCATGAAGCAGTCAGCGCCCTACCTTATCATTCCTGAGGCACCCGCAGATCTCATCCTTGCACTGCGGAGAGGAAATTGTGTGAGGAGAGAACTGAGAATTCATGAAACAAGCCTTTAACAACGACTATTGGAGCGAGTCAATTCATCTCCGCTCTCAGACGGCAATATCGGCCCATCTAGAGAGGCTGCGTTTGTGACTAAACAGCTTCCACATGTGCCGATAAGGAAAAGGGGTAATTTCTGCTTACATTTTTCTTGGTGGTAGCGTTTATGAAGCTGTTCATCCAGGCTGACACATTGAGTTTGACTCCCACCACTGTATGATAACATAAAACACATCTGTGATGAAATCTTATTCATGCAAGGACAAAAAAAAGAAGAAGATAAAATGTAGATGATGAGAAGGAGCTATATTAGGGCCAGACCTTGAGGAGTACAAAGCTCTGAGATTAATTAATTAGTCATTTGCTAGTCATCAGTGACGAATTATAAAAACACAAACCAAATTATTTTTCTAAGAACTACCGAATTTGGTTAAAAACTACATACTGGTGACTTTACTGTTTTTACGACAAACCGTTTTACTATTGGTGGAAATTGTTGATAATTCAGTATAAACAGATCTATTAAAACAAAATGTTGTAAGATTTAGACACTTTTTATTTAAAAGAAAAGAAATCACACTAGTGTTCAACTAGTGTGTACATACAGTTCAATACACTGTATACATACAGTGATGTGAATAAGTTTAGACAACCATACTAAAGTTGCCTAAAAAGAGGAATAAAAACAATCTTTTGGAAATTGATCTTAATGGCTTAATTAACAAAAATTTGGAAAAAAAAAATACAACCTTTAAAGGACACCAATTTTCTTTGTGAATGAATAATGCATCATAAATAAATAAGTGTTCTTCCTTAAAATACAGGGTGCATGAATCTCTAGGTATGGTGAAGGGTATGTGATGATGTGGGGATATTTTTGTCAGGACAAACATGAGAGAGACAATAGATCCAACTGCAGAAGTATTTATTGGGTAATCCGTGCTCACGATCAGTCCAGGAAGGGGTCAAATACCATGTAAGCAATACAAAAGACAAGAACATACACAGACCAAGAAACACAAAACGAGATCCAAAGTGTGGGTACATTAAACAAGGACTCCGTGACAAACACTAAAACAGACAGTATATATATATATATATATATATATATATATATATATATATATATTAGGGGTGTAACGATACACGTATTCGTATTGAACCGGTTCGGTCACGAGGCTTTCGGTTCGATTTTCGGTACGGCTTCGTTCCTGCGACCAACATTCCGTTACTTCAAATGTATGCACATCGCGCGTGGCAAGCGCGCTGCCGCGTTCATAATGTAAGAGACGCTGGCGTGACCACAACATTGTCCAACATCAAATGGCAAATGTAATGTAAGCGGAACGAAACTGAGCTACTCGTTATTGTGTGGTTGTCTGGATCACGGACCATTTATCAGTTTGGACCAATGCAGCGTGAGCCGATCTTGATACAGCACTGTTACTACACAGCTAAATCCAGTAAAGAAAACATTTGAATTTGCCACTGAAGTAATAAGATCACTGCGAGATCTAGTGAGAAACATTCACAGTTCTCCGTTATTAACGGATCAAACAGCGCTGACGTGGAAACCAGGAAGAATAAACATTGTGCCATGAATGAACTATCCAGTGTCCACAGATCAGCAACATCACCATGGATTTACTGTATAACACTACTATCTGTAAGTTTGGCAGGAATAGTAGGCTATAATGCTTTCAAGTAACATCACATCTGTTGTATTTTGACATTATCAATACAATTGCTTCCCTCAAATGTTAATCTAAACTAAAATAAACCTTTGTTTATAACTACTACAATATTACATTTCATTTTGTCCAAGGAGCTGTTTTGTTTTATATGCTTCTAAGAAAAGTCAAGTATAGCTCCATCATTGCTCAAAGTTAAAAAATATCATACTTTATGATGTTAGTTTTAATAAAAATATAATAAAAAAATTAAATCAAGGAAATATCTCTGCCATTTCTTTTTGCTGTATTTGAAACATACCGAACCGTACTGAACCGTGACACAAGTGTGTATCGTATCAGAACCGAACCGTGAATTGTGTGAACCGTTACACCCCTAATATATATATATATATATATATACATACACACACACACACACACACACACACACACAGAACTAACAAGGTAAGGGGAAATGTCTGTGTGCAATTATCAGATGAGAGGCAGAACAGAATGCTGGGAAATGTAGTCAATGACACCGTGTAATGTAAATGACACCGTGATAACGAGGACCTCTAAGTGAACCTAGGGAAACACAACCAGACACTGACAATTTTAATTCCAAAGGCCAAGATAACTTTTTCAGGACGTATAATATCCTGGAAATCCATGAAATAACTGGCCTTTAAAAATAAAAATCTGCCTGCCTCTATGGGAATTTAACATAAGGGTGTCCTGATATATGCCCCCTGTATTTTAAGGAAGAACCCTTATTTATTTATTTATGATACATTATTCATACACAAAGAAAATTGGTGTTCTTAAAGGTTGGATTTTTCCTAATTTTTCTAATTAAGGCATTAAGATAAATTTCCAAAAGATGATTTTGTATTCCTCTTTTTAGGCAACTTTAATATGGGTGTCCAAACGTATTCACATTACTGTATATTGAATTGATTTATGCCTACAAAGGTTGCATTTATTTGGTAAAAAATACAGTAAAAATAGTAATATTGTGAGATAATATTACAATTTAAATAAGTGTTTTCTATTTTGTGAAATGTTAAAATGCAATTAATTCATGTGAATTGTCAGCATCATTACACCAGTCTTCAGTAATCTTTCTAATATGCTGATTTGCTGCTAAAGAAACATTTCTTATTATTATTATCAATGTTGAAAACTGTTGTGCTGCTTAATATTTTGGTGAAAACCAAAAAAATAAAAAAAAAATCAGGATTCTTTGATAAATAAAAAGGTCAAAACAACAGCATTTAGCGATTTGAAATAGAAATAATATGTTGCACTGTCACGTTTTGACCATTTGAACACATCCTTGTTTAATAAAAGTATTCATTCATTCATTAATCAATCATACTGACTGCAAACTTCTGACCAGTAGTGTAACTGAATTTTAAGAGCTCACCAGCAGGTTTGAGTTTTGTTCCATTAATGTCCAAGTCCACTGCTTTACTGACAAGGATACCAGACTCATAACCAGAATCTCTGCTCTCTATTTGAAGGGAAGGGATGACAAATGCAGAACAATAAATTGCATTTACTAAAAAGGTTGGATTGACTCTCTGCTTCATTTAACTAATCCGAACAAGCATTGTTTTACTATCTAAATGCTGTTGATGCAATTCATCTGGTAACACCTGCCAAGGTAGACATGCTACAACTGATACCCAAATGTTTGAAAGAGATCTGTAAGGGTTTCAGTCTGCTTTCACCATTAACTTAAATGGTAAAACCTCCCATAAACACAAGGACCAGGCATTCCCATGGGGTTGTTTCCTGGCGCATGGGTGCTTCTTGGCCGTGTGCGTATTTAGTCCTGCAGACCACACGTGCGTGAATGTGAGGTAGTCTCATTGAATGGTAATCCCCCAGTAATATAAACTTACTCGACCTTGGCAAGAGATCTGTAGGAGCGCATTTCGAGTAGATCAACAGCTGTCTTAGTAAAGCAGAGTGCCAAAGAGAGCATGCATCTATCCAAAAGTTATAGAGTGGACGTGTACTGTAAGTGTGTGTTTCTTACTGTTGATGTATGGGGCAGTGAAGATGAAGATGTCATTGTCCAGATTCCTTTTGTAAAAACTTGAGTCATAGGTCTCAGAGTTTTCACCCCATTCTTCCCAGCACTGAAAAAGAGACGAAGGCAAGAGGAAGACCCCAATTAAGAAACATTTCAAACAAAATGCAGAATCAATCATTTTAATAATGAACAATAGCAAAATGTAATGATTGAACTCAAGAATGCATAACCCAAAAATTCTACATGAATGCAGGAAGTGAATGACTTGTAGTGGATTTAATGGTTTTTAATAAAAGGCATAATGTTATTATCCTTATAGTTGGTGTAATAAAATCATAAAAAAGATTACAAATATTTCAAAAGTTGACTTGAAAGTGTTTGTTTCAATTCCCATGTAAAATAAATAAATTCAATATAACTAATTATAACTAACGTGCATTAGAAATATAACTAACATGCATTAGGAAGGCATTAATTATGTTTTTAAATAAAACATTTATTTTTAATAAAAAATAATAGATAAATTATAAATAAAACATATCAAGTCAATGAAACTATGGATTATATGGTAAAGTAATAAAGGCAGCAATGTGTTGACATTAATCTCTACTATAGGCCTACTATTAAGTATTAAACTCTATTACAAATATGTCATATCAAGGAATTGCGCAATTACTTTTTTATATAAAATAAAATAAAGCAACAGTTAATGGAAAACTGAAAAATTTCAGACATATCAGTCAAAACAAAATGTATTTTTCCCCATGAAACTCAAAATAATATGATCAGCAGTAATTGCTGCTGTGAAGCTCCGAAAAAGACTTTAGTCTTTTGTGCTTTGAGTTAGAGTAAATATGAACAGTGAATAAGTGCACTGCTGTAGCTTCTTTAACACTGGCCTGCTGTTTTACACCTCCAGACGAAGTTTATGAACTCAAGCACTCAATGTTATAGATTTAAGCTAATAAAGACAGAAGAGAGAGAGTAGGAGCTGCACATGGCTCCCATAAGAAATCTCAAAAGAGTCCCTCTGTACCAGAAACATCCTCTGAAACATGCCTTTTCACTCTTTCTTTCGGTCTCAACCGCAGGACCCCTGCGGGGATTGCCAACAGAGGAAAGATTGTAAAGAATTTAGCATCTCTCACACACACATGCACACATGGGGATGGAGAGATGCACATATTTCACACAACGGTGAATGGAACTTACCTTTTAGGATACACACGTGTAATGCCTCCATCTGTAGTCACAAACCGGGCCAAAACTCCATCTCTTATACAAAAAAAAAACAATCACCAATTTTTTAGTTTAGAATTTTCTGAAAGACCATAAACAGACTAGCTTTACACCTGTGAGTGTTTTATTTAGGTATTTCTAGCGTTCAATTCAATTACTTCAATGACATTACAATCAAACAACATATTCAGCCTCCTATCCGAACAAAAAGAGAACAATGTTATATTTAGGTCATTCTTTGGTGTAAAAAAACTATATTGAAACACCATTTGTTTAATTGAAAACACTATTTTGACTAATGTCTATTGTGTTTTGGACTCCCAGATGGTCGGATTCTTTAATCCTGGTTATAATTGCTAGACTCTCGTGTTAGCTTTTGACATTAAAACAGCATTCTTATTCATGACATGACTTTAAATAGAGCTTTGTGTTCAACAGTTATATGAAGGCGTCTCTCGGTCTTCTCTGGAGATCTTTGTACTTGAAACATTGAGACATTTCACACAGACATAGATGAGTGTTTTATGTTGTTCCATGTGTGTGTTTTGTCTTAAACTTACACACTCTGCTCCTTCCAGACTTTGACGAGGTCCGCCGTGAGACCGGCATCCAGCAGCAACCGGTTTACAAGACTGACGTTACCTGACAAATACAGAGAGAGGAAGGAAAGTCTTTATAGTTGATATAGTTTTGGATTATGTCATGGAAAACAGGATTCTCCTTGTTCAAACTTCATTGTCCCAGAATATGGTCTACTAGTTGACTGATTTGAGCTTGCCAGAGGCTGATGGGGAGAGCGGGGCACAACCTAACGCTTTTTGGTTTTGGCTCAATTAATTAAAAAATAATTAGGTTAGATTAATACTTTTTTACACAGCAACATACACATCTCTGCTACAAATGACCACTTAAAGTTTTTTTCTAGGACCTACCATTTTCATACAGTTGCACTGAATGTGAAGCCTCGCGAGACCATCCTGATCTCGCGAGCTTTCAAGGTTTCACTTCGCAGATCAGTCTGGATACTTTCCGTTAAAGAAAATTTGGGAGCAGTTCACCAATGAACGTCCAATCAGCGTTGGCTTTGAGGCGGGTTGAGGTGTGACGCAATCAAGCGCGAAGCAACGCGATACTAGAAACATTTTCAGACAGCGGTAGTCCTAATTCTTTTAGCCGCTCGCTAATGCTTTTTCTCTTGCATCCTTCTTGTGAAATATGGACCGGGCAGCTGAAATGGTGCCTTTTATTCGCAAATTGTAGTTACATAAACGGCAAATATCCTTTGCCGACATGTTGCTTATTTGCTGAGCTAACGAGGTTTACCTGTAGCAGCAAGTTAGTACGTCATGTGCTTCGTTGATCTGATTGGTTGATTTGGCCCATCTATCATCAACATAGGCCAATCAGCTAACCAGTATTTTCGCCCCTTACCAAAACTTCTTCAACGGAAGGTTTCCAGATGGATATGCGGAGCAAATCCATCTGGCGGAGTCAGGTTACTGAATGTGACAGAAGTGCAAATGTTACAACTTACCCCATATACAGGGTTAACTGTAACAGATAGAGGGGTTAGTTGTAACGCTTAATAATTAAGTACTATTTTATTTGTATAGTTTGATAATGTTTGTGCATATGTATAGGCAGATATCCATATATATTCTATTATGGATCAATATCATGGATAGAGACATAGAAAAGGGCAGCATAGTTTTGCAATAAATAATAATAAATAAAATTATAAATATTGTAATTGCAATTAAATTAGATTTGTGTGTGGCAGCTGCATGTACAAATATTATCAGTAATACTAATAACAGTAATAATAATAATACAAATGAGCTTAAAATAAAAAATTTAAAGGGTTTATTGCATTAATAACAGGCCATATTTTTAATAAATAAACAAGTTATCATTCATAGTACACAAAATTGTAAACATTTTACTTGGTGGCTTAGTTGTAACACTCTGTTACAACGAACCCCGCTGTGTAGTACATATTTTAAGCCTAGCTAACAGTCGCTAGGAATTGCTGACATGTTTCAAAACGGTGCTATGTTTGAGTCAACAAGACAGTGATTAAGGCAATATAAAGTTCAAATTTGGAAAACGTACACCAACTCAGAAACCGAAAAAAAAACCCTATGATGAAAAAAACTATGTAAACGGTCCGTGTTACATTTAACCCCGCATTAGGTTGTGTCCCGCGCTCCCTTACATATTTAAACAAATTGTTGAAATTAAATTATACTCTACCGGATATTTATTCAAATTCACAAGAAAATTTAAAACTTCTTCCATCATATTACTTAATATCATATTATGCTGGAGCCTTCGTCTTCTGTGTTTCTTTGTACAGAACTCAAGCATAATCTTTAAACGCCTGCATTCGTTCTCTGTTATTAAGGTCCCAGAAAGGCAGTTTGTTGTTGTTGTATGTGGCCGCGCTGACGTCTAGCGATGACGCTATAAAGACAGTCACTGTGCTTGGGTTACCCCTCCTACCAGTTCCTATGGCCACTTGGCCAGTGCGAACGCAAGCAGCAAAACTGAGTTTGGGGAGAGTATTTCTTAGAACTGTTTAGAAGTGGACAGTTCCTATAACTAAGTTCCTGTAACTACTTGGTCGGAAAGCGGCTATTATGTTTGATTGCTTCAACCCACCTGTCTCTCATCTTGTTAATGCCTGCCTATTAAAGTCCTGTTTTCACTCATTCTTTGCAAAGTCTTTTAAGTGTCACATTTCTGATTGCTCTCCCAATGCAAAAGGCATTACAACAGTTTAGTGACAGGAACATTGCTGAATACTTTTCGGGACAAAAGTAATGCCTGTCTGAGTAATCAAAAAGCTAACTAACATCTTTGTGTACGTTTGCGTGTGAGGGCTGCAGTGATAGCATCTTTTTACAGAAAACACAGTGAGTCATCACGAGTATGAACATTAGGATGACAGCGGTAGAGTCATTACCGAGCAGACTAATCAATTACAGGCAGATTAAACAGAGCGCTGACAGGGGTCACCTTCACAGACAGCGGGACCGCCCGCCACACACGCTGACATCACTTGAGTGGGAATCAATCTGACTCAGCGCCTAAAAGAGAGTAATCTGAGTCCACTCTCCTCTGATATCATTACATTAATAATGACAGCAATGGTTTATACAAGCAAAAGGTAGTGTGATACAGCGGTCCCAAAAAGTATTTGAAACTTAGATGTCTTTGCATTATTTAAAATATCCAGTTGGTTCGATTGTGCATTGTGCACTACACAATGTGTACTAATTACTATGTATACTAATCAAGACAGACAGACAGACAGAGACAGACAGACAGACAGACAGATCAGACAGATAGATAGACTCACACATTGGATCATTTGGTGTTTTTCTGTCAATGTACTCATTGAAGTCCATAAGGAACTGGGTGTTGTTGGATGTCACTTTTAGATCCTTGCAGTATTCCCTGAAAAACATTTAATAAATAATTACATAAAAAGCACAAGTTTGATGAACACAATGAGGCCTGTGCATTTAAGTAGTGTGAAGTTGAGACCAAACATTTTTTCTCCCGCAGTGTCTGTGGGACCCATTGTTAAGGGGAGTAATGTGAAGGTCTGAAGGTGTGAATTTACAGGCCTTCAAAGACCAATGGAGTCTAGATACAAGCCTTATAAACCTGTCACGACTAAACCCTGTGGGAGGTCTGCTATTTTTGCTTAGTGTGTGTATATAGATGTGTGTGTTACCTGGGTGCAATAAAGGTATACCCATATTCCTCAAATTTCTCCTGCTGCATGGTCTCAGAGACTACACAGAGAAACAGAGAAATGTGTTTAGACAGATCATATTAAAATATTCCAAACTATAAAATGACCCATAGAGATAGACCAATATATTAGCCAATATGTGGCCATTCTGAGATTAGACTGGCATGGACTAGAGAAGTGAAATTTAAGTTAATATTACATAACAAAATGTTAATTTCATTTTAATGCATGCATAAAACGCTGGTTTAGATGGTTTTGCAGCATGGGCAAGCTGGTCTGCAGCTGGCATCCAAAGCTGAAAAAAAAAAACCCTAAAAAACGAGCCAACAGACCAGCCTTGGAGACCACCAAAGACCATCAAAAAAACATGTAGGCTGGTTTAAGTTTTTTGGAAGGAAATCAAATATATCTTTCAGAATTATATCCACCATGCCAATCTCTAGTTCCCTTTCGAAAGGGAACTCGCACTGTGTCAAATGACGCTTTGGGGAACGCCTCAGGTGTGACAAGTGTCTGAAATCACAATCAAATCACGTCAATCAATCACATTCTGGGGTAACAAGAGTAATGCAGAGTGGTGCAGAGGCATGGATCATAAAGATCCTCGATTAGGCCTCAAATAGGCCACCCAGGTCAATGCGTCTTTATTGAGTAGGGTTAGTCTGGGCTGCCAGTGTAGGCTTTGATTACCTCGCTGAGCTATTGCTCGGATGTTGGGTTGTGGGTGGTTTGGCTCAGATACTTTTTCTGTCACCCCTAGAGCCTCAGGGTGAGGTGACAGTATTCCCCTGTAATACAGAGTTGGTCTGAGTACTTTACTTTCTGTTCTGTTTTATCCTACCTCGCACTACTATGGCACGGGTCATGCAGGAAGTTCTAGCTTCACTACTTATTTTGTAGAAGTACGCTCCCTTGAAGCCAGAGTATTGCCATGAGCTTGAGCCTATGCATACAGATGGTAGACCCCTGACTCTGGGGTCTCCGTTGAAGCAGAGTGATGTATTTTGTACTCCCCTTGTTTTAAGGGTACTAGCTCTCTTGCAGAGTATACTGCCATAAACAATGTGATTAGGCACCAGGATGCTGTAGGCACTGCGTAAACAGCTTATCTGCCAACGAAGGCTGCACCGTTAGGTATGAGGCCTCAGCAGGCCTCCTTAAATGGGCAGCCCCCAGGAGGGCACTGAAGGGCAGCTTACTTCAAAAAATGTGGTTGAACTTGGTGGTTTGGGCAGTTGATTCACTGATGGGAAGTAGTCCTTAAACAGGCCTCCACGGAGGTGAGTCCCAACATTGTGGGACATACTTTATAGCCGCTACTAGGTAGCTAGCCGTATTAGGCCTCCTGTGGATTGACCCAATAGTTATGTTGGTGTATGGTTCCCAACAGTGTACCTTTGTGGCAGAATTGATTTGCTATCAGCTAGTAGGCCTAACCAGGCCTTCCTTATAGGTGAGTCCTCAGCTGGCTGGCCTTAGCAGGCCGCCCTGGAACTATCATCCGGACTCAGGGCTCATAGTTCCCAGTTGCTATCAGGTAGTAGGCTTCTCAGGCCTCCCTGAAGGTGAATTCACACTTGAGATGGTAGTAGACCCCTGAAGGTAAGTGGTAGGTCCCTAGTAGTAGGCCCCTCTAGGCATCCCTGAAGGCAAATTCCCCCTTATGCTGGCTATCAGGTAGTAGGCCTTACCAGGCCTCCCTGCTTGCAAGCCCAAGGACAGGCAACTGGACAGCTAGCCAGACTTACTATTGGGTAGTTGGCCTCACTGGGCCTCCCTGAAGGCGAGTTCCCACATGCTGCAACTCTCAGGTAGTAGGCCTCACCAGGCCTCCCTGAATATGAGCTCCCAGATACTGTGGCTGTCAAGTTGTAGGCCTTACCAGGCCTTCCTGGAGGCAAGCCCAAGGATAGGCAACTGGACAGCTAGCCTGACTTACTTTCGGGCAGTTGGCCTCAATATCCCTCCCGGAAGGTGATTTCCCTCAGGTTGTGATTATCAGGTAGCAGACCCCACCAGGCCTCCCTTATCAGGCAGCTGCTGAGGGCGAGCTTGAGTCCTGGCTCAACTAAAGTGTTCATTCTCTGCTACTGGTTCCCTCAGGTGAACAGGTGGACCATGTGCTCCCCTCACCGAGGGTCAATATGAGCACATGGATTCCTAAATCAGGTCAGACGGTCGTAGGCCTCTCGCCTTCCAGTTAGATCAGCCCTTCAGCCTTCACAGGTCTCCTTAGTGTTTTGAAACACAAACACTGGGTAGATCCTGCTGAGTCATACTCTCCGGGATATCCCGTCTCTGAGATCCGGGCTCAGTGGTTCACTGCCAGCATCACAGTTCCTCGGGTTGGATGCCTTACCTAAAGGCAAGTGTCCAGAGGCTCTGTCTTCGGACAGACAGGAAGTGGCCAGACTAAGTGTATATGTAACTGACGCCAGGTCAGGCCGTCTTGGTGGCATTTCGGGGTGAGTATGTTCCCCTGAATAGTGATTGGCTGGGGTTCCTTCGGATTCTCCAGCCACATTCCTTAGAAGGGACTCCTTCTAATTGAAGTTGTGGTCCTAGGCCTTTGAGCAGGCCCAGGTAGGCCTATCATTTAACCATGTTTATGGAGGTTTTCCTGCGAGGCTAATAGCTTGGACTATGACCATAGGGAATGCTGTCACTGACAGCCCAGTGTTACCTGTGGGTGAGTGGTTCTAGAATTTCGTTTGAATTTGCTGGTTCAGACAGTTGTCACTGCCACTTGGTATTGGCATTCACTCCCCTTAGCATGGCGGAGTGGGTATATTGTTCCCCAAAGAGAAGGCCTCAGGTTATGTCTGTATCCTATGTTCCCTGAGAACAGGGAAAGAGACACTGCGTCTTCTTTCCATGCCTTGAGGCCTGCCTACAGAACAGTCCCTTCAGACGAAATGATCCCCAAAACTTAATTTGACGCAGTGTCTCGTTCCATGTTTTCAGAGAACATATTACTGTCGTAAACTGAGACGTTATCTCTATTAGCATTGGCCATTACAAAAACCCATATCGGTTGATTGGACAGAACAAATGTTACAGGAGAAACTGGTAAAAAAATACAATTAACAACATGCAAATGTTTATAGATTAAAACAAAGTGATTTGAAATGCACATATGAGAAGTAACAGATTATTTTAATTTCACATTTATAGATGTGAGATGACTGCTCTGGAAAAAAAACAAAAAAAAAACAGAAAAAGATGCATGCAAATGACTTTGAAAGTAAAATGGTACAATAACTGACAAATGTAATTAAACGTGAAGATCTTAGAAGAGGAGGGTGCAGTACTTGCCCTTGTTCCCTGTGGTGAAAATCCAAACAATCAGAAGACAAAGAGAAAGACAAAGTTACCACAGTCCATCATAGTCCCAAAAGATAACCAACATTGTAAACCAGATACTCTGAAAACAGAATTTCATATAAAACATGCACATGGAGACAATGGCGGTTTTAGATTAAGCCAAAGCCTGGACACACAACAAAGGCGCGAGTTTGAGATTATAGTTGTGAAGAAATGGATGCAGACAGTCCTTTCCATTCAACACAGAGAGTTACGAGAGGAGTGAGTGGAAAGTTTGGCAGGCATGGTAAAATAATTCTGACGCTTGATGAAAACATCAAATGACATGATGTTTGAACAAATTGGCATGCAGTATTCACGATCAGAAAAAAAAGGTCAGCCAGTGTTTGGTGAAGTCAAATTAAACTCTCTTTGTTCATCAAAGGTACACAAGCAATCAGTCATTGATGTCAGCCAGTAGATCATCTCACAAACCAAAACAGAACCAGACCATCTCATCATAGAAAAGTTGCTATGTCTAGAAACTTCCGGACTGCACATTTACCAAGCCAAACAAAGGATTAGCCATATTTTTTGTTAGAACATTGAACATCGACTGTGAATGTAATACAATCATATAAACAAAAAAGCTAGGCAAAACAACTCAAGACAGTAGCTCAAAATATCCAGATGCATCTAATGATGTCTTAATTATTGAAAATTGATGGCCTTTTGTGAACATAACATTGTGTTCTTGGCTAATGTCTGAGGCAATTACTTCAGAAAGTTTGAATATGATTATGAATCATTAGAGCCAAAAGAATAAGTATAATTTACAGTAGTGCTAGTTTAAATTTACATCCTTTCACTAAAGCAATAATATGCCATGCATTACTGAATTTACTACATATATTCTGGCTAATTTAAAACAGCTTTAAATATGGCTCATTGAATAGGATTTTAGAGCCAGAACTATTTTCTTTTCTTTCTTTTTCCAGGGTTCATCAAATCTGGCCCTGGAGGTCCACCATAACGCAGTTTAAATCCAACCCTAATTGAAAACACCCAAACAAGCAAATAAAGGTCTCCAGGATTGTTAGAAAGTTATTATAGGCAGGTGAGTTTGATTTGGGTTGGATCTAAATTCTGTGGGACAGTGACAGTAAAGACTAGGGCCAGATTTGAAGAACCCTGTTTTGTTTTATTTTATTTTCTAGATACCAGAATATCACAGACCCTTGATGGTAGGCTCTTTTGACTGATAATACAGGCCAATTTTGGACCTAGTTCTCCTCTTCCAACAATCCTAATGTCCGACTATTTTGATAACTCTACAGATTATCGGATCTTTTATCTGCTAATGACAGTAAAGCCCATATAATTCGGTAATACGGTCTCTGTATCTGTGTCAAAACAGAGTGGTGTTATGCCCTTGTTTGTGTTCAAAAGGGTGTTTGAAGCTTCGTTCAATGTGTCAATAACTTTAAAGAATCCACATCTGCACTGAATTTGCCGTCAATATAATTCACACCATTTCAGATTCTTCTCTTCTCAAACTAACACATCTCTGATCTCCAACAAACACTTTCTGGGTACTTGGTGACAAACACATATGAGGCAAAGCAAGCCTAAACAACCAGAACATGTAAGATCCAGTCTAGTCGAGGGTTTGTGGTCCAAGCAGCCAAGTGCATCATCACAGTTTTTGGTTACAACCAGCCATAAGGACACGTCCCTCGAGAGAACTCAGCGTTCACCTGTTCTTCTCATTATTTGCTCTACATGGCTCCCAAAAGCCACACTTCTCTCGTTCTGCCTGTCTGAAGTTTACATTCGGCTTTCAGCTTTGGTCAAACAAGCCCCGTGGAGCTCCCAAAGCGTGGAACTGGGCTTCTAAGGTATCCAGGAGCACTCTGAAGACCACCGCAAAGACCTAACCTCTGCACCGCTGCCTCTTTCCCCTTTCTAAATAACCATATGGACCTGCCTCTTTACGAGCCTATAAACCTGTGCCAGGATCCTTTACAACAAGAAATGGAGAGAAGGGGAATATAGGGAAGAAGAGAGAAAGAGATACCCATTTCTCCGGTAGCCCACTCCAGAAGACAGAAATGCAGTTTTAGCACATTAACACACACAAACACGTAAAAAATTAGATGAACAATTATAACTTGCGTACAAAACATCAAATTCCTCAAGTAGCTGAACGCTACTGCTTACAAGCCACAATATGACCTTCTGTGGCCCCTTCCAGTCTTCCAAACCTGCTTTACTCATTGTTTCACAAGCTTAAATTTCCTTTGCTGGCTTTCTTGCTTGTAATGACTAAAGTTAAAGCTATGTGATCTTACAAAGCACTGTTATGCTAAAATAATGACGGTGATGAACAGTGAGAAGGAGAAAAATGTTTCTGGCTCAGAGCTCTGCATTCTAGTATGATCCTTCTACACGGCCCCTGTGCAGTGTTGCAAGAAGAAAAACTCATAATTCATCTCACAATCCTTCGTGCCACAGACCTGAATGATACATCAAATCTTAAGGCTTGTTGAGGAGAAATAAATTGAAATTTTCAAAGAAATTGGGCTTGTGATTTTCTATATAAATCAAAGGAGGTACCTGTATCATATATAGGGACCAGAATATCATAGAAAGGTTTTGGTGGGGCCCCTTTCTTGGGTCAGTAACCACCTAAGGTTACTTTGCACAACCTTGTAATGTATAGAAATGCCCTGGAAACCCAGGAAACCATCCAATGATCAAAACATAGATGGAGTAGATATCAAGTCCATCAACACCCCAAAGATTGAACAGTCCCATATCTCATCCTGTGTCAACATTTAATTTTGGCAACATGAAGCAGTTTTGATTTATATGCTGTCTAATGTTTGATAAATGCAGCGTTTTACATTTACATAAGCAATGCTTCTGTTCCATATTTCTGCTTCTTCTTTGCCTGTGTTTTGATTCAGATATTCGGTACTCTTTCAGAAGATGCATTACAGTGCACCATACCATTTAAAAGTGAAAATATGGATTGTGAAAATTCTGTAAATGACAGGGAAAGAGTTAGGTAAAAAAAAAAATCTTGGTAATTAAAAATAAAGCTGAAATAAAAGAAAATATAATTATTAGAGGAAAATATAACTACTGTTAAAATAAAAATACTGAATGAAAAGTGTAAATGTTAATTGACAATGAACTAAATAAAAAAACAATTTATAAAAAATTACAAAAGCTACAATAACAAAAATGACTAAACCTTAAAGGGCAATTCCACCTCTGGAAAGATGAATGTGTATTTAAAATGGGTCATTTATGTAGAAGAAATGTGAAATTATTTTTTAATTTGGAGCTTTCTAGACTGAAAAAAGACAGAAAATGTATTTTTGGCTTATGTGAATGAAAAACATCAACTCCCAGAATTCATTTGCTTCGCTGCCCTAGGAGGCCACGCCTACCGCTAACCTCGCAGTATGTAAACAACAGTCTACTAGTGATTCTCCGTGATGAGTCTGTCCGAAAATGTGTTTCGAGATCGCCCAAAATGTCCGCGATTCGGCTTTTGCGTTCTACAGTCGTCATTCATCATGTTTACTGTGGCAAGCGGAACGAGTGCGAGCTGTATGTATAACGGCGCGAGACGAGCCAGGTTTACTGTGTCGACCGGGATGAGTGCCGGCTGTGTGGATAACGGCGCGAGGCCGGTGGTGTGATTACCGATGAGCGGCACCTAAGACGTAAGTTACCGGTCTCGTATCTCTCACGGAGGAGCAGGAATTTTCTTAGCAATGTTAAAACGCATCAACCGATCACTTGTTTGGCGTTCATGTAAACACAACAGTCAGATTCACCAATCATAAGGAATTGAGTTAGATTGAAACAAAAGCTGTAACTTACATGTAAACAATGAATGGCGACTTCAGAAATTAAAAGCTGAATCCCGGACATCGACGGCCGGACATGTCCAGGAAAAGAGGACGGTAACCCCTACTACTCAGCTTTCTCCACAGAACAAGAGCCTGCTAGCTTAGCGTCCAAAAAAGATGTGTAATGTTAATCCCAATCCTCCATAACGCATCCGTCAGCGTATTCAGTAGTTTCGTCCACATTTTCAAAACGTTTCTGCCAGTGAAATCAAACGCATTGGCACTGATCTGTGATAGGTCTGTGTTAGCGCAATAGGTCCAACCCCCTATTGGCGGGTTTGAAAGGGTGGGGACTCGGGCTTGTAGTTTTTTACTGAAATCGCCCTCTCTTACACTTCCGCCAACAATGACGTAAAATGACGATTTTTGCGTCATTGTTGGAGGAAGTGAAAAAGGTAAATAGCAGATTTCTCTCGTCTCAGGGGAAAATGATAAAGTGTTGCATGACCATTCAATAGTATAACTGGGTTTCTAACAATGGAAAGCTTAATGCAAATGGGTGGAGTTGCCCTTTAAATTAAAATAGGGTTTAATAAAAAAAAAAATAGATACGCTAATAGTAAAAACAACACTGCTCAGAACAACTTAGCAACCACAAAGCAAAATCCTGGAAGTCAACAAGAATACCCTAGCAATTAGTGCTGGTTTATATTTGCATGGATAATAAAAATTGGAATCTTATATTTGGGCATCTTTTTTAAACATATCTAACTGTGCATGCATGTTCAGACCATAGACTGTAAAAAAAGATGGACGACGCCCCTTCCCTCTTTTCCATCAGAGAGAACTGAAGCCGCCAGTGTCTCAGATATGACGCTGACATCTTGAGACCTGAGTCTGCACACTTGCGTGTATCGGGACCAGTCATGCGCAGTCGTGAGCAGGAAGTAAAGCCGCAAATCAAGGCCGCGCCCTCATTCGCGCTGAATCAAACGCAAGCAATCTCCCTGCACTTTCATTAAGTGGCCTCTGTCTGCTTCGTTCTTCTCCAGTGATGTCTGTTGATTGCAGTACCTTGTTAAAATAAGGTAAATACAACTACTAACAACATAGTTAACATTATGAAAAAAGTCCGCTGGTGCTTCAGTGACTACCTCGCACCGAGAACCTGTCAATCACAGCTCTCAATCATGACGTCAGAGCACCGTTTTTATCATCACATAACTAAAAACAAACTTATTTTAAAAACCAACACTTGAAATTACATCAACGTGATAGAAACTACAGTAAATGACAGTAACTATCTTTGGAAAAAGGTTATGTGAAGTGTAATTTAATTGTTTAGTTGGTCTCGCGTCCATTGAATAACATGGGGAGGCGGGGGTTATGAACTATACTAGGACCGGTCACAGGGGGCGATCGAGAACGTTTTGGCTTCACTTTTGAGGGCTTGTGCGGCACTGCTTGGTTTAGACAAGCACCAAACACTGTCAGCAAATAATCGACTGATTTTGCACAGACCATGCATAAAAAAAATGAGGCTACTAAAACAAACAAATGAATTAAGCATAGAACTCAAACTTAAAATCATGCATACATAAATGTAAATAATTTCAATAACACCAGGTAAAATCCAGAGAACATACAGTGACAGAACTTTAAAGGGATACTCCAGCCTTTTTGGAAATAGGCTGTTGAGTTTTACCGTTTCCAATCCATTCAGCCGATCTTCTGATATTTAGAAGAATATCAGGAACCAGACAGTTTCTGGTCTCATTGACTTCCATAGTTCCATATTTTTTTCCTACTATGGAAGTCAATGAGACCAGAAACTGTCTGGTTACTGATATTCTTCTAAATATCAGAAAATCAGCTGAATGCATTGGAAACGGTAAAACTCAACTGTATAACTCTGGGGGAAGTTGTAAAATGAGCCTATTTCCCAAAAAAGTGGAGTATCCCTTTAAAAGACAGACAGAGAGATAGTACTTGCCCCATTGTGCTGTCATTTAAAGATTGAAAGACAGAAAGGAGAGATCACAGAAAAACTTAGTTTTGCACATGTCCACTTACGAAGAATAAATGTGTGTGTGCAGGATTGTTTATCTTCTTTGTTTTAAATAAATAGTTCACCCAAGGAAGGGGCAAAACATTTCATATTCAACATTCTGGCATTTTCAAATCTTTCTTTTTGGTCCGGTTCTTTTCATGAACCAGTTTAAGAACCAGACTGATCTGGTTCTCCGAATTCATATCACTGATTAGCATGACCATAATGACTCTGGTCTGTTCATAAGGCTTCAAAAGACAGGCAGGAACCATACAGACCACATATACTAGTATAATTATCTTTTGTTATATAAAAAGAAGAAACATAAATCTTCTCCTTATATGTTTTCCAGAAAAATAACAGAATACAGGTTTGGAACCACACAAGAGTCAGTAAATAATGGCAATTTTCATTATCTGGGTGAACTATTCCTAAAATGAAATGTTCTGGCTTAAGTACAAGTTAAGCTTTATCGACAGCATCTGTCAATTACCACTGAAAATAAGTTTGACGTGTACGGGGTTTATAAAAGCAAACAAAAAAAAACGATACAGAAATAAAAGTCTATGGGGCAACGAGCTACAAGCTGAAGTCATTTTCCCTGCCAAATTGACAGCAAGCCACATGCTATCAATAGAGCTTAACCTGGAATATTCCTCTAAATGAGCTGAGCGTCTGTGTATGTGTGCAGATCTGGACCTCAACAGCACATGTCCAGAGGGGAGGGAGCGTTAGCAGTCTCTCTTCCCAGCCGGGGCCCCTGTGTACTGGGGAGAGTCAGATCAAACGTCTGGCTACACTGCTCAGGATGGGTGGAGACCAGCTGGACCTCAGTTTAATACAGAGAGCAGCCCTGACAATCGAGGTCACACTCTCACACACACACACACAAACAGGCAGATCTCCCTTGCGAGCCGATGAAAAATATTTGCAAGCACTCTCAGCTATTTGATAAAACAATAGCTTTGCATACCGAAGGCTCTATCTGATCTTTTTAGTAAATGATAGTGTGTTTGCTTAACGTGGGGAGCAGGTTTGTATTTTCTGGGCGAACAGGCGGTACTCACACATGGCTTGTTTTATAGTGTTCCCCAGGTTTGCCTCGATGTA
This sequence comes from Hybognathus amarus, assembly GCA_030378365.1. Taxonomy (NCBI): domain Eukaryota; kingdom Metazoa; phylum Chordata; class Actinopteri; order Cypriniformes; family Leuciscidae; genus Hybognathus; species Hybognathus amarus. The sequence continues at coordinate 61,231 of JAQIUQ010001493.1, forward strand.
ATGCAGACTGTATTCAGGCAAGACCAAGGCCAGGCTGCAGAACACCCACACAGAGAATAAAAAAGACAACGTGTTTTATACAGTACAAATACGTATGGGAGTTAGGAAACACTTTGCAGTGGTAATGCCATGACTCAGACTTCAAACCTGTAGTCTGTCCCGTTAACTGGTGCCCAGGTGTATGTCCTGATTCCTCGATCAATGTATCTCTGATATTGGAATGAAAGGTATAACTGAACCAAATATGAACCAAATATGGTACAGAAGAATAATTATAGAAGATCTACACACCTCATCTTGAGATTTCACAAGCGTTTCTGATCGTTTTCTCCCAGGGTCTCTGTCAATCATCAAAGTACGTATCTGAGAGAGATCAGAAGATCAGTGTTAATATATCAACACCATATTCATATAATCGGGTTTTACATGGTACTCGGGAAGTTCAGTCTGGACTCTATCCGTTGAGGAGTAATTATGATCAGTCAAAAAATGATCGGGCCAATCAAATTGCCAGGGAGGGCTTTATACGATGATGGACAGATGATCTGCAGGGACGTGAATCATCACGTTATCAAGAGCGCTGTAACTGGTTCCCTCAAAGATGACTGCAGCTGGAGAATTAAGATGTATAGATTCCACTGTCGCATCTGTTGTAAAAATGAATCGACAGCGCATTAATTTTAATAGACAAACAGAAAACTGATATTTTTGCCGTCCTTCCTACATGATTCGGCAACTTTTCAGCTGGCTCTGATGGTCACTGAAGAAGAGGGACGTAATGAAAAGCCTGTGGTTTCTCCTTTGGTCACACTCATGGAGGACCAAGTAAAAGAAGCAACACTCATTATTTTACTTCTAAAATAAGTTCTATTGACAACTTTGCTATGAAATAGTGACTTTCTCCATTGCTCTGGGGTGCATTTCCTGAAAGCATCGTTAGCCAACTATGGTCGCAAGTTCCGTCGTTATCAGCATAGTTCAACGACTCGGTGTTTCCCGAAACCATCGTTCCAACGAACATTCGCAAACAGCATCGCAAAGTTGTGTGGTTTGAACGACAGCTCTCGACCTGTGGTTAGAAGCATCGTTTCTATATTGCATCACATTTGGACGCAATAAATCTTTATCTTGAGCAAAATAAGCAAGCTGACATTCAGGTGCAACCGGTGCCTTTTATTCAGAATACATACAAATGTAATTTACGTCTTTTAGTTTTTCAAAAGATTTGAAGTAACGTGTTTGAAGAGTGCGCATGTGCGAACGTGCATACTATGTAAGAACGAGCCAAATATTAAGTCTGGTAATAAAGCAAAATAACTGAGAACAATTAGAAATAGTCCTCAGATGACATGTCTGTAATTTATATAAAACAAATCTAGCGTTAATGGGCTGTATGCATGGCGGTATTTCCGGTGAAAGGTTTAAGGATGCTCGATAACTTCCGCCGATCGTAGAGTCCAGTGCAATACCGAGAATTTATATAGAATTTTATACTCCATGGTTATACTAAAGAAACGTTAGACACAAAAACAGATAAAACAGACACCCCTCGTTGTGTTTATGCTTCTTTTTAAAATTATATTAAATAAACATAACTATATATAAAATTACATCTAAACGCATGTACGTTTCATTTCAAAGACGGGAGGACAGTAAATTTTGAAGACTCTGCCATAATCCCGTTTTCCTCGGTTTTCCTCCGCTTTAATCTACACAAACGGAAATGGACGAGCATCCTTGCGTCAAATGCGGAACTAATGCGTGCATATAGCCCATTGGATCTCAAACAGTTTCATTAAAAGTAGAATTACTCCACCTCGTGTGAAACCAACGTGGTTTGAACGATACTTTGCGACAGTGGGTTTCGGGAACAGTCGTGACTAGCTAGTCGATTTCTCCAACGATGCATCGTACAATGGTAGTGAAGCAGTGAACTACGTGTATGGGAAACGCACCCTGATTGGTTGTAGGTCTACCGACTATCCAATTGAGTGCAGAGTTTTTTTTTCCTGGTTCGGTTAAGACACGCCTCATAATCAAAGCCCTATGGAGCAGTTTCAGACTCGCATTCTGACTAGAATATGAGTATGACAAAGTCAGGCTACAATGGTATATAAATCACAGAGGTGTCTACCATTGCCAATTTACTACCATAATAGTATCCAAAAACTATGATAACATCAAAAATGTTGGAGCATTTTAGTAAAGAAATTACAGTAACATATTTCCTTGAGCTCATTGAATACTAATGTATATTTTCATCTGCAATTACATTTCTCTATGTGCAACAAAATAAATGTTCCTTGACTTGTGTGGCCAGACTTAATGTCAACTACTCACATAAATCCTTACTATGTATGCTAAATATGCATCCCATGAGCAAAAGGGGCTTTTCAGCACGAAACTCAAGGCTATTTCTCAGACTCATTCTATTCTATTCTATCAAATCACAACTTACAAATCAGCACATTTATAAGTACTGAAACACCATAATGCACATTGAATAAAAGTTTGCACATTGAATAAAAACCTATCAGGTGTTTCATCAATATAGCAATAAAAGAATAATGGTGAGATCATGTTATTGTGTGTTTGTACGTGTGTGTTATGCAATACCTGGACTTTAATGTCATTTTCCAGCTCTGCATCCAGAAAATCCAGTGTAACAGGTTCCTGGAATTTGGGGTTCTAAAGAGGAGAACCAAATTCTGTTAACATCTCTCTCTCTCCCTGTAGTTTACTTTCAGCTTTGGATTGAGTGTTAATGTATTCCAGGTCTACAATACATCACAGTGAAAGTTTCTGTTGAGCTATAGAAATATACAGTGTTTAAAAAGTTCATTTACGGAGGCATAAATCTGATTAATATGTCCTTCTACACAGAGAAGGAAGAAAATAAATTAAACAATACTTTCACAAATCTCCTTTGTGTCCCCCTTTCATAAACATTCGCATTTTTGAATGATATAGACATGTAGAGAATGTTAGTTGAAGATTGTTTCTGCACACTAAAAAGTGAATATTTATAAAAATATCCTTTTCTCTCTATTTTCAGACTTTTCAAACCAGATTACATCTACATGTATTAGTATTTATGTATTACTAAATATAAAGTGCAGACAATTTGTAAACATTTTTGTTCTCATGAATACCTATTTCATTACATTGTGGTTGTTAAATTATGATTCATGTTTTTGACCAAGAACCATGTAGATATTAAAATCCGTGTTGCTTAACAAAACTGAGGCTCGTTAGAGTTTATGAGGTCATATATTCTGTTTCTGTAAAGTCCAAGAAACAATGTTTTGCTCTTGGAAATGAATGATTTCATTCATCTGTATTGCTCGTCACATTGAACTTGTACACATTAACAACACTGGCATATGCATCAAATCTATGATGTAAGAAACACAATAACGTGAAACGAGGCAGTCGGAATCTTACATGTAAAATGCAGAGAGCAGAGCAAGCGTGAACACGAGCAGAGATGAGGAAGAGGAGAACAAATATGTGAGAATTAAAAACAAAGATGAGACAAAACAATCAGATTATAGAAAGAAGAAAGAAAGAAAGAAGAAAGAAAGAAAGAAAGAAAGAAAGAAGAAAGAAAGAAAGAAAGAAAGAAAGAAGAAAGAAAGAAGAAAGAAAGAAAGAAAGAAAGAAAGAAAGAAAGAAGAAAGAAGAAACATACAGTATAAATGAGAAAGAAATGAAAAGGAAATCAAAGGGAAAGGACTGAATATGAAAGCAGGCGCATAATGAGAGACAGACAAAACTGGATTTCAAAGTGTCGGGGTCACCCTCTGTTCCACTACCGCCCCCCTGGGGGAACTCACATATCGTCCAGATATGACTGACATGTGTCGGCATCATGCCTCAATCTACTAGAGCGTGAGAGAGACATATGAAAACATATGATGTTTGGCACTTCTTGTGTAGACTGTGAAAAATTTAAACTATTTTTTCTACCATGTGCTACTGATATCCTGCGCTTGAATTGCACCTAACGTCAGTCATAAATATGTCATGTCACTGATGATGTGGGTGTTGCTGTTTATGTTGAACGTGATGATAATTGCACACCACTGAGTGTCACGTGACTTAACCCTATTATCACACTAATTACAGTGTTTAAGAGAGAGATACAGAACTCATGGACTGAGTATTTAAGTGGCACCAATTTAAAAAAAATTTTCTTGTTGCAGGTTTCCAGACTGCAACCAAATTGGTCGCATATGCGACCGTTTTTTGAGAATGTGCGAGTTAAAATTGTATGTGGTCGCATATGTGCGAGTGGACGCTCGCGCAACAGAACGCCGTTATATCAGCTGCTGCAGTCCATAACTTATGTTCAAAATGAACGAGTAGGCTACATCATGAATCCATTTTCCAAACCGTGTTTTTGATTTATCCTGAATCACTACGATACGCCTATAATAAGTGTTTATATTCGGACTATTTTATTGAGGTCGACTTCGGATGCGGAGTTGCCCAGTGCCTGCGTGACTCGCCATAGACATTAACGGAGAGAAGTAGCTCCGGCTACAGTGTTCTTCCGCAAGACACGTGCAGTTTATCTATCGACGAGCGTAGCACGTCACGCGCATTGCACATGAGGGTGAAATGCGCCAATAGCCTCTATGCACGAACCCTGATGACGTGTGTCTGAAATAATCTCAGTCAGCGTCTCTACTTCCGGAAGCGTGTTCTGCAGGCCAAGTGTATAGAGGCAAAACTTTATTAAAATCTGTTTTCTCAGAAACGGAGACAACGATTATAGAAACGCTGATTCGCTAGTCGAATTTCTGTACGAAATGAGACAATACTAACCCTCAAAGTTGTTGATAAAGCTCGAAAAATATAATTTAAATAACTTCTCTTTTTTACTCTTGTGTGACAGCTAACTGCCTCACAGTGTTGTTAACATCATTCACGTTAACCGCAGGACGTTTTTATAAACAGCAAGTGTAATTTGACATGTATCTCCACCGGCTTCTGACCATAGACTGACGCAGCACCGGATGTAACTGGGCGTGCTGAGACAAACCCGGGAGCGATCGTGCATAAAGGCTATTACGAATTCAAGAATTAAGGCATATAAAAATGTAAATGTCTCACGAAACAGCGTGCCCCTTCCGACGTTTTTCAGCGGTTAGATGAGAGTAATCGCTTCAACTGAGGAAAAAGAAATGATTATAAAATGCAGAAGGTAAGGAGTGTGAGTTCTGATTTTTGTTACAACTATAAACTTTGATGCCGAAAATTGTATTAGCTTATTATAATACTCTAATCTTTTTAAAATGCAATGTATCTCTCATTATGAATGTTTAATGATATGTCTAAAAGATAGAAAGATAGTATAGATAGATAGATAGATAGATAGATAGATAGATAGATAGATAGATAGATAGATAGATAGATAGATAGATAGATAGATAGATAGATAGATAGATAGATATATAGATAGACAAATCGTCCGAATCCAAGTACTCCAAGATCGGCGTTCGTAGATCGACTGGTAGAGACATTTTTTCAAAGTATTGCTTCTTCCTGTATTCCTGAAGTTGACTGTATGTATAACATATCTTCTTATTAAACTGTGTGGACACTGACAAAGTTCTCAGTGCTTTGGTTTGAATGTAGGGACCCTTATTATGCTACCGTGTTAGTGTGGGGCTATTTTTAGCCTTGTTAGTGGTAATAACAAGCGATTTTTATTTGCCATTACTCTATGCCTATATACTAGTGTTATAGGCTAAACTGTATTTAGAGATAAAACTATTTACATTAGGCAATCATGAAAACAAATCTCAGATAACGGTTGACTTGGTAACAATGTGTAATTAGACCAAAGGTTCATTTTGCGCGCGAAGTTCTACTTTAAAATTTAAATGCTTGAATAATGTCCCCTAAAACTATGGACATGTATCCCTCACTAAAAACACATAAAATAAATACATCTACAATGTTTTGTTTGTGTATTTTTGTTGTTTAAAATAAATGGACACTTGGTTAATATACTATAATCAAATGCATAAAATATGATTTTAAAAAGCTGTCAGAGAACATTACAAGTTACCATCTTTAGCCAGTCCTAACATCTTTAATGCCGAATATGTTGACCAGGCAGCAGTATTTTTATAAACAGGAAAGAAAGATTTATACAAGTTCCAGTGAGTCCCACCCAAATCCCTCCTTATCCAGAAATACACAAGCAATGCCAGTTTTACAAAACATATGACAAATCTATGTGATACTATATTAGTAGTAATTAATATTGTAAAGGAAAAGCTAAAAGAAGGAAAAAGGCAACATTTGGCCAATTATAAGCCAAAAAAAAGCAGTAGAATTTGCCGAAACATGTCAGGCATGTCCATTTCCCCATAACGCCACTGTGGGACAGGCAATGTACCGTTTCAGCAAATGTTTTCCTTTCCCTTTTCTCCTTCTCATTTTTCACTCGTATGCTTTCACTTGGACAGTAAATCATCTTTTTGTTGTTCGCATTACAAATGGAGGTCAAGTGAGAACACAGGCCTGCCGTATGAAGAAATCATTACTGAATCCTTTAAGATTACAAGCACATGACATGAATACCAACTGCTTGAGATATGCATTGGATGCAAGTGCTGAACGTGCTACATTAGGCTGAACTCTCCAGTATATCTGGTAACGGTTGGAACAAATAAAACACATTATCTTTCTGATCCGCCAGACAGGAAATATCTCAGTGAACTCTCACTCTGTAGACACAAACAAACATCAGATGGCATGCTAGCACTCCTGATAGCCATTACACACACTTACTGAAGTCATATCCCTGCTCAATACACCAGCATAACTGATCATAAGCATATGCTGTGTTATGAATGCTGGCTCCCACTATGTGTGTGTGTGTGTGTGTATATAAATATATACATATGTACAAATTAATAATTATATATATTAGTGCTGTCAAACGATTAAAATATAAAATCACGATTAATCGCATTAATGTCACAGTTAACTTGTGATTAATCGCTTGTTTTAATCTGTTCTAAATGTCTCTTGATTTATTTTTGTCCCATTATTTTTCTCAATTTAATGCTCTTATCAACATGGAAAAGTGGATCGGCTTGCTTTGTGCAATTGTTTTTTATTGAAAACAACGTTGGCATATACGGTGTTCAATTTCGCACTAATATTCTCACTTGGAGCAAATAAACTCTCACACAATGTAACACTGTCCATCAATAAAAGGGTGAAAGAAATACTGACGAGGTCCTGATATTGACGAGGGGCCGGAGAATTTGCATCAGCTGTGTGTGTGTGTGCTTGGCCATCATCAAGTGGTATTTCAGACTGGATGTACTGCGATGATGATAGCTCAGTTCACAACGACACAGCACACAGATCACTTTGGTCTTGTCAATGGAATTTGGCAACTTTTAAAAGTAAACTTTCCATTCAGAATCTTATTGGCATCCATTTCGGCGTCTCGCGCTCATCATCCACTCAAAACGTAACGTTAACCTACTATTTGGCCGGCTCGCAAGCCTAAACAAGTGCTTGTGGCCTTTTGTTTTGTTTACGGTCTAGCTAAATCCGCTTGCGCTTTGGTCGACGAAGCAACAAAACATCCTCGCACTGGTGCAAGAAATGGCGAAATTAATAGGTTTCATAGCGCAGTGCCACGTCCTGTTGCAAAAGCAAGTGAAAAAAAAACTACAAAGTTTGCTAGGCCAAAAAGACTGTTAATCGCACGATAATAAAAAATGTACGCCATTAAAATGGGTTTTCGTTAACACTGTTAATAACACGTTTATCTGACAGCCCTAATATATATATATATATATATATATAGATAGTGTTATGCAACAACAGTAAAAAAGTTTGGGTTCAGTAATTTTTTCTTATTAAACTTTCATTTAGAAAGGGTGCATAATCATCAAAAAAGACCGTACAGACATTTAAATTGCTATACAAATTGTATTTCAAATTATTTATTTATTTTTTGGAAAAAGCATCAGTTTCTATAAAAAAAAAACGATTAGCCAGCAAAGCTATTTTCAATTGAAAATAATAATAAATGAGCATCATTTTTTTATATGATTTCTGAAGAATTATGTGACACTGATGACTAGAGAAAAAGCTGCTGAAAATCTAAAATAAAAATATAGCTGCGAGCAGCGATCGCGGGCCCAAGCCGGTGGCACCGCAACCCCGGTGCCTAAAGGCACCGGGATGGCGGTACCGCCAGCTTTGGCCCTCCATCGCTGCTCGCAGCTATATTTATATGTATATATATATATATATATATATATATATATATATATATATATATATATATATATATATATATATATATAAAGCCGGTGGCACCGCCACCTTGGTGCCTTTAGGGTTATTCTGCACGACGTGCAAAAGCGTAACCCCTGCTTTGGAATACATACTAGTATGTATTCCACAATTGGAATACATACTAACATACTAGTCAGAACTGAATAGTTGATATCTGAATGACAGATCACCATAGAAGTCACTGGAAAAAATGTGACTAGTAACAAAAGAATAGTTACTAGTCACCATTGAAATAAGTACTAGTGTCTAATGAATAAGTACTAGTATCTATTTAATAGGTACTAGCATCTAATGAATAAGTACTAGTAACTAATTAATAAGCATTGGTATGTAATGAATAAGGACTAGCATCTAATGAATAAGTACTAGTATCTAATAAATAAGGACTAGTGTCTAATGAATAAGTACTAGTATCTTTAAAAAGGTACTAGTACCTAAAGAATAAACACTAGTATCTAAAGAAAAGGCACTAGTATCTAAAGAATAAGCACTAGTAGCTAATGAATAAGTACTAGTACTTAATGGAATAGATACTAGTATCTAAAAAATAAGTACTAGTAGCATGAAAATAGAGACTAGTAGGTTAAAATGATTAAATGTTAAAACGGCTTGCCATACTCTATCTGTCGTTTCGGACTAGTCACAATTACGTTACAGATATCTTAAATGATAATACAAACTATCCAAAATGTAATTACGACTAGAAAGACGTTATTTGATATCTACAATGTTAATTACGAATAGTCAAACTTAGCTTTTAAATGTTAAAAGGGCTTGCCATACAGAAGTGTAGGCTCAGAGAGACACTCAACATTTTCAAACCAAAATATCTGACTTTCTGTGGGTCCTAGCTCATGAGTGTAAATTAGAAAGTTGTCCGGCTTGAGGAGAATATATGAATATATGAAACGATGAGATCAACATGTGTACTGAGTTTCATATTATTACATGCAAGCGTGTTTGATTTATGGACCAAGTTTTTGGACCCCGTTCCAGGGGGCGCTGTCTAGCCCCCTTGCCACACCCGGGTACCATCTTCCCGGCTCTGATGGCTGTGGGATCTGACCTGTGTGCAAAGTTTCAAGAGTTTTCAAACCCATTAAGGGCCCCAAAAGCCGCTAAGAGACTCAAAATCATCAAAAAAAAGGAATGTTAAAGTTTGATGCATTGCTATGGCAACATTATCTTAGATATTGAATAATGCTTTCACAGCTCTTCATCTGGCGTGTGTTTACATTATACAGATGAAGTTTGAAGCAAATCGGGTAAAAGTAAGAGTGTGATTTCAAAGCATTTTGCAAGTGAAACACTTTCTGCTGCCAGTTGGTGGCGCTATATATTTGACTCACAATAGTCACATCCATGTGATCGGCCTCTTACAACGAACACACTGCTGAAGTTTCATCAAGATCAGTTAATGTATGCAGAAGTTTTAACACACTTCCTTTTTGATTTATGGACCAAGTTAATTTAATTAATACACTAATTATATAAAACTATTGTCAATGCACTACAATTAAACAGGTTATATGTCTTTACTTATAAAAAAATAAAAACAAAAACTTATTTAAAAAATACCAGGCTTAAGAAATGTATTTACTTTAGCAGGCCAGACACACAGTGAAATTACTAAGCCCCCTCCCCCTACACACACACACAGAGACTGTGTGTCAAAAGACTCAATCACACACACACACAGACTGTGTGACAGGCCTAGGCTCAGAAAGAGCATGATCATATTCAAACTACAATATCTGACTTTCTGTGGGTTTGAGCTTATTATTGTTAATTAGAAAGTTGTTTGGCTTGAATAGAACAATATACACGGCAAGTTTTGTAACTGTCAGTAAAACTAACCAAGTTATAACACACTTTATGTGTCCTTTTTTAGTCAAAAAAATCCGCCACGGCCAAACCGTTCGAGATATCAAAAATCCGTCCGGAATATAGCATCCTCAATGTCTTGACTTCATGCACATCGAGTTTGGTGGTGATTGGTAACAGCATGGGTTGTAATTTGATGTTTTTCTAGGACAATTATTTAAAAAAAAAAACATAATTCCCGACTTTCGTCCGAACTGTCGTAAACTTAGAGCACGAAAGTTGTTTGGCCTGATGTGATCTATGAGTGTACCGAGTTTCAATATTAATCCATGCACGTGTGTTTGATTTATGGACAAATGTTCGAATCCCTAAAAGAATGCATCCTAAAAGAATGGTAAAGTTTGATGCGTCGCCACGGCAACAGTTTCAAAGATATCAAGAATCCATTCATAGGTCTTCATCTGCCGTGTATGTACATTATACAGATGAAGTTTGAAGCAAATCGGGTAAAAATAAGAGGGTGATTTCAAAGCATTTTGAAAGTGACACACTTCCTGCTGCCAGTTGGTGGCGCTATAACTTTGACTCACAATAGTCACATCCATGTGATCGTCCTCTTACAGCGACGCACTGCTGAAGTTTCATCCAGATCAGTTAATGTATGCTGAAGTTATGACACACTTCCTGTTTCACGTTTTCTCGCCATAGTTTCGTTTCCTCGCCACGGCCAAACCGTTCGAGATATCAAAAATCCCCACACAAACTTTCATCCTCAATGTCTTGACTTCTAGCTGACCGAGTTTCGTTGAATTTGGATCAGAGCTCTAGGAGGAGTATTTAAAAGTTCATTGCGTGTGTTTTACAAAAAAACCTCAATAGCCGACTTCCTGTTGGGCTGGGGTAAAAGCAAGAACGCGAGGTACAGACTGAAATTCTGCTATCGACATGTGTACCGAGTTTCATATTATTACATGCAAGTGTGTTTGAGTTATGGACCAGGTGTTCGGACCCCATTCCCAGGGGGCGCTGACGAGCCTGCCCTGCCACGCTCGGGTACCAGCTTCAGCCCGGCTCTGATGGCCGCCGGGTTCTGACCCGTGTGCAAAGTTTCAAGAGTTTTCGAGCATGTCAAGGGCCCCAAGTGCCCGAATAGTCGCTAGAAAAAGAAAAAAAAAAAAAAAAAAAAAAAAAATAATCGGAAGGAAAACAATAGGGCTCTGCGCCCTTTCAGGGCTTGGGCCCTAAATATTTAAAAAAATAACATTTCACAATATTACTGTTTTTTTACTTATAATGACCAAATACTGCAGCCTATGGAAGCTTGTTTCCGCCATATATGAAAAATATAAAAGGTAATTGCGACTTTTTATCTCACAATTCTGACTTTTTTCTCACAATTGCGAGTTTACTTCTGCAATTCTGACATTATTTCTCAGAATTGCAAGATGGAAAGTCAGAATTGCAAGATATATAGTCAAAAATGTGTGATATAAAGTCAGAATTGCGAAGTTATAAAGTCAGAATTGCGAGTTATAAAGTCAGAATTGCGTGATATAAAGTAAAAATTGCGAGATATAAAGTCAGAATTGCGAGATATAAAGTCAGAATTGCTACATAAAGTCGCAATTGCATGTTATAAAGTCAGAAATGCATGATATAAAGTCAGAATTGTGAGATTTAAATATTCTGAGGGGGGAAAGTTAGTCTTTTTTCCCCTTGGAATTGGCCTGATAAGTCGCAATTCTGACTTTATATCACACAATTCCTGACTTTATATCTTGCAATTTGACTTTATATCACACAATTGTGACTTATATCTGCAATCTGACTTTATATCTCGAATTCTGACTTTATATCTCGCAATTCTGACTTTATATCATCGCAATTCTGACTTTATACTTCGCAATTCTGACTTTATTACACGCAATTGCGACTTTATATCTCTGCAATTCTGACTTCAGAACTCGCAATTGCGACTTATTATCATGCAATTCTGACTCTTTATCTCGCAATTCCTGACTTTATTTCTCAGAATTGTGAGATAAAAAGTCAGAATTGCGCTATAAAAAGTCGCAATTGCGAGTTATAAAGTCAGAATTGCGAGATATAAAGTCACAATTATTTATTTAATTTTTTTATTCAGTGGCGGAAACAAGCTTCCATAAGCCTTAGCACAGAAACATGAAAAAACGTACCCCAAACTTTTGAACTGATCAAATTATATTTATGCAATCATTTAAAAAAAAAGATTGCATTCAATCATGTGTGTCATGCACAAATTTCAGATTTCAAAATTTCAAGACCCAGAGATTTTGAGTTCTGGAACTACAAATGAGCTCATAAAAACACTACAAGACCTCTAAGATTATGGTTAGGGTAGGCATACTAGACATCATACTACAACTACAAAGGGCTATTATAGCACTATTTCTCTCTGTTTCTATGACAAGACTAACTGAATCTACTACAGTTTGCATGGTCTCACCTCAGGGAACGAAAGAAACAGCTTTTTACTTAGCCTGTGGTGACGGCTCTGAATCCTGTTCTAATGAAATATATGGAGAGGATTTCAGTGCATGGAAACAGAAAGATTGTTATTTATGGGTGCCAAAAACAGACTTAAGCATTGAAAGAGACCACACTTGTTAACAATGCAGTTATTGTAAAACAAGGCAATCCATTATAGATGAGAGGGTTTCAAAGAAATAAAAGTGCACACTATAAATCGATTCTCATCGTGTAGGCCTTCCTACTGTTGGAATACAGTTATTTGGCTCTCTGGCGAGCAGACAACATATGGCTGACATACTAAGAGAGGTTTGTTCAATTTCTACACTGTCAAAATCAAATTAGCTCTTCCTGCAGTGTTCAAAGTCTCCCCAAAGACTCTCCAAAGTTCGTTCGAAGTGGTCGCTTTCTCTTAACTTTAGCCGACAAATTCAGTCATGTGTTTTGCACCGTTGGATACTGGTGGAACACTTTGAACTGTTTCCAGTAGATCTGGCACCCCATGGTTTAGGGGCTTGTGTTTGCATATCAGCGCTGCTCAGGGTTAAGTACGGCATCCACGGTTCAGAGATTCAATCCATGCCTATGTGTCTCTCTCAATCAGCCCGCGTGATCTGCGGCCGTACCCGATCGCATCTCAACATCTGTCCTTGAGAGATCAAGCCTTCAGTATGTGATCAAAGTCGGCTCGCCAAACTGAAAGTAAAACCAACCGTTCCGCACATGGAGTCCGCTGGGAGCAATAACACTGGCGTTTATGTTTGTAATGGCACTTGCGTTTTTATTGCCTTTACCAATATAGATGAGCTCATTAAAAAGAGCATTGTTTGCAAAGTATGTTACGAGTTTGTTTTCGGTAAAGGGTTTTCAAAGGCTTTCCCCATACGAAGCGACAGAGAGGGAAGGAACCTCAGAGTCTATGTTGTTTCTTTTAAACCAAAAGCTGGAGGATGGATCTTTGGGGTAGGATGGAAATATGTCATAATACTCGTTCTCACTGACGCCAAGGATGGAAATGTGTTCTGTATGTTTGATTTGACAGGCTTGTGGACTGAAGTTAATACTCTCCATATATAAGACCTGGAGCTTTGTTATTTTTGTGTATATTTAATAGCAACCATTGTATGTCTCTGACCTAAAATTTCAGCAATAACACTGACATGTTTCAGCACTTGGCCCGATTCACAAAACAGGCGTTCTCAAGCATAGACAGCTGAAAGAGCGAAGAAATCTCTCAAAGTAAATATCTCAAAAATATAATAAAATTTTGTTCTATTGAATCTTGTATTATATTGTATTTTATGTATATACACGTATCGGTCAAAAATTTAGGGTCAGTAAGATTTTTTATGTTTTTAAAAGAAGTCTCTTTCTGCTCACCAAGGCTGCAATTTTTTGATAATAAATACACAAAAAACACAGTAATATTGTGAAATATTATGACAATTTAAATTGACTTTTTTATGTTAATATATATTAAAATGTAATTATTCCTCTGAAAAAAAGCTGAATTTTCAGCATCACTACTCCAGTCTTCAGTGTCACATGATCCTTCACAAATCACTCTAATATGATAATTTTATGCTCCAAAAACATGTATAATTATTATCCATGTTGAAAAACAGTTTTTTACATTTTTATTTCAGGATTCTTTGATGAATAGAAAGTTCAAAGAACAGCATTTATTTAATTAGAATATTTTCTAACATTATAAATGTCTTTACTGTAACTTTTGATCAATGTAACTCATCCTTGATGAAATAGAAGTACCGATTTCTTATTTATTCCCCCCCAAAAAAAATACAAATTCTTACTGACCCCAAACTTTTTAAAGGGTAGTGTTTAATGTAACAAAAGCTTTCCATTTCAGATAGAAGTTGTTCTTTTGAACTTTCTATTCATCAAAGAATCCTGAAATAAAAATGTAAAAAACTGTTTTCAACATGGATAATAATCATACATGTTTTTGGAGCATAAAATCATCATATTAGAGTGATTTGTGAAGGACCATGCGACACTGAAGACTGGAGTAATGATGCTGAAAAATCAGATTTTTTTCAGAGGAATAAAATACATTTTAATATATATGAACATAAAAAAAGTCATTTTAAATTGTCATAATATTTCACAGTATTACTGTGTTTTTATATATACACACATACACTACTGTATTAAAGTTTGGGTTTTAAAGATTGTTGAATTTTTATGTGTAATATTTTGAAATATTATTATAATTTACAATTATAATTATTTTGAATTCTAATCAAATAAAAAAAATTTCTGTGATGGCACAGCTGAATTTTCCACATCATTACTGCATCAGCTGGAAGAGCGATGGATCATAGTTTTGTCTCTGTTAGATTTTTGTCTCTGAACTCAATGAACTACTTGCTCTGGCCTATGCTGTATCCTCTTATGTTATCCTGCTTGGTGATTTCAGTATCCCTTTTGACTCTGTCTGTTCTAATGCCAATGACCTTGCACTAACTTTGGATAATTGCTGTCTTGTACAACATGCTGACTTTTCTACTCACTGCCGTGGTCACACACTCGATCTTGTTTGCACTTCAGGTATTAATAATGTCTCTGTCTTTGGCTCACAAACTGGTATTTCTGATAATAAGCTGATAACAGTTAGATTTGATTTCCCTCTTCCTGAACCTCTTCACGAAACCAGCTTAAATTTAGCTAAATCTCACCAGCTAAAATATAAGTCTGCTCTTAATGTCACATGCACAGCATACTACTCCTCCATAATTACCACGGCTAAAACGTGTTACCACCATATGGCTCAGCTGACCTCTGCAACTTTCTCCACTCTTTGTGAAACATTTTCATCAAACAGATGTTTCCTCTAACTGGTCCTCACCTCAGCCCATAAAGAACATCCTTTTTAGCTTTACTCTTACCATCCCATCCTCTGTTAGTGAACTAATTGCTCAAGCTACTTATCTACTTGTCATTTAGATCCAGCACCTCACTTATTAAAAGCTGTCTATCTCTTATCTCATCTCCTATTGCTCATTTGATCAACTGTTCTATTTCGTCTGGGTCTGTCCTGCTATCATTAAAAATGGCTGCCGTCACTTCAGTTTTAAAGAAACCAGGGCTGAGATTCTTCTGTTATGAATAATTTCAGACCTATATCTAATCTTCCATTCGTTTCTGCTGCTAGAAAAAGTAGTTGCCTGGTAGCTACAAGCTCATCTCTTTGCTAACAGCACTGAAACAGCATTGGGTAAAAAAATATATAATGACCTCCTAATATCTGCTGATTTTGGTTGTCTTATTGTTCTCATCATGCTTGACATAGCAGCAGCCTTAGACACTGTGCCTCATCAAATACTTACATCTCAACTATCAGTATCACGGGTTGTGCTTTATCTTTGTTTATAACATATCTCATTGATAGACAATGTTTTATTTCTGTTCAAAACTTCAAATCTTCTAATTTTCTCTCTCTCTCTCAAGGTGTCCCTCAAGGCTCTGTTCTTGGACCATTTCAGTTCAATATTTATTTGTTATTTATTTGGTCATATTATCCATAGTTATGGTCTTAGCTATCGACTGTTATGCCAATGACTACAAATTTACATATCAGCTCGCTCTGTCAGCTTGCGCTTTATAAATAAACATATTTTTATTTATAAATAAAACGTATTACTCCAGTCTTCAGTAGCACATGATCCTTCAGAAATCATTCTAATAGGCTGATTTGGTGCTCATTTCTTTCTTATCATTATAATTTTATATATTTCTTATTAATATTTTTACTTGTCTTGTCTTGTTGTATTGCTTTGGTTGTTGTTGCTGTGTATATTGCCATTCCACTATGTAAAGCGACCTTGGGTTTAAGAAAGGCGCTATATAAAATAAACTTATTATTATTATTAATTCCATTGCTACAATCAAATTAGCAATAAATTCCAACAAAGTACTACATTAGCAGGCTAGATAACGTTACCTTGGATACATCTATCAATTACCATAATTACATAACACAAATAAATCAAACTAAACCAAATGTTTACAATGGACATAAGATCTTACACTGGCCCCCAGAGTCATCCTTATTGTTGAGCCCTGCACATGTATAACTCTTTACGATAACATATTGAGCTTAAATCAGAAAATGTCTAAACGATTTGCAATCTATGTCCGACCAGACATAATATATTTTATGCATTTTCCTCCTTAACTTGCGAGGGTGTCATGGTGGGCTAGGGTTGTCTGAGACTAGGTGATAAGACGGTGCTTTTACCATCCAGACTGAGGATAAACTATGACCCTGAACGCACACACGAGATCTCTTTTCTCCTTCACATTCTTAAAAGATGAAATACAGACCGCCCCATGTGTGTGGTGGGATACCAGAATCAAAGGGACCTGCAAATAGACTGATATGTAAAAATTGTAGTCGAGTTGCTTAAAAAACATATATGCAGGTTCGCTGCCAGAAGCATGTGCATTACTTTGGGCGATTTGAAGGTAAGGGTCTGCATGCTCCGATCCAAAGGAAAAGCTATATGAGGCACCTTTTTACACACCACAAATGCATGTTCATACATTCTAAATCGATAGCTTTACATATGAGGTCATTCACACTTGTCAGTATGAGCTGAATCACTCGCAGCTGCTTGATCTTCCTGTTTGTTTCATAAGAAAGACAAATGTAATATGGTTTTAACTATAAAAACGGATGAATTGAAGAAAAACAGAAGGGATAATATTAGGGCTGGGTATTGCAATGTGCAACACATAAATCAATGCATCATGATGCATCACCTATACGGACCTACTGTATATCCATCACATAACACAAATAAATATGACAAATATTACAACATACCTATAAAATTGCCAAAATTGTTTGACTTTTTACATTACTAATAATTATGGTTTTGTATTACATAATTATTACCTTAATATATCATAATTCTGATTGACCAAAATTGACTGGAACTGTAGGAGATAAATTAAATAAAAACACTGACAATGACTTCAAGCATCAATGCAATATTGAGAAAAAAAATGCTTTATAATAATATTTTATAAGATTTACACAGCTCTAGAATACACTATAGTTCAAAAGTTTTGAGTCCTTAAGACATTTAAGTATATTATACTCATCAAAGCAGCATTTGATCAAAAATACAGTAAAACAGTTTTGTCATGATAACTGATAACTCTGATGGGTTTGGCATGGTATGTTAATATGTTTGGTCTTGGAGAAATAAATCTGCAATATTACACTGCTGCTGATGTTATTGCTGCTGCTGTGAGCAAGTAAGACATGCTTCTGCTGTACACTATAGCGTACACGAATTACCTGTAGCAGATCTATACAGGTGGAGCTGGGGAAGGTGAAGGGTTTCTGAATGGGCACTGCATACTGCTACACAGACGCTGACCAATTATTTGAAAGTTGGGCAGCAAGCTCATTGGCTGCTGATACAGCAAGGTCCAATCAGCTGTGCCCAATACAGAAAGATGTGATTGCAAGCAGATTGAGTTTAAGACCTATCGGCCTGTGCCAAACCATTTAGAGTTTTTTGACAGAACTTTTAATTTATTATTTAGTGAAATCGTTACAATTTACAAACACTGTTTTAAAATGTATTTTATTCCTGTGACGGCAAAGCTGATTTTTCAGCATCATTACTCCAGTCTTCATAGTCACAATGATCCTAATATGCTGATTTGGTGCTCAAGAAACTTATTATCGTCAATGTTGAAAACATTTGTGCTGCTTATTACTTTTGTGGAAACAGTGATTTTTTTCTCTCTCTTTCCAGTAAACTTTGAGAAATAGAAAGTTCAAAGGAACAGAATTTAGTTGAAGATATATACACTACCGGTCAAAAGTTTAGGGTCGGTAAGATTTTTTATGTTTTTAAAAGAAGTCTCTTCTTACCAAGGCTGCAATTTTTTGATAAAAAAATACACAAAAACACAGTAATATTGTGAAATATTATGACAATTTAAAATGACTTTTTTTATGTTAATATATATTAAAATGTAATTTATTCCTCTGAAAAAAAGCTGAATTTTCAGCATCATTACTCCAGTCTTCAGTGTCACATGATCCTTCACAAATCACTCTAATATGATGATTTTATGCTCCAAAAACATGTATGATTATTATCCATGTTGAAAACAGTTTTTTACATTTTTATTTCAGGATTCTTTGATGAATAGAAAGTTCAAAGAACAGCATTTATTTAATTAGAATATTTTCTAACATTATAAATGTCTTTACTGTAACTTTTCATCAATGTAACTCATCCTTGATGAATAGAAGTATTGATTTCTTATTTATTTCCCCAAAAAAATAAAATACAAATTCTTACTGACCCCAAACTTTTTAAAGGGTAGTGTTTAATGTAACAAAAGCTTTCCATTTCAGATAAAAGCTGTTCTTTTGAACTTTCTATTCATCAAAGAATCCTGAAATAAAAATGTAAAAAACTGTTTTCAACATGGATAATAATCATACATGTTTTTGGAGCATACAATCACATATTAGAGTGATATGTGAAGGATCATGTGACACTGAAGACTGGAGTAATGATGCTGAAAATTCAGCTTTTTTTCAGAGGAATAAATTACATTTTAATATATATTAACATAAAAAAAGTCATTTTAAATTGTCATAATATTTCACAATATTACTGTGTTTTTTGTGTATTTTTTATCAAGAAATTGCAGCCTTGGTGAGCAGAAGAGACTTCTTTTAAAAACATAAAAAATCTTACTGACCCTACATTTTTGACTGGTAGTGTATATGTGATATATATATATATATATATATATATATATATATATATATATATATATATATAAATATATATATATATATATACATATATATACATAGAACGTTAGGCCGCCAGTAGATACTATATTTAATTTAGCATCCATATCCAGGGTTGGGGAGTAACGGAATACATGTTAACAGCGTTATGTAATTAGGCTACAAAAATCTAGTAACTGTAATTCGTTACAGTTACATCAAAAAAACTTAGTAATCAGATTATAGTTACTTTTTGAAATCAGTGGGGATACTGTCAGGATTACAATTGTTTCATTTAAAACGAAGTAAATCTGTATTTTGGCATAATAACACTATATTAATGACTCGCGACATGAGTCACGTGTGCCACCCACTGGTGACTGCGTGAAATAACAGCTCTCAACAACAATCTCCTCAGACAACGATTGAATCACTGCTGCTAGAAACGATGATGCCCACAGGTAAAAATGCTTTAATTTCTTGGAAATTCCGCTGCTATTTTGTTTTTAAAGAGGAAAATTCCAACAACATGGTTTTACAGTGCAAACTGTGCCTTTGTTAGCTAGTATGTAGCGTTTATTACTGCTTTACAATTCAGTGGTTTGTATGATCGCTGTTGTACGTTTTCTAGCGATGCTGGAATCTGTAGAAATTAAGAGAGTAGCTTTTTTAGTACCTAAAATGTCCTTTCATAATCTTCTCAGTCTCACTTAAGGATATGTTCGCTGCTAACGTAGGTGAACTCCTACTGCCAACGACCCAAGTTCAGTCAGGTAAATTAAGAAAGATCACGGCTTCAGTCAACAGTTTATTTCCTATTTTAAAAATTAAATAATATGTAGATTGTGTAGAATTTTAAAATGTTGTGTTTTTATTATTTCCTTATAGCCTACATAATACATAATCATCTGTAAAACCATACTGTATCCACTAAATGCCTCTATAGCCCTTTAAATACAGTAAATATATATATATATTTTTTAAATAATATCTGTCCTTGAAGTAATCCAAAAGTAATCAGTTACATTACTTTCATATTCTGGTACTTGGATTATATTACTGAATACTTTTTTATAAAGTAATTTGTAACTGTATCGAAATACATTTTTAAAGTAACCCTTCTAAGCCTTTCCATATCATATCTAATATAGCATCTGTATTGGGAAGGAGAATATTTGTGTGTGTGTGATATATAAAGAAAAAAAGAGATAAAAGAATTACAGGCGTTGTCAAAATAGATGTCAAACAAGCAAGAAACATTTTAACATGAGACAAGCATGACATGGGTTCTCCACCACAAGCAAACCTTGAAACCCCTTCATCTGTCATAAATGTGCTGTGATGTCATATTTGAGGTATTTGGGTGGAGAAAATGCTTCGGTACCTTTGGTTGCAGGTTTGGATGGAGCAGCACGTAACCGTTAGGGTCGATTGCGAAATAATATCCATTAGGACCAATCTGAAATAAACAACACAGAAAAAGGAGAATAGTGAGGACACATCTGAATAAGAAGACCACCATCAAACCAAAATCCCTGCGTAAGACCAAATGGACCTGGTTCCTCAGAGATGCGGTGGTTAATCCCTCACTAGCGGGGTACTGTCTAATATCCCCTGAGAGCGCCTGACCCGAACTGTCAATCACCCCTGAGCACTTAGCGTTAATCAAATGTGTCGGTTCATCTGGAAACATTCCTCTGAGCTTAACAGAAAATCACAACCATTTACAAATCAAATGTAAGTACAAACAGATGTACTGTACAAGGGCTTACGTCCTCTTAAGAGCGATCTTACTGTAAGGAGGCGAAACTCGCAAGACGGCAGACCGCAGAACAATAGCACATTTATCTTATGGCATGCAGATGTTTTCTTATTACAGCGACTCAAAGAGTCTGCAAAGAAAACATCTAACACATGAGTTTTCACTTTGTTCCCTTATAAATCTGAATTATTTAGTGTTCAAGGAACAGTTCACCCTAAATTAAAACTCGTCGCCTCGTCGCCCGACCCGAAACACAGATTTTCTTTTTTCTAAAGTTATTTTTTATTTTTCCCCCCCGTGCAATGAAAGTGAATAGGGCTGTCAAACACCAAATCTGAGAAAAAAAGTATCATAAAAGCTCCATAAAATTAGTGTGTGTGATTTATGCACTATATTCCAAGTATTTTGAAGCCGGACAATTCTCGACGTCGAATCTAGTGCGACACATCTGACACTTTTTTTATTTTATTCTACACTAGCCTACTGTTAAAAATGTTGCAGCTGTTTAGATTTTTAAATGCTTAGAAGAATATCATATATATTTGATTGAAAATACCATAAAACAATAATATTGTAAAAATACGATTACAATTTAAAATGTGCCTTTTTCATTTGAATTTATTTTAAAATGTAATTTATTCCTGTGATGGCAAAGCTGACTTTTCAGCATTATAATTCCAGTCTTCAGTGTCACTTAATCCTACAAAAATCATTTTAATATGCTAATTGCTTCTGAGAGTAACATTTCTTGTTATTAACAATATTGGAAAAAGTTACACAACTTTGACTAATTGAATGTGTCCTTCCTGAAAAAAAAATAAATACTATAAACTTTTGAACAGTAGTGGACATGGACGTAGGCAGTTCAGAATCGTAGAATCAGAATCAACTTCATTGGCCATGTTTCAGAGACAAACTGAGGAATTTGACTTGGTAACGACAGACTCTCAAGTTACAACACTCAACTGCAACAGGCTACAACACTCACATAACATAACGTAACATAAAAAAAATAAATAATAAAAAAAAATGTTTGGTCCTTTTGTTGTCTTGAGTCGTATTTTATTTTAATTTTATTTTAAATTTATTGTATTGCAAATGGCCTTTTTTGTATGCTAAAATGCATCACTTTTTATACTTTTGTGTTGCTCTTTTAGCTTCTCACCAGCCAAATCCTCATTTGCATTTGTTTTTTATGTAAAAGTAGCAGTGTGAACATTCATAGAAACATCTAATTTTTGTGTTTCCCACAGAAAAAGAAAACTTGTGGTAAAGTCACACACAGGGTTTCTGGAAGTTGCAGTAAGTCAAATTTAAGACCTTTTTAAGACATTTTAAGACCATAAACATTGAAATTTAAGACCTACACAATGCATCACCAAAGAATTTAGATAAGAAAATATTCTGAAAAAATGATTTTATACGGTGTGTGTGTGTGTGTAGGTGAAATTTGTACTTTGCATTTTATACTGTAAAAACACAATTATAGTTGATTTTAGTTGATCATACCCAGAGACTGAAATGGCATGAACATTTCATTTCATGATTATTATGAAATCAATTTGCCAAATGTATGTCTAAACCCAGCAAATAAAATCAGCATGAACATGCAAATATGCACATTTTTGTTTACATAAACATTAAAATACCATTAAAAATGATGGCCAGATTTTAAAGGAGTGTCTTGCAACAGGTTATCTAGTTAAAATAAAGTCTTCACAAAAATAGTTTTATAAACAGATAAACCTCACGTATTTCAGCCTTTAAATGATCTTTTATAAAAAGATTGAGTCAAAAAATTATAAATTACTGACATTCACATCCCCTTATTTTTTATTATTAATAGTAAAATTTGGGCCCATTTTCCTGTTGCGTCTGTCGTTGCTATGCAACCATGCACTGCGCTCTCCAAAACAACAAAGACATTTTAGTAGCCAATGGATTTCCACCACGGAGAAACTCTTGCTGTAACGTTAGGTCTGCTACAAGATTTATTCACGGAGAAGAAAAACACCGGTAGTGTTTGGGTGCACCGCGATCCTTCATGTTGACTGAGCTTTCAATGTTGTTACGGAAGGGGCTGATTGGTTGGTTCTTCGGTTCGTTTGCGGCATTCTGAATCTGAAATGGTGAGATTTTTTCAATCTCGCTGTGGATGCGACGCGCCTATATTTGAATGAACTTGAGCGCGCAAACCTGGTGTATGAACGGCCTCTTGGCGAGCTACCTCGTATCAAGCCACGAGCTAATGCTAGCGCGCGAGCAGCGTGTTTGAACCGGTTTGAACCCCTGCTCTAGAGCTCCGCTTTGTAGGCTACGACTCAATACTTTTTTTGCTACTTTGTAATAACTTTCTGCGGCCAGAGTTTTGGCAAATGAACGAGGGTAAAATCTTTTTAAGACCTGACTAAATCAAATTTAAGACCTCAGATGAAAATCTAGCCGTTTTTAAGACTTTTTAAGGCCTTAAATTTAAAGTTCAGAATTTTAGACTTTTTAAGACTTGACCACGGAAACCCTGCACACAGTCCGTGAGGGACAAGTCGTTAACTTTGGGTCCTTGTGGCAATTACAGTATGTCGGATAGGAATTCCAAACGGTGTGCATATCAACCATCGAGCCTCAAAACTCTCTGGCCGCTCACTTTTACATTAACCTAGCACAAGAATTTGCTATTATTAGGCACATATTTAGTCTGGAAGTTAAAGTATTAGCACGCTTATGGGAATGGAGGCGCCGCGCAATCACTTGCATTTTTTTCCTAACAACAGCGGAAACAACGTCTCGGATACATATGTAGCCCTCCTTCCCTGAGTACAGGGAACTCGAATCGGGATCCCAATTCTACAGGAACTCCCTGATCACGTTGGAGTTCCAAGGATGAAAGGGAACTTGAAATACCCAGTCATTTTGGTCATACAGGTAAGAGGAATACATAATTCGAAACCTGTACATTACTTGGGGCACAGTCACATTAACATCAAATTGTGCTTTTGTAAAATAAAGAAACAAACAGGATGCACTTTGCTTTCTGCCGTCTTGGTGGAGCGTATCACAAAAACAAACCGAAACTCCGCGTATAGGCATCTTGCCAACCATGCATCGAGTAATATAAATAAAGAAAACAAACATGATGCACTTTGCTTTCTGCCGTCGGTGGAGCTTGTCACAAAAATGAACCGAAAACTGCCGCATATAGGCATCTTTCCAACCATGCATGAGTAATACATCTATAGAAAGCTGAAACGTCTACTTTAAAACAAACCGATTCAAATTGAAAACAAATACTTCTGCTTATGTAATCCGTATCAAAGTTGCATTTCTCTCTATAGGCCGTTGTCCACTACACAGCCGGGATGGCGAGTCAGCATCATCTTCATATTTGCAAACCATACTCGACTCCTGAAATACTGGCTTTACTAATAAATAATAAAAAAATTATCCTTGCAATTTTTCCCTCAACACATTCATAATGGTCATTCATTTTGCTGGCGCTTTGCGTAAGCTTTATGCGCGCGCTTGAGCACAAATAGACTATATTACACCGATATATTAAACGCTCTATTATGGTTTTTAGTATTCTCATCAGTATATATTTAAATAATTAAATTAATATAAATGTGCTATTAGTCTACTAATGGCTTAAATTAAACGACTACTAGAAAAGTATTCAGTTCGGCACAGAGTAAATAATCACAGAACTTTTTTTGCTTTTAGGTAAAAAAAAACCCCTGCTCAAATAGGTCCCTTTTTAGTCTTTTTATGACACTAGAACAACCAGATTGAAATCATTTTTGTTTTGGGTACTCACTGTGAAGCGGGGCGTCAATCTTCTGATGTCATCGAGAGCACATCCACCCCATCACTCCTAAAATCAACTGGTTCTTGATGCTAAAAGAGAAAACAAAAAACACTAAGTTTCCATTCTGACATGAAATGAAGAGACATTTACAAACACATATGGGTAACACTTTATTTCGACAGTCCTCTTTAGACATTCTACTAACTATAAGTAACTTTGCAATTACATGTCAACTAACTCCAAACAGAGTATAAGTAGATGCTAGAGTATTAGTAGATGCTTAATATCTGCTAACCCTTTATTTTGATGGGCCTCCAACAGACATACGGACTATAATTAACATTGCAAGTACCAGTCAACTTGTTCTACTAACCCTAACATATGGTCTAATAATACTTAATTAGAGTTAGTTGACATGTAGTAGCAAATTAATAAGAGTTAGTAAGAACAACAACATTCAAACCTTTTTAACTTGGCAAAAATAACCTATGAAAGATTGCAAAGTTACAAAGTGTCACATCTAAATGGTTTCTCGTCATCTATACTAGAAATAGATATTAAACTTATCAAAGAAGCCCAGTGACGCAGTCAGTGAGCGGAAAGTAATGACAACTTTCAGAGGGTCAAGCGGTTTACTATAAACGTACTGATCCTTTGACCTCCAACTGGGAAAGTGTAGGATAAGATACTCTATGATATTTATTTTCCATATCTGTTACTATTGCCGTGTTCCTAAGAAGGTCACTGTCCGCATGGTTAATACATTCACAGAGATAATGAAGTTTACACGTTGCGTCAGTAGTAGCTTTATCCCCATTAAACGTGACAAAAATAGAAGTTTGTTACCAACCATCCAGCTATTAATAGAGAATTGGGTTTGTTTGCAATGACACATCTGGTGTTCTGTGTTCATTCAAATGTTATATTCCTGCTTCTGACTGTAGGGCACAATCAGAAATGTTGTAATTGTTAGTTCAGTCAGAGACCTGTGTTTATATAAAAACATATGTATACACCAATTTCTTAAAATTTTTCTATATAGACCACTGTTATTGTAAGACAATATGCAAACCTTTTACATTTATAGAATTAATTAAAAAAAATACATTTTGAGGATGGAATCAATTAATTTATTAATTTCCAGAGGCAACCAGTAGTACTTTGGAAAAGAAAAAGAAAAACCTAAAGCACTCAAAATATAAATTAAAGATGAGAATACTGGGCCCCAAGAGCTAAAGCAGTTTTTATTTATTTATTTATATATGTTTTTTTCTATTATCATCATACCTGTGTATATATATCCTACCTGTATGAAACATAGTAGGCCTTGGGACTACTTTTAAAATATTTTTTATAAACTACTGAGTAATAAGTAATAAACTAAAACAAAAAACGTAAAATAATCTAATAATCAAACCTCTCATCACGAGCACAAAACAGAGTTAACTAGTAATTTTAAAGTCTTCCCTCACAATCTCTAAATAATATTCCAAATTATAACATTGTTTATTATGAGATACTCTTAATATGCTTATTAATAATGTTAAATGTATGGAAAAAATGTATATAAGAGATAAAAATAATTGTATTTGCTGCATTCTCTCCTTTTTTTGCAGCATTTTAGCAGAAGTATCTATTTTTGCTGCTTGCCGTGTTTCTGCTACTGTTGTTAAAATAACCACATCATCTGCAGCTCTTAATATGGCACTTTACATCTACTAGCGAGAGGAGAAGAAATGCGCACAGAGCGTAAAGGCACTGGATAAAAACATTCGAGGATGTAGTGCTGGAAGATTATTACTGTAATTGACCCTGAGCACTTGTGCGGTGTGCAGCACCATTGTTTCAACGCACTGCTCACTTTAAAGCTACACTGTGTGATTTTTACCCCATCTAGTGGTGAAAAGGTATATGACCATCCAGTGAATATTAGTTTCTGTTCCTCTCAATTCCGATCTCGTTTTAACTCCTGCGGTGGCCAATGTCAGTCCAAGATTAACATAGATTCGAACCTCGTCCATGAGTGTTAACTCAAACGTAAACGCGTAAGGTGAAGCTTGAATTAACGGGTATGTCCCTCTTTGGCTAATGTACTTTCAAGATGGAGGGGCAACACTGGCGACACGAACATTAGAACCCCTTACCCGTATGTATTTTCAATGGCATATTATACACTCACGAGAATACTTTATTACTTGAACGAAGTAAATATACATTAATGAGCACATATACACTACCGGTCAAAAGTTTAGGTTTGATAAGATTTTCTGTTTTTAAAAGAAGTCTCTTCTGCTCACCAAGGCTGCAATTTTTGATAAAAAAATACACAAAAACACAGTAATATTGTGAAATATTATGACAATTTAAAATGACTTTGTTTATATTAATATATATTAAAATGTAATTTATTCCTCTGAAAAAGCTGAATTTTCAGCATCATTACTCCAGTCTTCAGTGTCACATGATCCTTCACAAATCACTCTAATATGATGATTTTATGCTCCAAAAACATGTATGATTATTATCCTTGTTGAAAACAGTTTTTTACATTTTTATTTCAGGATTCTTTGATGAATAGAAAGTTCAAAAGAACAGCTTTTATCTGAAATGGAAAGCTTTTGTTACATTAAACACTACCCTTTAAAAAGTTTGGGGTCAGTAAGAATTTGTATTTTATTTTGGGGAAATAAATAAGAAATCAATACTTCTATTCATCAAGGATGAGTTACATTGATCAAAAGTTACAGTAAAGACATTTATAATGTTAGAAAAGATTCGAATTAATAAAATGCTGTTCTTTGAACTTTCTATTCATCAAAGAATCCTAAAATAAAAATGTAAAAAACTGTTTTCCACATGGATAATAATCATACATGTTTTTGGAGCATAAAATCATCATATTAGAGTGATTTTTGAAGGATCATGTGACACTGAAGACTGGAGTAACGATGCTTAAAATTCAGCTTTTTTTCAGAGGAATAAATTACATTTTAATATATATTAACATAAAAAAGTCATTTTAAATTGTCATAATATTTCACAATATTTCTGTGTTTTTTGTGTATTTTTTATCAAAAAAATTGCAGCCTTGGTGAGCAGAAGAGACTTCTTTTAAAAACATAAAAATTTGTACCGACCCTAAACTTTTTGACCGGTAGTGTATTTTTGAAAGAACCAAGTGTTTTTAGCTAGAGTAAGAATAAACTAGAAGAGTTACACAGTGTAATCTGCTCGTAGCCCAGGTGGAACCATTTCGAATACTGCTTGTATGTGCAAACTGCCCAAGCACTATATACACTACCATTCAGGTATAGGTTCAGTAGGATTTTTTTCTTTTTTTTTTTATCTTTTAAGAAATGAATACTAAAATAGACACGTCGGCCTCTTTATAAATTAAGATTGTTCTTTAGAATGTTCTATTCAAAGAGTCCAGATAAAAAGGTAACATGGCTTCCACCAAAATATTAAGCAGCATGACAATTTTCTGCATTGGTGATACTAAAATATTTTCCCAGATTAGCATATATTAATGAAGGATAATATGACAGAAGACTGAGTAAGGATGAATGAATTTTAAAATATGTAAAAATGTATTTTTATCAAATAAATTTAGTCTTGGAAAGCATAGGTGACTTAAAAAAAAAAAAAAAAAAGAGAATTAAAAAAAATCTCACCGAGCTCAAACTCTTGAATGGTAGTGCACTGTATTTAATGCATAGGCCTATCTATAATTTACATATCTAACTGATGTATTACAGATTTCTGCATCCTGTTTGGTTACCCTAAATTATAAAAGGCAGTATTAATATAGAATTTATTAGAATTTATGGAAAGTGTTTCCAAACTATTTTACTAGGAAAATCAGCTGGAAAATCCAGATAAACGACTTACCTGGTTCTGAGATTCTCCTACCCTGGATTTGGTCTTGTTGAACACAGGTAGTGTGCCTGTAATGACTAGGCCCAACTCCTGAGGTCATGAAGAGAACACAGAAAACAATTAAGCGTATAACATTTTTTAAAAATGGTTTGTATGAAGTTTATTGAAAAAGGTTATACCAGAGCGTCCAGGTAAACATTGGTCCACTGCACTTGTTTAGCATCTGCAAGGACCATCGGCCTACTCAAAACATCTAGATATTCCTAAGCAACAGTAAACAACACAAAGCAATCAAATTTAGGTCATCCTTGGACCTTCACATACTCCTAAACAAAGAGAAACTATCAAAATAAACAAATCACATTAAAACGCTTTGGCGTCATACAAACCTGTGTGTTTATGCGGATGGCTCCAATGGAAGGGATTTCGTAGAAATATCCTAGAAAACAGTGTCATGGTGTCATATTGTTTTTTTTTTTTTATTTTGCAAACCAATGCTGAGCCTTCTAAAGAGGCTGTGAGATGTGAGAATTAAAATGGGTACTTTAACCACTAGGGGGCATCACAGACAAAGCAAAGCAACACATACCTTTGTTAGCACAGGCCATCCACTTTATTGGCCCTGTGTCATAGTTGTGTTGACCAACAGAGAACGTGAACACTCGCACCTGATATCAAACAGCATAGTAGAAAACGTCACTGTAACTGTATCATACCAAAAAGATCACGAATGAGTCTTATTTAAATAAATAACATATACATATATATATATATATATATATATATATATATATATATATATATATATATATATATATATATATATATATATATACACATAGATAGATTAGGCATGTTTAAGGAAATTTATTGAATCCATTTATAATAAGTTTATATAAAATAAATTTATATAGAATTATAACATCTAAATATACAAATAATTTGCACACCATAAAAGTTTTTGATGATTTCAATCACATCAGTGTATTAGAGCTAATTATACACTAGGAAAGGTGTACAGACATTACGCGAATGTGAGGGGAATGTGTAATGAGAACCAAACCTGCAAGTTAAAAATCAATCAATGTAATAATAGCAAAATACATAAAGGAATAAATGACTTAACTACATTTTTTGTAATACTGACTTTATTTTTTTTATTACTTTTTCTTTCTTCATTTATTGTTTTCTGTACATACGGTATATTTAACTTTTATTTATTTATTCTTTAATGTTTTTGTGCTCAACCAATTGAGCTACACAAGGGCATGCCTTCATGATTAACATGTTACACATGGGAAAGAAAAAAATAAAAATAAAAAAGCCACAAATAAATAAATCTGGAAATAAATATAAAACAAATATAAACAGATATGAATGCTTAAATAAATATAAACATATAATTACATTAAAGAATAAATAAATAAAAATCAAAAAGAACACAAATAGATGTAAAAATAAATGAAAAGAAAACAGGAGAAAATAAGAAAAGAGTAATCACCTCTTTCCCAGACAGCGTTTTGAAAAAGTTCCCAGCCAGCACCAGCATTTTTTTTTTAAATATAATTTTCCCAAGTTTCATGGCCACCAGAATATTTTGGTAAGGTTGCACAGTCCTATACCTCATCCTGGGTCGACATTTTATTTGGTAACATTCTGCAGTTTTGATTTATATGCCGTTTAATATTAAAAATTGCATCTGCTTACATTCTATCACTTATTTCTGTTTCTACTTCGCCTGAGTTTCTGTAATTTTTCAAGAAGATGTGTGATAGCGCCCCTTACCCGTATATAACAGTGAAAACATGAAAATACAGGGAAAGAGTGAAAGTGAATTTATTTATTTATTTATTTATTCTGCAGGTTTGGTCCTCCATAAATGTGTCCTTAATTTTCCTAAAGTACAAATGTCATGGATGAATGGATGGATGGATGGATGATGGATGGATGGATGGATGGATGGATGGATGGAGAGATATAGATAGATAGATAGATAGATAGATAGATAGATAGATAGATAGATAGATAGATAGATAGATAGATAGATAGATATAGATAGATAGATAGATAGATAGATAGATAGATAGATAGATAGATAGATAGATAGATAGATAGATAGATAGATAGATAGATAGATAGATAGATAGATAGATTTAGACTGATGATGACCATCACACGCACCTTTTTGTCAATATTGTATCTGCTGAAGACCTCTTCAGCCCTCTCCTCACCTCCATCAGTAAACAACATTATAATCTTGTTGCAGTTCGCTCTGCTGATGTTTGGCTGAAATGAGCACATTCATATGCAGTTACATAGAATAAACAGCAGAGGTCAGCAGAACACAACAAAACTATAGCCTACTACTAAAATCCATTTATGACCAAATCCACCAAGGATAATATATAAACGTAACAAATGTTCTTTTTTTAAAAAACGAAAAACAAGAATTCAGCTAGATATTTTGTTATCATTCTGAGGTAGACAGTAAGCGCCCAGTAAGTAAAAATAATAATAATAATAATAATATAATTAATTGTAAATTTAATACATGAAACATTAATACAAAAAGGAAAGAATAATGCATTGACTAGCCTAATATGTTTATTTCTTCCCACTGGAGCCTCGCTTTCGATTTATGGCTGTCATACGATTAATCGCGATTAATCACATCCAAAATAAAAGTGTGTTTACATAATTTATGTGGGTGCACTGTGTATAATTATTTTGTATATATATATATATATATATATATATATATATATATATATATAATACACACACATGCATGTATATTTAAGAAAAAAATACTATTTGTACATACAATATTTATATTTATATATAATATAATTTATATATATAAATCTATATTTTAGTATATACACGAAAATATTTCTTAAATATATACAAGCATGTGTGTGTATTTATATATATAAAAAATATAAACACAGTGCACCCACATATATTATACAAACACAAACTTTTATTTTGGATGTGATTAATCGCTATTAATCGTTTAACTTGTCCTATTTCGATTTCACAATGGCGGCTGCGTGAAATGGCGTATAGGCCTAACATTCACGCATGAACTGTCATTCAGACTGATCTAACAACCGGAGAGCAGAGAACAACAGAGGTATTAAAATACATAGGGTACTCTTCTAAGTTTTATGGTGTAGTCCTTGTGTTTTATTCAAATTTATTAGCCTATCATTTATATCTAAAGGAGCTCGTGGGTGACGCACCGGGTCTCATCGCTGTGAAAAACGGATTTTGTTATTAGCCTATACAGAAATAGTGTAAAAGAGCGGTAAATAAAATACAAAATTATAAACACTATTAATAACATGTAAGCTATTTTACTTGCTGTAGCCCATCTCAATAAATGAATGGTATTTAGAATACAACAAGAATGAAAAAAAATAAGTGGTCACGTATAATAAAAATACACATAGTAGCCTATAAAAATAGCCTATTGTGCCCTTTATTACAATCAACCTTCAGCTTATTTTAAATGCCATGCCTAACTAATTTATTTCAGTCTTAACTGAAACTACCGACGTTGGGTTTGCACATTTCTCATTCGGTCCAACATTTTCATATTTGCAATGTAGGTCACATTTGGATGTATTCATGTAAAGAAGGCTTTGTACTTCAGTTGAGTCCTAACAGCCTACAGTCTACACAAAAGCTAAATCAGCATCTTCACGGGAAATGAATTTGGAAAAAGCAAGTTATGAGTGATCGGCACAGCCTTTATATTAGCCTATAGAAAAGATGCATTGCAGAATAACCTTTCTATGTTTGGTTGACTGTTTTATTTTAATACCGAACAGGCTGCAAGGTCAAGTTAATGCGAGAAGTGAAGATAATATGTTGTGTGAGTGTGATGCACCGGTGTTGTGCCGAATTACCACTCCCTGCCAAATTATTACCCCCCTCTTGAATTCAGTATCTGATTGCCTAATCCTAACCCCACTCCTAATCCTAACCCCTCCCCCACAACTAATCCTAAACCTACCAATACTAGGGGGTAATAATTTGTCAGGGGTCAGAATTCACCACAATACCGGCCACACTTGGATTTTGTTCCTCAGCTAGGGAAATAACTTAAAGGACAATTCCGGCGCAAAATGAACCTTTGGTCTAATTACACATTGTTACCTAGTCAACCGTTATCTGAGATTTGTTTTCATGATTGCCGAATGTAAATAGTTTGATCTATAAAACAGTTTAGCCTATAACGCTAATATAATGCTAGTATATAGGGCATAGAGTAATGACAAATAAAAATCGCTTGTTATTACCACTAACAAGGCTCAATACAGTACCCCACAGTAACACGGTAGCATAATAAGGGTCCCTACATTCAAACCGAAGCATTGAGAACTTTGTCAGTGTCCATACAGTTTATTAAGAAGAATTAAAATACCTTGCGAATACAGGAAGAAGCCATCTTTGAAATATAGTCTCTCACTTGTCGATCTGACGAACGTTCGATCCAAGTGCGCTGAACTGTGCAGAATCTCATATGGTCCGTTGTTTCCGGAAGAAACACAAACACGAACCATTTTCTTCTCTTCAATATGTATGTAGCCTACTGTTGGCGCTCACCTTGTCACCTTATTCACATATCACCAGCGCACTTGGATCGGCGTTCGTAGATCGACTAGTAGAGACTATATTTCAAAGATGGCTTCTTCCTGTATTCGCGAAGTTGACTGTATGTATAAAATATCTTCTTATTAAACTGTATGGACACTGACAAAGTTCTCAATGCTTCGGTTTTAATGTAGGGACCCTTATTATGCTACCGTGTTAGTGTGGGGCTATTTTGAGCCTTGTTAGTGGTAATAACAAGTGATGTTTATTTGTCATTACTCTATTCCTGATATACTGAGCGTTATACTAGCATTATAGGCTAAACTGTTTTTATAGATAAAACTATTTACATTCGGCAATCATGAAAACAAATCTCAGATAATGGTTGACAACAATGTGTAATTAGACCAAAGGGTCATTTTGCTGCGTCGGAGTTGTCCTTTGAAACTTTGTCGTTTAATAGGCTACTCTGACTTTCTAAACAGTTCAATGTATATTTTCATTTTGTGTACATTCAAAATGACTACAAAATGTCATTGCATTGCAAAATAAAGAAAACATGATGCGTTGCTTTGGCGTGTCTTATTGAACATTCTGGCATACACCAAAAATGTACCAAATACAGCGAATAGAATACAGAAAACAACATGATGCGCTGAACATGATGCCTACTTTTGAAAGCCAACATTTAGATTATTTTAAGTAAAATGCATTATATAGTCCTAAATTACTTAGGAATAAATCACAGCGTGCCTCATCATGATACAAAACGTAGGCTTTACATTCTGGAAAATATAGGAAAATAGAAATTATTTCACGGACCCCTGGCACTTGAGAACTACTGGTCTACTCAAGCCCTGTCTATGGTAGGTACGGGTTGTGTTTAGCCATTCGTTAGATTGGTTGTTTGTTGAAAAAAGATAAAATGTAGTTACAATGAACTCGTTAAAAATCTGCACATCATCATCAGCAGCGGAGGACTCTTATTCTGCTGTGCGAACTGAGGAAGAACTGATGATGGCTTAGTTTGATCTTCTGCTCAAACACATTGTCATCCCAAGACGTCATCTAACTGATGCTTCTGACCATACGTCAACATCCGACGTTTTAGGGTACCCTTTAACGTCAGTTAGATGACGCTATCCTAGCGCGTTCATTTAACTGACGCTTTACCTTTAACGTCAGTTAGATGACGCGGGTAGGTTTAGGTCTGGGGTAGGGTTAGGTTTAGATAGCGTCATCTAAGTGACATTAAAGGGTACCCTAAAATGTCGGATGTTGACGTATGGTCAAAAGCATCAGTTAGATGACGTCTTGGGATGGTACCGGGCTGTTGGCTCAAAAATCAAGAGGAGAGGGGCGTTTCATTCCCACCCATGAGAAGAGATCAAATATTCAAGTGGTTTATTCATTTTTCTACCTAAGAACGATAACAAAACATCAAGCTGAATTCTTGTTTTTAATTTTTTGGGGGAAAAAAACAAAACAAAAAAAAGGAACCGTATTATTTTTTTGTCTACTTTTAATATTAAATCAAAAAACGACTGAATGAATGATACATGGATTGTATCAAACTGTATATTATTTGAACAACAAAGGGAGGGTGCAGAGTGATATCTTAAAATAGACACTTTTCAGCCGATGTGAAGAGATATCACACAAAGTGCAGATTTTTAAAGGGACATATCCTGCAAAATCCACTTTTTTTAGCCCTTAAATGCATTTTGTTGTAGATTTGGAGTGTTTATAAGTACAGAAAAGATGAAATTATTCTCTTCAGGTGCTTCGTTTATATCTTTATATTCTGTTTTGGTCATATTTTTCAACCTGTTCAGATTTTTCTGTTGTCTATGATGTTTTTTCCGAGCAAGTACGTCATCGTATTTGCAGCGGAACGGACAAATAAGGAATATCGAGTTATCGGTCCAACACTACGAGAAATCCGCCATTATTATTTCTCGCTCCGATTTTGTAGTCCAAGCTCAATGATGCAGAAGTTACGAGAGGGCTAGTCAAAATGTTCAGTTGTTGGATGTAGTGACCTGAAGCACTTCAAGGATCACCACTTCAACAACCTCAGCCAGTATACAGAAGGGTTTGCCGATTGACCTTGTCTGATGAGCTGCTGTGTTTTCTGATGCTTTCTAAACGTAAGTTATCATTTTATTATCAATACAGATTTTTAGTGGTAAGATCAGACCGCAGTCATTTATCTTGTCAGTGTGCTTGTTTTAACAAGAGAAATAGTCGACTTTCACTAATAACACAACATAGTTAACTTACATACCTGCCTCCATATGAAGACGTTGTTCTGCAGGTTCGTCTCCGTCATCTTTTTCAAATCGCTCGCTCTGGCTCGAATATGTAAGGCTTGGTGGACAAGTCTTCCGTTGTTGACATTTTGTTAACGTGTGAATAAAAATGTTCTTTGAAGCTATAGTAATCGTATCTCTTATCAAACTACAATAATGGCCGAACGCCTGAGAGTTGAGCTGACCGTGAACTCAGTGACCTGGAGAGCGGGCGGGGTAAGACGGTACGCCTTTTTATTTAAAGGGGCCGCATTGAGTCGACTTGCTCACAGAAGCACATCAGAAAATGGGTAGAAAAGGGGCCTGTGGAGCTATAATAATGAGGAATTCAGACCCAAGCATTGCAGTTATGCTTTATATAGACCACAAATGTATGATTTATAAGTAAAAATTAATGATTTAAAAGCATGTATATGTACCCTTTAAGCCTGCTTACCACTTTTTTCAATTCATAGATAGATTTCTTAAATAAAAAGAAATAAAAACTTACATTTGAAAGCTGATTGAATGCAAATTCAAATCCTTTGGTATAGTTGGTAATGCCCTTGGCTGTAATGTTCTGTACTGCATCTTTCAAGATCTTCTTATTGCGAACGTTAGCTTGAACCAGGTGGTTCGAAACATGCTGTGTTATTCACTTTTGTGTTGAACTGGAAAAAAAATAGAGAGAGGTGTGAGAGATAGAGAGGCATACAGTAAGGAAGTGGGAAATCATTGGTCTTCTCATTGTAAATTCACAGCAAGACTTTTCAGAATCACAAAAAAGTTTGTGAGACTTAGGAGATCCATATACTGGGGTCAGAAACTGCAGGTGTTTGGGAGTATGCGCATGTGTTTGGTACAGTCAGTGATGAAAATAATTTGAGCTGACAAGCTGGAGACCTTAGCAAGTTTCTAATTTTCTGTTCAGGTAGGGCTCGCTGTGTTCTGTCACTTATTGCGGCTGACCTCTGTGAACCTGTTACTTCAAAGCTGGAGTGTGCGTAAGCAGAGATTGTGAACAAGAAAAAGAGACTTGGGGAAGGAAAGAGGGGAAAATAGGGAGAATAAGCACAGGAAAAAGAAGGATAAATAGTATATGGAATACAACAGACTCTAATTATCCACAAATAGAGTACAAATCGTTAAAAAAAGAAGAAGATATACTTTTTATGGTTTCAACCGCAGGGTGTGAAACTAAATATTATATGAGCAGTTGTACTTTTTGTTCACTTCAATTGAGGTTTGCAATCCAAGGGGCATGAAAATGCAATATACATATTTAGTAGTTTCATGCCCCACGTTTTAAAATAATTTAATATATTTTATATATATAAATATATAATTTAAAATAATTTTAATATATAAAACCAATTAAAAAAAAATGCCATAACAGACTTGCAACAATATATACATCATAACATGCTGGTGAGATATTGTAAATAATAATTAATTAATTAAATTATAATAATTACATTAAACATTAATAATTAATCATTTATATATATATATATATATATATATATATATATATATATATATATATATATATATATATATATATATATATATATATATATATATATATATATACACACACACACACACACTACCGGTCAAAAGTTTAAGATCGGTAAGATTTTTTATGTTTTTAAAAGAAGTCTCTTCTTCTCACCAAGGCTGCAATTTTTTTATAAAAAATACACAAAAAACACAGTCATATTGTGAAATATTATGACAATTTAAAATGACATAAATAAATGCTGTTCTTTGAACTTTCTATTCATCAAAGAATTCTGAAATAAAAATGTAAAAAAAACTGTTTAACATGGATAATAATCATACATGTTTTGGAGCATAAAATGATTTGTGAAGAGTCATGTGACACAAATGACTAAAAATGCAGCTTTTTTTCTGAGGAATAAATTACAGTTTAATATATATTAACATAAAAAAAGTCATTTTAAATTGTCATAATATTTCACAATATTACTGTGTTTGTGTATTTTTTATCAATAAATTGCAGCCTTGGTGAGCAGAAGAGAGTTCTTTTAAAAACATAAAAAATCTTACCGATCTTAAACTTTTTGACCGGTAGTGTGTATGTATATGTATATATATATATATATATATATATATATATATATATATATATATATATATATATATTACATTTAAACATAGTTTTTAAATGTTTAAATTTAGTTTTATACTACAATTGAACTTATAATCAATTCTACAGGTTATGTAAAAAATCACGACACTGTTTAATTTCAATTGATGGATATATTCATGAAGCTCAAGAGTTCTAGGGCTGTTAGGACAAAAACACAATCAAAAGGAGGAGAGCAGACATTGTGTTCAAAATTCATGCTCCGTTAGGCTACTTTTAATTTAAATAACAGTTGATCTAATATATCAATTCCCAACAAAAATAAGGTTCCTATGATGCTTAATTGGAAACCAATCTGTACCGTTTCCAGACACAGCGCCTCTATCCTCAACAATAGGAAAAGTCAGAATGATTAACAGGTGTGAGTCAATTACAGCACCATTACAGCTAATGAGGTGGAGGTATGTGCAAGCTCACGCAAAAATTAAAATGATTACTACTGTATACCTCCAGCTCTCCCCGGGGACATAAAAAAGCACATGGTGCACTTCCTATGGCATATGCAAGCAGAACACACCTTCCAGCCTACCATGTTTACTGTAGTGCTGCATGTTTTTCTTCTATTTTTAATGATCCAGTTCT
Source organism: Hybognathus amarus (assembly GCA_030378365.1). Taxonomy (NCBI): domain Eukaryota; kingdom Metazoa; phylum Chordata; class Actinopteri; order Cypriniformes; family Leuciscidae; genus Hybognathus; species Hybognathus amarus. Next base: position 99,787 of record JAQIUQ010001493.1, read on the forward strand.
TAGTTTTTTTTAATCATGTCAACCTGAAAGGCTTTCCCACTCTGAATTTCTGCGGACAAAGATAGGTGTCATTAGGAGACATGCGCCAGCCATTGATGTAATTGTGGGATCAGGTGTCCGTGCTCAGTTGAATGAGCTGGATGTAACAGTGTCTGTTGAATGAACCGATGAGTCACGGTTCGATTAGTTGTTCCAGCATTGACTGAATATTTAATTAACGCTTGAAATTATCTCTCTCGGAGGCCCCTGTGACTCACTGCACTCAGCATACGCCGGGTTATAAATAGAGGAATAGGACAAACTGATGATACACAGACCCCTACACACACCAGACGGCACACACTCATAGCGTAGATGGCTTCGATGATTAAAACGAGAGTGTTTTAGTTCTGTCGTGTCATGCCGCTTCCCAGAGGAGGCTTTTATTTCTCGGGGGCTGCTCGTCCATAGCTCAGGGTACTTAAAGAAGTTTTCGGTTGTGTTTAAGATAAGCATTAAAATCCCCCCAGGTGCTTCTTCTAAAATTCCTTTTGAGAAATAAGAATAGAAAAAAATAGACAACTGCTTCTAGTAGTAATAATCATAACCCAAATGTGAAGCAGAGGGGTTGTTTATCAATCAAAAATGAAGAGTTCAGATGCAAAAGCCTCTAAGTGCCATTTGAAATTTTCTTCTAAAATGATCATTTTTATCAAGCTTGTATATTTAAGTTCAGTAATTTCACTTAAATGGCAATGAAGATTACCTATTAATTGTCATTTAAGTGAAATTACTGAACTTAAATATACAAGCTTGATAAAAATTGTCATTTTAGAAGAAATTTTCAAATGGCACTTAGAGGCTTTTGCATCTGAACTCTGCAAATAGTCTATCTAACGAAAGTTCATGAAAAGAAATGCTCATTGCCATAACCCAACTTCAACTTTAGGCTGGAGACACACTGGATGCATGGCGTGAGCGTCTTGTAAGCACGGCGTGTCCCTTTTTATTTCGGCTCCCATGTAAACGGATTAGAGCTTGCACACTGCCCGCGTGACACGGTAGTGAGCGCATGAGCCGCGCGGAAAACACGTGCATGCTAGAAATAGAACCGACGCCTATTTTTCACGCGACACGCAAGCGTGTTGGAAGCGTTTCCAGGCCAAAAAACAATAGGAAACAATGTTTATTTGTCATTTTGTACACGAATACATATGAATAAATTACATTTTGATGTTTGAAAGTCTAGGTTTTGACATACATTCAGATATTAAAGTAATTTAAACAAAAAATAATATTAATAATTATTAGGGGTGTAACAATACACGTATTCGCATCTGAACCGTTCGGTACGAGGCTTTTGGTTCGGTTTCGGTACGATCTTTGAACCAACGGTTCATTCGGTAAATTTTCCTGCCGACCAACATTTCGGAATTCAAATGTATGCGCGTGGCAAGCGCGTTAAATGTAAGAGACGTTGGCGTGACCACAACATTGCCCAACATCAAATGGCAAATGTGATGTAAGCGGAACGAAATTGAGCTTTTTTTTATTGTGTGGTTGTAGAAATGACGGACCGTTTATCAGTTTGGACCAATTGCAGCGCGAGCCGATCTTGATCACCACTGTTACTACACAGCCAAATTTAGTCAAGAAAACATTTGAATTCGCCACTGAAGTAATAACATAGCTGCGAGATCTTAGTGAGAAACATTCACATTTCTCCGTTATTAACGGATCAAACAGCGCTGACGTGGAAACCAGGAAGAAACTTTGTGCCATGAAAGAACTATCCAGTGTCCACAGTCCACAGGCAACATCACCATGGATTTACTGTATAACACTACTATCTGTAAGTTTGGCAGGAATAGACGAATAGTAGGCTATAATGCTTTCAAGTAACATCACATCTGTTGTATTTTGACAATATCAATACAATTGCTGCCCTCAAATGTTAATCTAAAAATAAAACCTTTGTTTATAACTACTACAATATTACATTTCATTTTGTCCAAGGAGCTGTTTTGTTTTATATGCTCCTAAGAAAAGTCAAGTATAGCTCCATCATTGCTCAAAGTTAAAAAATATCATACTGTCTGATGTTAGTTTTAATAAAAATATAATTAAAAAAAATAAATCAAGGAAATTTCTCTGCCATTTCTTTCTTTTTGCTGTATTTGAAATCGTACTCGGACGGTATCGAACCGAACCGTGACACAAGTGTATTGTATTGAACCGAACCATGAATTTTGTGAACCGTTACACCCCTAATAATTATCAGATTTTTAAATATCGCCATTATGTTTGCCTATATATAATTATGTCATTTTTATTTTTTAAATAATCGAGTGCTAGTGTCCACTGCAGAGGTCATAGCATAACATAACAAAAATATATTTCTCTTTTTTTTCCATTTGTTTCTTATGCTCATAACAATGTGATTACATGAAGAAGAAATAAAAAAAAAACTTTTGAAAAAAAAAAAAAACGTTCTGGGTCTCAGGAGGATATAAAGATACGATAGGCTAGAATAACAACATAGTGTGTCCTCTGAGTAACGGTCCACCATCAGGCTAAATATAGGCTCTTTAAAGCTACACAAAATTTGAAAATGTTATTGAAATAAACAGACAGTCCACTTCCATATTTTTCGGATTTTGGAAGATGTGTGATAACAGAGTTGAAATTGATGTCATAAGGGCAAGAGCAACAGCGATAATCCAAATGTAGACTGTCTCTCTATGTCATCTAGCAGCAGCGCCGCATTAGACACGCTTCTAGTGTGCAAAGACAGCCCGTTCTCATCCCAAAGCGCCATATACAACGCTTTTGCAAAACTGTAAATATCCAACGCACATTGCACCCTTTAGCGCCAAATGAGATGTAAAAATAAATCGGCCAGAAGGCGCCTCCTAGTGGTCTAAACCTACCCCTACCCCATACCTAAACTTAACCGTCTCATTTGGCGCTAAAGGGTGCCATGTGCGTTGGATATTTACGCTTTTGCAAAAGTGTCAAAATATGGTGCCTTGGGATGAGAATGCCTTGGCAAAGACACAGAAAACGCGATGCAGCCACCACGCAGCTGACACGCTACAGAAACGCCACGCTCACGCCACGCATCCAGTGTGTCTCCGGCCTTAGGAAGCCTCCACATCATTCTCATTGTGAAGAGCTCATAAAAATTTTACAAAGAGGAAAAAAAAAAGATTCATAAACTGAGACCGTTATTCCATTGTCCGTCTCCAACCAGACGAAGGTTGGAAACACTGTTCCTGCATGACAAACCACAGTAACCTCAGGGACCAATAAAGCCTTAATCTTGCTCACCATTCAAATTGTTTGTCATTTTGCAAGTCAATTACACTAGTCAATAATTTCCTATGAAAATCCGCCCCACAGATTAGCCAATCGACATGATGAATCTGGTAATATCCTTGCGGTTGCCACAGCACTGCCCTAATAATGAGCTTCAATAACCTTGATCCAATATTTGCCTTCATAAATAACTTATCAAATATTTATTCGGACAATGACTGAAATTAGAGGCACTTCATTGACCAGTAAAGAGGAAGACTGGTTAAATATGTCATTATTCCTTTGCCTTGCCTTCACAATAAATGTCACATTTGCATGCATATGCACCATCTATAATGATTATAGCTCCTGTTTTAAGACAAAAGACTGAATTTGGCTATGCAATCTAAAAAAAAAGAACAAGCATGCATTTGCTTGTCTTCATTTAGCCTTGAATATTTTATTATAAATATAAACTTGCAATTATGCAGCATAATTAATGGTGTTAATGATGAAAATGTGCTTTGATAATAATTTAAGTATATTCTGATTATTTGTTTAACTGTGCAATGCAATGAATTTAAGGAATTTAAAGGGATAGTTCACTTTGAAATTCATTTTAATCATGCGCCAGAAGTGATCGCTTGCGCGCCTAAGTCACTCTTTGTTTATACAGAAATTTTTTTGGAAGTTTTACTTTTCACTACACATATTTTGATTAGTGCTGTCAAACGATTAAAATATTTAATCGCGATTAATCGCATTAATGTCATAGTTAACTCGGATTAATCGCACATTTTTATCTATTCTTAATGTCTTTTGATTTCTTTTTGTTACATTTTTTTCCTCATTTTAATGCTCTTATCAACATGGAAAAGTGGATTGGCTTGTTTAGTGCAAATGTTTTTTTAATTATTATTATTGAAAATAACATTGGAATAGTGTTCAATTTCACTCTAACATATATAGCCTAAATAATCTCTCACACAATGTAACACTGGCCATCAATAAAAGGGTGAAAGAAATACTGACGAGGTCCTGATATTGACGAGGGGGTGGCAGAATTAGCATCATCTGTGTTTGTGTGTGTGTGTGTGTGTGTGTGTGTGTTTGCTTGGCCATCATCAAGTGGTGTTTCAGGCTGGACGTGCTGCGATGATGATAGCTCAGTTCATAATGACAAAACATACAGATCGCTTTGGTCTTGTCAATGGGACAATTTGGCAACTTTTTAAAAGTAAACTTTACATTCAGAATCTCATTGGCATCCATTTCGGCGTCTCAGCGCTCGTCATCCACTCAAAACATAACGTTACTATTTGGCCGGCTCGCAAGCTGAAACGAGTGTGTGCGGCACAAAACGCCTCGCGCTGCGCTCTGAAACCCATTCATGTCAATGTGGCTTGCACCGCGCGAGGACGTTTCTTTGCTTCTTCGAACCAAAGCGCAAGCGGATCTAGTTAGACCGGAAACAAAACAACAGGCACGACACACACACTCGTTTGGGCTTGCGAGCCGGCTTTGAGTGGATAAACGAGCGCGAGACGCTGAAATGGATCAGGACGCATGCCGCGTCCTGTTGCAAAAGTATGTGAAGAAACGACAAAGTTTGCTAGGACAAAAAGACCGTTAATCGCGCGATAAAAAAATTAACGCCGTTAAAATGGGTTTGCGTTAACGCCGTTAATAACGCGTTTAACTGACAGCCCTAATTTTGATATACGGGAAATCGCAATGGAAGACGATCTAAATATGTTTAGTAAAAGGTAAAACTTCCGAAATCTCTGTGTAAATATTGAGTGATGTCACACGCAAGCGATCACTTCTGGCGGAACATTGAACGTGATTCAGTTCGGTTCAGTTGGACATTGCACAACTGATTCAGATCCCTTGGACGTGACTGTGATTACACGAGGTAAAAGATATAAATACTGTTCGTTTTCTCACACAAACCGCTCGTTTTGTGTTTTAGGCCATCAATGTGCACTTACATTTACGAGTCATTAAATCATGTTAAATTTTGGCTTTTCTGTGTGCATGCTCTTTGACGTGGCGGACAACAACGGTTTGACTGAAAAATGCCAAAATTTAAAATACTGTGGAAACAAAGACACCTACATCTTGGATGCCCTTGAGGTAAGCTAAAACATATCAAAAACTAATTTCAAAGTGAACTATACCTTTAATTGCATTTCTGAATTTGTCGAAGTTATATCGTGAGCTTAGAATTATAAGGTTCTATCTCCACTTTTGGTCGAAATTAGTTTTTGACATAATCTGATCCATTAGGTGTTTATTAATGCCGGTGTGATGTTTTTTGAAAAAAAAAAAAAAAAGATTAATAGATAAAGCTATAATAGAAGATTATACTACATAACAGTTTTGCCAGCTGGGATGTAAAAACCTTGATGCTCAATATCTCAGAACTACCCTAAACGGAGATAGAACCTTATAATTCTAAGCTCACGATATACTAATTTTTTTATTAGATTTATTTACATATGTATATATGTATACATGTATACAATACATGTAATTCATGCATACGTTACCATGAATTAATGCATTTTACACAATTTTACATGTTTTAAGCAATTGTAATGTGTAACCGCCTGCATCATTCATACATCACACTGTATGAATGACCAAATCTCAATTTCCTTTAACTTCAGTTGGCTTTGTTCAAAACTGTGTGAAAATTTAAGAAGGTTATTAGTATTGTATATGTGCATCATATTACAAAGTCTTGTTAAAATGAGCAACATTTGTAAGAGACAGTCGAGATCCCCCTTGCTATACACACATACAGTACAGTATAGATTATTGTGTAACAGCATATTACGTACACTTATAAAACGGTTAGTTTGAATCCTTGATTCTGATTGGTCAAGAGCTGTGCTTTATTCACGATAAAACACGGCTACGACCGCTTCACCCAACGGTTCTCATTGATCGCTGCGCAACACTGCGGTTCTATGTTGTTTTCATTTGAGCTTTCATGAATTTTACACACTGGAACGTTGTTGCTGTTCACACTCGGGGACTATTTTTTCCAGCGGAAGGTAGGCTTTTAGTGATTTTACTTCAAGAAAGTTGCACTAACATTGTTTTTTACTTAAATATTGTGTGGCAACCGTTTTATAAACGCATTAAGATACTCGAGGCAAGTGCTGTATCGTGAATAAGTAACGGCTCAAGGGGTTGCCTAACAACGCCCTTGAGCCGTCACTTATTCACGATACAGCACAGCCTCTCGTACCTTATTGCTTACATGTACTGTGCTGTATGCAAAAAGCAGGACACAAGTATTAAATTCCAAACACAGCCTGCATTGCAACATATTTTCTTTTCCAAGTTTTGTTGTTCTTCCTGACTTGGCAGGAATGTGTAACATCTCTTGTGAAATAGGTTGTTTCTTAAGCAAAATGTAGACAAATGTGCATTAAGTAAGTCTAAATTTGACTTACAATGATCAGATAATGTATTTGTGCTGCATGACTAAAATCATTACAGCTGTATACTGTATACTGATCATAATCCTCCTTACTTTCCCAATTCAGAAAACAAAATAGCTACCATATGGTAGTTTGGTAGTTAGTAATTTATATTGTATATTTATATTGTGTACACCTGTGATCAATAGTCTAAAAACAAATCACTACCACCATATTATAGATTTATAGAATCCGCCAACACGATGATTAGTCTACCCATAATGCCCACAAAGCCCTTATATTTAAAACTGCAGATCCTCTCAAACTACTGATCTGTACAAACACATACCAAATTTGATCTTTGGGTGACTGTGGGCACAGCCTCTTTCTGTTCTCGCTCAAATACACACAAGCACACTCTCACACATACAGTACACATAACACAACGCTACACTCTCATTGGCATACGTTCCCTGAAGCGAATCCTGTTGACAGATCTCTCAGAGCTAATCCTTTATCGGAACAGTGATTCCCCAATGCAAGAAAACCCCAAAATCCAATTTCAAAAGTGAAAACAATAAATTAATCAAACTTTATTTACTGAAGAATAAAAAATGTATGATACCAAGCATAATTTTTGGGGGCAATATCACCCAGAGTGCAAAAACGGAATGTGATTTATAATTTCAAACCCGTATGGCTTTCTTTTTGCAACTATTTTACATGAGATTACAATGAATGGAGACTGAAGCTTTCAAGCTTAAAGGAAAAGATCACTTCAAAATGAAAATTCTCTCAAACATTTGATTTTCATGACTTTTTTCATGACCCCATTGACTTTCGTGATATATTTTATACATCAACTGTTTGGTTATCGAAATTCACACAGGCTTGAAATAACTTGAGGGTGAGTAAATTAAGACAGAGGGCCCTATCTTGTACCCAGCGCAAATGTCTTCATACACCGACGCATGTATCATTGGTATTTTGCTCCTGCGCAAAGCGGGCTTTTACCTCCACAGATGCACGCCGGCAAACTAGGGAATGAACTTGCGCTCCCTGGGCGGTTCAGCGCAGAAAAGGAGGCGTGTTTCGGCGCAAACAATCCCTGCTGCCATTTTGCAGTTTCAGAAAACATTTGTGTCACTGATCAGAAAAAACCTGGTCTAAAGCCAATGGCGTGTTGAGCGTACATTCAGATTCTATTTTAAAGGAGAAATGAAGCAGTGAATCAAGTTTACATGATTTACAAGATGGATTTCCAATATAATCAACAATTAAATAAGAAACATGATAAATGTAAACATTTAGAAGAAAAAAAGAAAAAACTTTATATCTTTCGCCACCAGGGGCGCCGCCATTGTGGAGTGTTCTAACATGTGACGTCACGGGGTTGGTTGGCTCAGGCTCTATCCATAGACAGTAAGTGAATATCGCAACATTAAACTGTATTTACACCAGTATTTTGACCGCGAACGACTAATGTTAGGTAGTAATTAGACAAAAAGACGACGTCTAATGTTATATGTTGACAAACTGCACATAGAAACATTGTTCGCGATGTCTGCCGTCATATTCCCGTCTCGTCAACAACATGGCATGTGTTGCTATGTAGAAAAGCCAGTGGTGTTTGGGGCGAAGAGCGGGTTTGCAACGCCACCAGATGTCAGTGTGGGTTTTGTACTGTGATGCCTACCGTGTCAGAGTCCATCTGCTGTCAAGAGGTTGATCTTGAGCATGTATTGCGTGGTCAATTCTGCATCACCGGCGCGCACGTTTACTAATATGCTGTTCCGTGAGGTAAGTTAGACGTGTTGGAAGCGACGATGCTTTCCCTGAAGGATGTCTGAGCGGAGGAGACACTTAACCAGTGCGAAAACATGGCCGTTTCATTTCCCCTTTAACAAATACATGCTAACTTACATGCTGACGGGACGGGAATATGATGGCAGACTTCGCGAACAATGTTTCTATTTGCAGTTTGTCAACTTACCTCCCGGCACAGCATAGTAAACGTGCGCGCCGGTAATGCAGAATTGACCACGCAATACATGCTCAAGATCAACCTCTTGACAGCAGATGGACTCTGACACGGTAGGCATCGCAGTACAAAACCCACACTGACACCTGGTGGCGTTGCAAACTCGCTCTTCGCCCCAAACACCATCGGCTTTTCTACATAGCAACACATGCCATGTTGTTGACGAGACGGGAATATGACGGCAGACATCGCGAACAATGTTTCTATGTGCAGTTTGTCAACATATAACATTAGACGTCGTCTTTTTGTCTAATTACTACCTAACATTAGTCGTTCGCGGTCAAAATACTGGTGTAAATACAGTTTAATGTCGCGATATTCACTTACTGTCTATGGATAGAGCCTGAGCCAACCAACCCCGTGACGTCACATGTTAGAATACGCCACAATGGCGGCGCCCTGGCGGCGAAAGATATAAAGTTTTTTCTTTTTTTCTTCTAAATGTTTACATTTATCATGTTTCTTATTTAATTGTTGATTATATTGGAAATCCATCTTGTAAATCATGTAAACTTGATTCACTGCTTCATTTCCCCTTTAAGCGCGCATTCTTGGCCATAATACATAGTTTGAACAACGCGCATACACTGTAGATGATTCTCTCATCTACACAGAACCATTTTACTTTTTGCAAATTATACATTATTATAAGGAAAAATATTAAAACACGAGGGAAATCATTGTTGTGTCCATGACGATGGGAAAAATAGGCATAAAGCTTACACACTTATCCAAATTATGATATGCATGTTTAACCGAAGCTAATTTGGGTGGGTTTATCCCATCCCCAATGTCACTTCTCTTTCTTTTTACGGCCCTGACGAGAACATCGATCTCCTCGGCTGTGAACCAATGCTGAAGCACGCCTGGTAAATGCGCCGTCATAATAGTATTGCGCCATGGAACAAGCGCACCTCATTCATCATGCTCTTAAAGGGAATGTAACATGACGCTCTGATTGGTTTGTTTCCGTTACGCCCAAACCACACCTATGAATAATGAAGCTACTTAAGACCAACCCCTTTTAGATTTGTGCCAGGCGCAAGAGGCATTAATCCCGCCCGGAAAACAGCAACAGCGCCGGGATCCGCCCACAAAGTTACTTGCGCTTTGACACTTGCGTGTCAGATCGTTAAAATAGGGCCCAGAATGTTCATTTTGAAGTGAATTATTCCTTTAACAAAAGCAGAATAAAAGCATTGTAGAAGTGGTCCATTCAACTTGTGAACTTTGTTCCAAGTCTAATAAATTCATCCAACAAGTTTGTATGAGCAGAGGAAGTCATTTTTCCCAATTTTTCTCCTCAAGTGAGCTATTACTGCTGAGTCAAATGAGATGAACTCGAGAATCAGATCACTGATTTGTGAAATTATTTCAACTCAAAAGAATCATTCAGTCATGAATCAGACACATCGCCATTTCTCTAGTGAAGACTTCAAGCACATGTCAAGATTTTCTGTGAATAACGACTTGAGTCTCTCACACAAAATATGTACCACTTTTATTTCAGTTTGGTTTCTTGTTTGGCATTATTTTTCAAGTTTGAAAGTGTCAGTCCTTGTTCATTGCAATTGAAAAAAAAAAGAGAAGGGGAAAAGCTATTCATGTGTGAAACTTCACAAGAAAAAACTTCACACGTACATAATGACAAAATCTTAATTTTTCTGTGAACTATCCCTTTAAGAAATAACAACCCCCACCACAAGCATGCAGGTTTTGACATGAGCATCATGTGAGCTCCTTTGGTCAGAGGAAAAATAAGTTAAGAACAAACACAACCCGAGTAAAAGATCAGCTAGCCAAGATGGATTGGAGGCTCCTTGTGACGTGAATGATATATAGCAATTTCCTCCCTTTTTCACTGGCCTCTTTCTCACTCAGCCTGATCTCTTCCCTTCACTTTGTCCAGCCATTTTCAATTCAGCACACAGAGCCCAGAAACAGCCTTTTCATTAAGAGCCTGTTTTCAAGTGGCAAGCAGCAGCCAGATCCATATTTCATTACAACTCCTCTGTCTCACTCTCTCTCTTACACACACACACATGCTGTTACTGTACACCACACAGCAACCTCCAACCCACAGACTATAGAAACTCCTCACTTTAAATTGAATCCAGAGTAACAATGTCTTGTTCCATTTTTACTGTACAGCTGCAGCACACTTGTCACACTTTTCTGAGATTTTAATCCCATTATGTAGACAGTTTGTCATTAATACATATTTTTCTTTTAGTAACAGGCACTTTCTGCAACCATTTTTAGTCATGAAAACTTCAAGCAGTGAAAAACGTTATTTATTTCCACAGTTTGTGCAGAAGCAAACTGAACATAGTTGCTAAGTGCTAGTTGCTTAATTTTTTTTAGAATCTGATAGCTCAGCTGTACTGCATCTTTCTTGAAAGAAAGGTACTTACGTAGCTTTTTAATGGCATGAAGGACGCGAATAAAACAAATTCCTAATTTCTGAGAGAAGTACTCTAACAGCCGTAATGAAAAAAAGCTTCTTTGTTATAGGATTGTGCTTGTTTAAAGTGATGAGACACCAAAATGTTGCTACAAATATTGCTATTCATATATGGGCTACTCATTTAACAGATGTTAAATTGCCACTATTGAAGCTTACAAATTACCACAAAGTTCCAGAACAGCTCTGAAAAGTAGGGAAATGTATGCGAGGGACTGTGAAAAGCAGAATGAGAAAGTGCATTATTACTATGTATGCACAGTATTTAAACTATTGCAAGTACATGTACAGTAATGAGTCCTATATTTGTCACTGCCAAAACTTTGTGCCCACATAGCATATGACCGTACTTACATGGACAACATTGACATAATCATCATCGGAAAGTGTCTCCAGCATTTCACTAACAGAAGTTCGGATCAGTTTAAGGGTCAGTCCAGACACACTTCCGCTCCTGCAACACACCAACAAAAATTTATTTTGTTAAATTTATTTTTGAATAAATAAATGTTTAAATTTATTTTTGTAATCATAAACACACTGGTTTGTTGCGAAAAATAGTTTGTTGTTTAGTTCCTGTCTCTATGAAGCCCCTCCTTCTAAAATGCGCAATATGCTCATGATTGGTCAGCTGGACCTGTGTTTTGTAATTGGTCAAAAACTGAGCATGTTTCAGAATTGTCACGAGCAAAATACCGAGGCAACCCGGCGGCTTCACTCGTGGGGAACAGCAGGAATCTCAGTCAAGGAATAAATTAGATTGGCATTTTCCGCAGTGTGCACCACAACCTCCCTGCCGGGGTTTTACTGCTCTTTCAGGATCTCCATACTAAGGTATTGGTGATCCTGAAACAAGCCATATTCAGCCAGGCTTTCTATACTGTTCATCATTATTTAATATATTGTGGGACAAAAACAGAACAGTTATGGTGTAATGGCCAAAATTAGAGGAGACTTTGGCTGCTAATTTAGCACCAGACACTGTGTCCTCACTTAAAGTCCCGGCGTTGCCTCCATACATGCCACATAACTTCTTTGGTGGGCAAGGCACACATGGCAGCACGTCAGGCAGGTGCGTGTTTACACACTATGGCCATTCTTCAAGCTTATCAGGCCGACCTGCTAGGAGATATGGATAAGGGGAGAATATTGATGTTGAAGATATTAAAGAGTTGAGAAGAGCCACTGATTTATCCCTCCACACTACAAAGGAGAAGGCCCGTGCAGAAGACAGACCCGCAACAGCCCGCCTCCTGTGCAGGATGTGCCGTATCGCCTCCCGACTGCTTCTGGGTGGTGGAGAACTCTTGGGCCAAGCTCTCCACCACGTCGCTGAAGAGGCCACCCTGGGATATGGGAAGTTGAGAAGTTTGTTCTTCTCCGCTTCCCACATATCAGCCAGGGTCAGCCACAGGTGGCGCTCCTGGACCACCAAAGTGGACATCGCCCGACCCAGCGAACGTGCTGCGAGCTTCGACGCCCGGAGGGCGAAGTCCGTCGTGACACGCAGCTCCTGCAGCAGGGCTGGGTCAAGTCCACCCACCTGCAAGTCATGGAGTGCCTTTGCTTGATGGGACTTGCAAAAGCGCCATGGCATTCAGGGCAGAGACGGCATCTCCACATGCCATGTAAGCATCCCTGGTCAGACCAGAGGAAAACCTACAGGCACAGGAGGGGGAGTGAAGGGGCACCCGCCAAGTGGAAGCGGTCTTAGAACACAGCTACATCGCAACCGACTGCTCCACTGGGGGATTCCCTCGTGACCCATGCGCTGCCAACCAGGGTGGTGAGGAGGGAGAGGCTAGATTATCTACACCAGGTCGCCAGAAGAGCCAGCCAAGACTTCCTCAACTCCTCATGCACTTCAGGGAAGAAAGGGACTGGAGCAGGCTGTGGGGCAACAGCACGGCCTGCTCCAAAACACCAGTCATCCAACCGTGAAGTTTCGGGACCCAGTGGGGGGTTCCACACAAGCCCGACCGCCCATTCGAGCATAGCGGCCATTTCTGGATCCGGCTCAGCCTGAACCACCACACCCGAAGGGGGCAGTTCCGCCGAGTCATCAACAGAAGATGACCACTCCTCCTCCGATGCCACGATCAACATCTGATCCTCAGGTGATGCCCTGAAGGAGACAACCGGAACCGTCGAGACAGCTCCGGCTGCCCCACCAGAAGTACTGTTGGCCGCAAGCTACTAGAGGCGTGAGCAGCCCAATAGGATCTTTTGCCAGTCGGAACATTACTCACGGTGATCCTCACCAACAGGAATCACCGAAGTAGCCGCCTGCCGAATTGAACCGCAGATGAACTAGAACGGGGATTTTCTGAAGTCGACATCCTGGAGTTCATCTCCGATGACATGTTGGAGTTCCCAGGACGAAAGGGAACAATTATAATAAAAATTAAGTTAAAAAGAGTTTTGGGCTATAATTTTAGGGCTTCAGGTCATTTTGACGAAATGTGAGGGAATGAAAGAACAATTCAAGTGAAGATTTATAATTTAAAGAGCACATAATACTCACGCATCAACAAGAATCAGCATGTCCTTGGGCGAAGCTGCACCTTGAACATACCTGGATACAAAGAAAGAAATATTCTGGATCTCTTTTAAGGAAAATTTTAAACTGAGAAAAGAAAGACTAGAAGGTTCAATATAAAAGAGGAACAAATGAAAAAGAATTCAGAGCACACACACAGAAGCGCATATTAATACCAAGGTCGCCGCGCACATCGTAGAGGTCGATTTTACTGGGTGTTTTCCTGGCATCCATCCAAGGGGAGGCTAAATGTACAGAGACAGAATACGGAAATATGAATGACCCCTGATCTCAAACTCCATTTGATTTGTCACATCTTTGTTGTGAGCACATCAGCAAGCCTCACTAGAAACCTGTTTCTGTATCCAGTGGGGGGTGGTTTGTGTTTTATATTGACTGGAGTAAGCCGACATGTGGATATAAGGGCCGTGGTGGCCCCAGTAGAATTTCAGCTTCGATCTTTCTCCTTAACTGAGAAAATAACCTGGTGCAAAAGAGGGTGCTCATCTGTGACTAGTCACTAGTCTGTCAAACCTGAACATCTAACAAGACATGTTTCTTCATAAATGGCTTCCCACGTTTTGACATTTAGTGAGTGGATCACAGCTGTAAGTGCCAGCAGATAGTCTGATTTGGCCGTATCAAAGTAATCGACCAGTGTTCTGCCAGCTATAATGAATTGAGATTTACAAGAACATCAATAATTTATAGGCATTCATGTATCTATAAGGAGACAATAAATGGTTTGGGGCCCACATTTTATTCTATTACAGTCTTAAAGGCATAGTTCACCCAAAAAATTAGAACTCACTCATGTTCTTCAAAATCCTGTATTACTTTTTTCTTCAGTGGAATAGTAAAGTTGAATTTCTGAAGACTATCCCAGCCTCTCCGGTCAATGTAATAAAACGTAATGAGGACTAAAGCTGGGTGTGATTTATAATAGCCCTTTACGATTTCTGCTTGTCAGACTGTACAAACATGATCCTTGCTGTAAGCCATGTCACACTGTAAGATCTCAGTTGTGATTAATAGATTGACAAACAGAAAACAGTGAAATGGCGGCTACCAAAAAAAATAAAGTTCATTTTGATCATTGCTTGTCTTGAAAAAGCATAGACAATTTGACATCATCGTAGGAGACGTCACACTGCAGGATCTCCGAGTCAAATCTTACACTGCCAGAATTTTGTTGGTTGTATCGATTATTAATCGGCTGTAGGTGAACATATTCAACTGAACGATCAAAAACGTCTCGGTTATCGTATGGTAACCCTTGTTCCCTGAGTAGGGAATGGAGATGTCTCGTTGGAGAAGTTTCCAATGAATTGGGATCCCGCTAGGGAGACCAGTTGCCTTTGAGTGAATTAAAACGAGCCAATGAATATTGGCATGCAGGACTTTCATTCCGCGTTCCGTCTGCCAGTGCAGGTATAAAGCGGAAGCGAACACACACACTTATGCTTTACCCTGAGGAGCCGGACGGTGTAAAGTCCTCTGCAAAGGTACAGTAAGCATGGCAACGGGACGAGACGTCTCCGCTTCCTCCTCAGGGAACTTGTGTTACCAGACCTAACCAAGACTTTCCCTTTTGCTCGGGAACTCCTGACGTCTCGTTGGAGGATTTTCCAACGAATTGGGATCCCTGAACAAAACGCCATGATGCTGGCCCCTTCCAGCGCCCAGCTTAGCTTCCCGCCAAAGCAGTTTCTTAGTTTTCTTAACGGCGGGAGCTAGCTAGGAAGAATCACACTGCCCGTCTCAGTGGATTTGGATAACACTGGGGAAGCGTGCCCAACCCATAGGAGGGAGTGCTGCAGAACCCCTGCCCACCCCGAGGGAGGCACTGTAATACACATATGTACTAACCTGTGGGGTAGTGAACACATGGCAGTCTCTGAGGGTAGTCCCAGCCCGAGGGGGATGACAGAACTGGTTTTTCAAGGGGAAGACATGGTGCTAACCCCGGAGGGTAGCTGGAATGTGGAATAAATGGGTCTATGTAGGGACCACTGTTAAGGCCACCCAGTCTAAGAACAACTCCTACGAGAGGTAATAGACGTGACGCCGGACAATCCGCCTTGCCTGGTGCTGGAGGGGTGATGGAGGAACTCATGAGGTTAACCGTTTGTTGAGGAACCAATGGAGCAAAAAGACACACACGATAAAATTTAGGAGGATAAAATTTTGGTCCAGCTTTAGCTCGCTGGCGTGAGCTAAAGAAGGAGGAGGGGTGTCCAACCGATCCAAGTGGTTCTCGCTCCTAAAGGTAAAATTTTTGGGCTACTCCACAAAAACGTAATTAAGTCCCCCGACTCTCGGTCCGGTGCATCAATCTTCCCCCCGCCTAGCAAACGTGAAGTGCGTCAGGAACAGAGCACGCGCTTGATCAGTTTACTGTTGGTAATGAGTTGTGTAGCTTCAACCCTCACCAAATCCAATGTAGACTGCATTGCTTTCTTTTGAGGGCGCTTAACACACCCAAGCATCCCATAGAGCCGGGGCGGGCAGCACGCACCAAACTCGGAACGATGAAAGTAAACCGATTACTGAGTTTGGTAGGGGCTACATTCTTGCAAGTAAATAATACATAATTAGACAGACAAAATAATCGGTCAGGATAACTATCCTATGTCTGCAGGCTGATAGTCATATTTGTTATTTATTTGTCTGGTGAAAGTGTCTTGCCTCAGGCTATAATGCAAATCGATTTTTTTTTAAATTTGCAGCTTGATTGCAGCTTGCATTCATTGCAGCTTGATATTATAATATAGACGATATGGCTACTATCTACCACACAAACATTGAATGAGCATATCCATATGTAAAACAGTAGCCATTAGCCAATAGGTTAACGTTACTATAAAGACACTGGCTTGTAAACGTGAGCTACGCGATCTTTGACGTTTGAAAAAAATAAGGCCCATGAAACTATATTCATATGAAATGCAGAAATATATGCCAATGTACCTGGGATGAAGACATTTCGCATACAACGCTGGTAGTCTGCCCAAGATGTGAGAACTCCTTCCTTCTGCAGAGTTCGGGGGTATCGCTTGTCAACAAATGCACGCGTGTATTCCCTAGAGTAACCATGACATATTTTACGACGGTAGTAGAAGACAATACTGTTTCCCAACTGTAGGGGCACCCTGAGAGCAAAATTTCAAAAATGTCATTATGCTGCTTTAAATGAGTAAAATTGTTGCACTATATTCCAAGTCTGGATTAGAAGAACACACTAAAATGTAAGTTTTTAACTGAAAATACTGACATTTGCTCTTCATGTTGCATTCATAAGAGTTCATGCGAGAAGTAGCGATGCCTTTTTTGTGAATCATTCTTCTGAGTCAATGAATCTGGTTCACAAACCCAGTCTGACTGATTCATACAATGATCTAGCCTAGAAATCTAGACGCACCTAGCGGCAGCAAAAATTATTTTGCTGCAAAGTGTGGTCTAGCAACTCTCCGTTGACTTTCGAAGTGGAAAATCCAAACTCTGGTCTGGCCAATCACATCTGTGTATAGAATTGGTGGGCGGGCTTAACACAATGACGGCAGAGTTGTGACAGTTCTGCGCCGTGATTTAATAGGTGATTTCCCTGATACTTAAAAACAAACAAGACGTAACTGGCGAACAGCGGTCTTTCGATTCGGCTTTGGCCACGACTCAGATGACTTGGAGTTAAGAACGTAACTTAAGTCATTCTTAAAAGGAAGATGTGTTCAGAGTTTTGACGACCGGATAAGGCAAAAGTTTAATATATCAACTTGCTCCGCTGGAGAGAAAACCATGGGGAAAACACATGGGACTCATTCAGCCACAGCCATCATCGCTCTGGTTGGTTAGCGCTATCCTATGACGTGCAGAGGGATATTGAAAGACAACCTTTTATCCCGCCCCCTGGATTGAGGTATGCCAATTGTGAGTTCCCAGACCTAACATCTTGATAGGTCTTGGTTTGCCAGGCTAACAATGATCAGGTTTTCTCCAGTTCAACAATTCAATGATCGGACTGCAACCGTTAACAGCCAAGTGGAGTGGATGATTGCCAGTGAATCATTCCTCTCACAAAGGTGTTTAAAATGGCCTCAGAAGTCCTACGGACCTTTTATGCTTTTTTGCATCCTTTTTTAAAGATTGACAGCCCCAGTTTCCCACTCACATTTATTATAGTAAAAAAAGGATAGTGAGAAAATTATTCCAGAATTCATATTTAGTGCTATACAAAAGAAAAAGAAAAGAAAAAAAAAAGTCACACAGATTTGGTAAAACATGAGAGAGAGATAATTTTGGTTGAATTATTGCTCTACACACAACGAACTCTTAAAAAGCCATTAAGAGATAGAGGTTCAACAGATGCTAATGCACAGTTTATAAGCACCAGGTTTTTCTTTTTTCTTTCTTTTTTTTCTGAAAGTAATGAAAATTAATTGAGCACCTTATTACTTTTCTCCTCTGTCATCATTCAATTCAATTCAGAAGAATACAATGAGCCCTCTGCTGAGATATTTGATCTTATAATTTGTTATGAAAATCTGCTGTAATTTGAGCCGGGACTACATGCTATGTTTACCAATTAGAGACAGCAGACGCTTGCATAGGGAGGGAGGAGGCTGTGCATGTGTGTGAGTTCTGATTGTAATGTACATGTGTGAATAGTTCTGAATTAAAACGACACAAGCACTTACCTGGGTAAAAGCGAGCTAATCCTGTAGCACTGCCAAACACTTGCCATAGTAGCGTTGGATCCTCTTCTCTGTTTTTCTTAAAGACATCTTCCAATGCTTCAGTCCAGTTCAGTTCATTTAACACAATGGTGGCTGCAGGCAATAACACACAAGGTATTGATTAATATTTTACTGAATCAGTTAAATTATTACATTACCTTTACCTTTATCACAACACATGATTCACGGTCATACTTTGAAATACTTTTAATCTATTTACAGAGGTCATGGTGCTTATAGTGACTTATAGAGTCAAGAGAGAGGAGGAGGGACAGAGAGAGGTGTAATTTACCCTCACCTCAACCGCTGTTAACAGATTGATTCTGCACTGGCACACTGAGAGCTCTTCATCTCTCTCAGCCGCAAACAAGCTGATTGACTTTATTACATCATGACTAAGGGAACCATGGAAACCTATAATCATCCTATCAAACATTTTGCTTCTGAAAAGGCTGCGTGCTGATAGGCAGTCAGAAGTGCTAGTTGAGAATATGCTAATCAGGTTAGAAGACAGCCTGTGTGTCAACATTTATTGTAATGAAGCATGAAAAATTCTGTATTATAACAACCATAACTTTAGTTTTATTGGCTGGCATGCAACAGAGGCGAAAAGGGCAGGGCTCAGAAAAGAAAAGAGAGGAAGGAAATGAGGAAATGAAGCAGGCGAGGCACATTTTCTTGAGCATTTTTCTCAGAAAAAAAAGACAAAATCCTGATCAATAACTTCGAGAGAAATTGCAGCTTGCACAATAAATCAGGTCATGTTCAAAATGTATTCATCCATCTATCTCATCTATCCATCCATCCATCCATCTATCTATACTGTACATATGCACGTTTTTTTTCCGTGAAAATAAGTAAAAACATGATTCACTTGAATCAGAAAAAAACATTACAGTGAACCATTGCAGTACATTACAGTACATTTTACATACTATATATAGTGGTCAAACTTACATTTCCTAAAAAAGGAAGAAAAAAAATCTAAAGTGAAAAATTGGTAACACTTTACAATAAGGTTCGTTAGTTAACATTAGTTAACTACATTAGGTAATATGAACTAATAATGAACAGCACTTATACAGCATTTGTTAATCTTTGTTAATGTTTTTTTCAACATTTACTAATACTTGATTAAAATCTTGTTAACATTAGTTAATGCACCGTGAACTAACATGAACAAACAATGAACAGATGTATTTTCATGAACTAACATTAACAAAGATGTACAAATGCAGTAACAAATGTATTGCTCATGGTTAGTTCATGTTAGTAAATACATTAACTAATGTTAACTAATGAACCTTATTGTAAAGTTTTACTGAAAAATTTTATCTAACCATTTTGTTTTTTAAATAAAAAATATAAAATAAAATATCTCTGAAGTAATACAATTTGAAGTATTGATTATTACATCCATCCTTTTGGATGTGAAGGAGAGGAAATTTGCTGGCACCCACTGTGAATTGTCTCTCTTAATCATTGTAACGTGATTTTTTTGGTGTTGGTTGACTCTGGCAGAGGGTCTCCCACCCTCCCTTAGCAACCCCTAAACGATGTACTACTTTATCCACGGAAATCCAATTTTCTCCCCGGCGGGAGAGGCAGATACGTGTTATTTCTGTATGTATGTGCGTGTCGGTGGTTCCAGGCTATTTGTGGTCTTTGAGTGTTTGATAGAGGTTGATACGTGTAAACCTTGCTTTTAGGGTCGCTGTAGAAATGCCACTAGGTTCTCACTGCCTTACATAGAATAAACAACCTTTGGAATGAATGAACATATAGACACTCCAATAATATTGGACATTACACACACAACTGTGTTTCAACACAGAGTAGGAGTCTGGCCACAAGCTCAATTCTACACACGTATCATGTTTCCTTCTGGCACAAGGTCAGGTCAGACCCAAGACCACAGCAATTACAGCTCTACCCTTTTTGCCTCCCATCTATGTCTCTTTCTGTCACTTGGTTATTTTCCATCTCTCCCGCTATAACAGTAAATATAAAAGTTTAAAGTTCACCCAGAAATGAAAATTCTGCCATCATTTACTCAGCCTATTTATTAGAAGTTGTCTTATCCATACAATTAACATGAATGGCAAAGAAATGGCAAAAAAACATCAGCAAAAATTACATAAAAAGTTTGTATGTGACTTGTAAAAGATGTGCAAAGCTTAAGTCATTTTTCAAAAAAAAGTTACCATTTGCATATCTAAATATCACTCAAGACCTCAATGAGAAAAACGTATTTTAAATATTAATATTTACTTTTAATATACAGGTATGTGATCAGCTATAATAATACTAATAAATTATAATACTAATACAGTATTCTATGATTTCCATATTTTCCAAGAAGAGAAGTATGAGCCACATAAATCACAAAAATGCTGCGTTTTATATAGGTACTACATTTATTTCTTATATTTTTTATGTTAATATATATTAAAAGGTAATTTATTCCTCTGGAAAAAAAGCTGAATTTTCAGCATCATTACTCCAGTCTTCAGTGTCACATGATCCTTCACAAATCACTCTAATATGATGATTTTATGCTCCAAAAACATGTATGATTATTATCCATGTTGAAAACAGTTTTTTACATTTTTATTTCAGGATTCTGAATAGAAAGAACAGCTTTTATCTGAAATGGAAAGCTTGTGTTACATTAAACACTACCCTTTAAAAAGTTTGGCGTCAGTAAGAATTTGTATTTTATTTTTGGGGGAAATAAATAAGAAATCAATACTTCTATTCATCAAGGATGAGTTACATTGATGAAAAGTTACAGTAAAGACATTAATAATGTTAGAAAAGATTCTAATTAAATAAATGCTGTTCTTTTGAACTTTCTATTCATCAAAGAATCCTGAAATAAAAATGTAAAAAATTTTGTGATTTGTGATTTTTGGATTTTATGTGGATCATACTTCTCAGGTTGGAAAATGTGGAAATCAATATAAACAGAAGAATCACTTTCCTAAATATAATAATATTATTCACTGAGTCTGGGGATCCCTAAGTCTTTAAAGTCCCAAAACACATGCTTGAATCACAAAATGAACAAATAAATAACCAACAAGCTCACAACTGCAGATAACCAGATGAAACAAACCCTACCCAAAAAGCCTTTGTAAATGACTCACACATAAAATTAGAAGTAGCAATATAGGATTAGGAAATGACTCACAGATAATTGCATAAAATGGTATACAATTACAAGACTAGTGACAAGGAAACTCCCTTCTTAAATTGCAGGGGCAGCCACCTCTGCCAATGTGTGCTGGAAAGACATTAACTCACTACTTAGAGCCTGACGCATCACTTGGTCTGATTTGGTAATCTTTATTTAAAAAGCAAGCAAATGCACCCCCTATATAACATCGCTCACCACAGCACAACTGACTGACCTGATGTCATTTCAAATAGCCTGCTACTCTGTTTACCAAAGGGCACAATGGCCAAAGTAATTACCTGAATGTATTTGCCTTTCATTTGTGTGCATGGGTGTGTGTATAGCAAGGCCAACAGGGAAGGGCCGTCTGAAAACCAAAGATCAAGATGCTATCCCAGCAGGCCAACTGAGACACAATGGCTTGGTCAGCCTTCTATCCCTGCTTAAAAACCATTGAGAAAGCACATAAAGTTTAAATAGATGCGCACGCATACCGTGGGTTTATCCAAGTAAGTGCACCTGCACTTATTCTGACAAAAGTTTCCCCTGAGAGTCTTTGCTGCTGTCAAATAGATTATATAATTCTCCTCAAAACGCTCTCACAAAGACACACTTCGGTTTATTAACTGACATCCAAAGAAATCAGCAGCAGAGCATCTCATCAGATTCCCAGCAGTAGATAATATGTTACGGCGGAGCCAGCTGAGCGTTATGGACGTGTCTGTGGGGGATGGAGGAGGTACTTACAGCCGTCATATATGTCCGTAGGGATATGCACACCCGTATAGTTGTAGGAGGTGAAGCGATTTTTGAATGACGGGTCTTCTTTAAATTCAGGTCTGATCCGTGTTTTTCCTTCCTTCTGTTTCATTGGCATCAAGCTGAAAGGAAAAACAACAAAATAAACAACTCTGGTACAATAGGTACAGCAGATTGATACTATTTTTAATGCAATAGGCCTATATTTTGTTATTTTACAATTATATATTTTATATCTATAATAAACAACACACACACTCAAAAGTGTGCTCAAAAGTTTACAAACAGCTTGCAGAATCTGTGACAATGTTAGAGGACAACTCCGGCGCAAAATTAACCTTTGGTCTAATTACACATTGTTACCAAGTGAACTGTTATCTGAGATTTGTTTTCATGATTGCCGAAAGTAAATAGTTTTATCTAGAAATACAGTTTAGCCTATAATGCTAGTATAACGCTAGCATATAGGGCATAGAGTAATGACAAATAAAAATCGCTTGTTATTACCACTAACAAGGCTCAAAATAGCCCCACACTAACATGGTAGCATAATAAGGGTCCCTACATTCAAACCGAAGCATTGAGAACTTTGTCAGTGTCCATACAGTTTAATAAGAAGATATTTTATACACACAGTCAACTTCGCGAATACAGGAAGAAGCCATCTTTGAAATATAGTCTCTACCAGTCGATCTACGATCGCCAATCGAAGTGCGCTCGTGAGATGTGAATAAGGTGATAAGGTGAGCGCGACCAGTAGGCAACATGTACATATTGAAGACAAGAAAATGGTTTGTGTTTGTGTTTCTTCCAGAAACAACGGACTATATGAGATTCTGCACAGTTCAGCGCACTTGGATCGGCGTTCGTAGATCGACTGGTAGAGATTATATTTCAAAGATGGCTTCTTCCTGTATTCGCGAAGTTGACTGTGTGTATAAAATATCTTCTTATTAAACTGTATGGACACTGACAAAGTTCTCAATGCTTCGGTTTGAATGTAGGGACCCTTATTATGCTACCGTGTTAGTGTGGGGCTATTTTGAGCCTTGTTAGTGGTAATAACAAGCGATTTTTATTTGTCATTACTCTATGCCCAATATACTGAGCGTTATACTAGCATTATAAGCTAAACTGTTTTAATAATTTATACAAAATAAGACGGGATCATAAAAAAAATTAAATAAAAAAACGTAGCCTATGCTATTTTTTATTTAGTACTGTCCTGAATAAGTCACTTGTTTGTCATGAGCAGTTAAACTGCCCACTCTTCTTCAGAAATATCCTCCAGGTCCTGCACATGATTTGGTTTTCCATTATCTTCTGCATATTTGAACCTTTTTCAGCTGTTAATGTATGACTTTGAGATCCATATTTTCACACTGAGGGACAATTGAGGGACTCAGTCATACACAACTATTACAAAAGGTGGAAACATTCACTGGTGGACAAGAAGACAATAGGGGGTGTAATTTAGTTTTTTTTATTGGATGATTGTGGTAAATGTGATTCTTTTTGTCTTCTGTGAAACATTTAAGTCTGTAGCTCCTGAAAATGAATAACTACAATATTTAACCAAAATAAGACCTTGCACATCATCATCCTGTTCAAAAGTTTTCACCCCCAGCTCTTTATGCAACATATTGACTTCTTGAGCATCCGCTAATGTTTACAAACTCACAAATTGGAGTCACCTTTTGTGTTCCACAGAAGAAAAGGTTGTATGGGTTTTGAACAATGTGGATGAGTAAATGATAACAATACCTGATGGATCAGTTTATCACTAATTAAAACCCAACAAAATATACCAAATAACTCATGTTTGGTACAGTTTACATCAAATATCAATCTTAAAATTAATTTCTTGCTAATTCATCTATTTATAATCATCTTATAACGCTTTGTATGGCAGGTACTATATATATATTCCATACTAGTGCTTTGCACACTGATGCATACAACCTAATTTTCTCTACATGTTCCTTCTTCCAGTTCTTTCCGCTTTTACACAATCTAATGCACAAGCTCCCTCCACGTGTTTTTACACACACTAATTGGCATCTAGGATATATGGTGCACTAAGAGTATGTGTATCCACCAGTTGAGCGTGTGTCAACCGAGAAGAAGGTACATTCTGATCATTTCTTGACTGTCTTAAATAGCTCATTATTAAGCTCACTAAAGCATGACTGGACCGAAGAGCTTGCAGCGTTCATGTTTTATATAGTATATGTGCTTGAAAAAAATGTGTGTGTCTGTGAGCTGAAGTCTGTCTGTAAAGAGTTGAATTATATACTCACATTATCCTTGGCATTAAAGTAAACTATATCATTGTCCTGCAGAGAAAGAGGAAAAATAAGAAAATTGAAAGAAAAATTAGACATTTTTCAAAAGTTCAGAAACTTTAGTTCAGAATAATATGGGGTTCAAACCTGAGATTTTTTTTTTTTGTCTGGTTTTCACAACATTGCCTTAGAATAACATTGTGTGCTATTGATGAACCATTTAAATAATCTAAACTTAAAGGAGTAGTTCACTTAAAAAAAAAATATCTTTTGCTGATAATTTAATCACCCCATGTCATCCAAGATGTCCATGTCATTCTTCCTTTAGTCGAAAAGAAATGAAGGTTTTTTGATGAAAACATTCCAGGATTTTCTCCATATAATAGACTTCATTAGGAACCAAACGTTCAAGGTCCAAATGAGAGTTTCAGTGCAGCTTCAAAGGGCTTTAAACGACACCAGACAATAAATGAGGGTCTTATCTAGCTGAAACGATCGCTCATTTAAAAAAATACAAATAAAAAAGTTGAAGTTTTATAAGCACAAATGCTCACCTTGCTCTGTTCTGTGATGAGCGTTCGTGACTCTCCTGTTCAAACTCGTTCATCAAAATGAACAAATCTTTGTTCGAAGTCATGACTCGAAGGGTCCTAGATAAGACCCTTATTCATCATCTGGTGTCGTTGCTTTAAAAGGTGCACTGAAACTCTAATTTGGGCCTTGAACCGTTTGGTTCCCAATGAAGTCCATTATGTGGAGAAAATCATGGAATGTTTTCATCAAAAACCGCAATTTCTTTTCGACAGAAAGTAAGACGTGGACATCTTGAATGACATGGGGTGAGTAAATTATCAGCAAAAGGTTGTTTTTTTTTAAGTGAAAAAAAGAACCTTTTGTACAATGGATCAAATGTATTTTAAAGGTTCTTCATGGAACCATATATGTCAATTAAAGGGTTAGTTCACCCAAAAATGAAAATTCGGTCAGTATTTACTCACCCTCATGTTGTTCCAAACCTCTATATGTTTATGTGTTCTGCTGAACACAAACGAAGATATTTGGAAGAATGTTTTAATCAAACAGATCTCAATCCCCATTGACTACCATAGTAAGGAAAAATACATACTATGGTAGTCAATGGGGAATGAGATCTGTTTGATTAAAACATTATTCCAAATATCTTCCTTAGTGTACAGCAGAACAAATAAACACATAGAGGTTTGGAACAACTTGAGGGTGAGTAAATACTGACAGAATTTTCATTTTTGGTTGAACTGAACCCTTTAAGAACCTTTATTTTTGAGAGCGTATACCAGCCCAAATCTTTATACCCATCACAGTATTACTCGTCAGTGAAGTGTCGTCAGAAAATCTACCCATCATGCAAATCATACAGTGACCAGTACACTGTACTAAGCCAAGCATGCATTCAACATGTGTTCCACAGATCTTAACATTTGCTTCGTAGAAAGTGTGAAATGCATTAGAGAGAGCTAAAGAAAGCTTGGTTTTACAGCAAGTGTTCATGATAACCTGCTGATGTTAGACCGGTTGTCTTCTGTTGTCTTCTGTTAAGGCTAAAGGCCTTTACAGCATATGGTGGGTATGCGCGAGGATATATGTGTCTACAATAAGTAAAAATAAATCCACGAGAGAAATGCAAAATGTGTATTCAGTAAAATCAAATCTTTAGACATCTGCAGGGAGTGTGGGTAGTGAAGTTAGATCCATTAAGCTACACAAATTCTCTCACTTAAATACAAACTCAAATACACACAGAGGGAATCTGGCCATTGTACAATCCAATTTTTTATTTATTTGTTAATATATCTATTTACTTGTTTCCATTTATAGTAATGAAACTTGATTTCATTTAATTAAACGAAGAGGTCTAGCAGAAGCATTTAAGCAGTGAAGTCGAGTGGAGGTATTATCAATTTCAAAAGTGTCTCCTACTGGTGGCCTTCATGTGGAATGATCTAATTAAAAATCTGCATAATAAGTCAGATTTTATTCTTGTGAACAAGTCAGTCATCTAAGATGTCTTCCGCTGCCTAACATAAGGCAATGAGCAGGGTGTAAACTGATACACTTTTTTATGTAGGATATGATGTTATGCATGTTACCTAGTCACATGGTTATGTGACAAGTCACTTGTGAGTAGATATGGGTCATGATGGTTGACTAGTCATCAAACAGCCGGCAAGTTGATTAGGTGGGCTGGCTAGTATATTTTTTAACAGCAGTGTTTTAATTAGTATGCTGACAGTTGGCTTTTTACAGTAAAACCCTCTCAAAAAAGCTCTTTAAAAGCACCAGGCTACACCTAGACACATTCAGGCAGATGTCTATGGCCTTTTGCATTGCATCTACCTTTAAGCATGTACATTTAAAAATAGCCAAAGTCTTGAGATCACTGCATTCTACTTTATCTAGCTATTTTTAATACAAGAATGTCTTGTGCAAAGTGCAAACTATACCTTAGAAATGTGGGATGCATGGCAGATTCAATTATGTATTCAGTTCAGTTTCAATTTATTTGTATAGTAGCACACTAACATAGTACATCAAATACTATTGGGTTAAGTCGGTAGCTCAAGGTGGATTATTATTTGCTTAAACCAGCAACTTCTGATAACCATCCCTGAGTTTATTTGGATTCAGAAAGATTTCGATTTTGCTTTGTTTATTTTGCACATATCGGCAGGCCAGGAATTTCCAGGGTTTCTGCAGGTTTCAGTAAGTCAAATTTAAGACCTTTTAAGACATTTTAAGACCATAAACAACACATTACCAAACATTTAAATAAGAAAATATTCTGAGAAATGATTTTATATGTGTGTAGGTGAAATTTGTACTTTGCATTTTATACTGTAAAAACACAATTATAGTTGATTTTAGTTGATCATACCCAGAGATGAAATGGCATGAACATTTCATTTCATGATTACTATGAAATCAATTTGCCAAATGTATGTCTAAACACAGGATTTTAAAGGAGTGTCTAGTTAAAATAAAGTCTTCACAAAAATAGTTTTATAAACAGATAAACCTCACATATTTCAGCCTTTAAATGATCTTTTATAAAAAGATTGAGTCAAAAAATGATAAATTACTGACATTCACTGTCCCCTTATCTTTTATTATTAATAGTAAAATTTGGGCCAATTTTCCTGTTGCGTCTGTTGTTGCTATGCAACCATGCACTGTGCTCTCCATAACGACAAAGACATTTTAGTAGCCAATGGATTTCCACCACCAAGATACGCTTGCTGTAAGCTAAAAACACCGGTAGTGTTTGGGTGCACCGCGATCCTTCATGTTGACTGAGCTTTCAATGTTGTTACGGAAGGGGCTGATTGGTTGGTTCTTTGGTTCGTTTGCGGCATTCTGAAATGGTGAGATTTTTTCAATCTCGCTGTGGATGCGACGCACCTATATTTGAATGAACTTGAGAGCGCAAACCTGTTGTATGAACGGCCTCTTGGCGAGCTACCTCATATCAAGCCACGAGCTAATGCTAGTGCGCGAGCAGCGTGTTTGAACCGGTTTGAACCCCTGCAACTTAATACTTTTTTGCTACTTTGTAATAACTTTCTGCGGCCAGAGTTTTGGCAAATGAACTGGGTAAAATCTTTTTAAGACCTGACTAAATCAAATTTAAGACCTCAGATGAAAATCTGGCCGTTTTTAAGACCTTTTAAGGCCTTAAATTTAAAGTGCAGAATTTTAGACTTTTTAAAACTTTTTAAGACCACGCGGAAACCCTGATTTCATCAATCCCCCCAGCTAGGTGCATTAATGGCTGCAAATGTGTCTATTTAAAATGTGATTGCAACGTTAAATATTGTAATCTATCACAGGGACGTCTGTTGAAAAGTAATAGCCAATCTGAGGTGTTTAAGTTACCATCCAATATCCCTTAAAACACTTAAAAGTTTCTGTTTAGTGGCAGTCCTATATACTCACAAAAATCAGTAAACTTGTGCTGAACTGACTGACAGCTTCACTGATTAAAGTGCGCTCGTTTATTTAATCAAAATTTGATGAAGTTATTGTGGTTTCGTGAGACTTTTACTACTTCATGATTTAGTACAAAAAGTATATATATAAATTCAAAAGCAAAACCTGTAAAATAATTAAAAAAAACTATATTAGTGAGTGAAAATGGGTATTATGAGCCAATAGAGGGAATGCACGTGACGTCACCTCCGGCCGAAGTGTCTGCAGTTCCTCACAGTGAGTGGCAAAAAGACTGAGCGGCTGTATATGTTTTCAGCGTGAATGCCGCGAAAAACAAACAGAACACATATAAAGTGGGAAAGAGCTTTGCGATTGACTGTACAACTAGATTTGACAAAAAAATCGGAGGTATATTTTTACAGACTGCTATAGAAAGAGGAGCAAATGGATCACTGCAATTCACAGAAACAACTGGACTCCAGTCAGCGAAAGGTGGATTTGCAGTTTTCATTTTGTGTCAATATGCTGAATTTAGCTGTAAAACCATATCCATATATTTTGTATTGTTATATATATATATATTAACAACTCATAAATATGTATCATTCCATATTCTGCATTATTGGATTTTTTTTTTTTTATAAACACTGACTAAAAAAAATTATAAAGTTTTAGGGCTGGACAATATGATGATATATAGGCTATATATAACACTGATATAAGTAATCACCCAGATTTAAACCTATATTGTATTTATATAAAACATTCACAGGCAAATCTGCTTTATGTTTAGGTCTATATTGCTTTTATTTCCCCGGTGTCGAAATCAGGCAAACATAAATGTCAGGCAACACGATTCCTGGCTGCATGTCAATAATATCCATGGATCACGATCTTTTAGTAAGTTGTAAGGAACACTATATTGAGTCCAACATTTAATTTAAATTGATAAAATTGTTCGTTTTAGTCGCATTTTCGCAGTTTCCCCTATTAAATCCAGTCACGCAGCAGATCTTTTGCCACTCGGTCAGGCTGAGAGGGGGTTGTTCCGGCGGGAAAGTCACGTGAATGCATTCCCTCTATAAGTGCTCCTCTGTCGCCTACTAGGCTACTGGTTACAGTGTCTTTTTATTTGAAAATAAAAGTGTTTGTTTTTACATCAAATGTTGGATTTAAAATATAAAGATTTTCATACATTTGTATTTTGTCTGGTCTTTTTTACCAACAACATTGACTCTTTGGTTGGGAGTTGATGAAGTGGTACTTGAGCCTTATTGATGGGGTTGTGAGGTAACACGTTGGGAACGTTATAAACACGCCTTCAAAAAAAGGTGTGTATCTTGAGACAAAACTGGTGTGTATCTTGAGACAAAACAATGACACTGACAACTTAAAACAGCTCAAACACGCATTTTAGTTTGGGACAAGACTTAAGCCTTGTCTGTGAAACCAGGGGGAAATCAAATAGAATGTAATTGTATGTGTAGCACCTTGTTGTGTTGTAGAATGTGTTGTAGAAGAACTTACTTCAAATTCATCTTTCCATTGATGCTCCATTTGGAATTTCTCAGCTGCAGTTGCCAAAGTCTATAAAAAGAACAGCAAAAAATAAATAATTTTAATTAGCTAAGCACTGAATCAATGTATGTGTGATCATGATCAAAGCAACTCTGATAATGAGATTGTGAATTAAACATACAACATGAATTGATGTAAAGCAGCATTATCTGGCTTATTGTGTATTCTTTTTTTATTTCATTACACAATTTAATTCAGTTTAATGAATAACATTCTACAGGATTTAACTTCACACACACTCAAACACAGACCTTGGTCATCAAAACAATTAGACTGAACAAATATACCGTTAGTGGTAATTTAATGAGTAGTTTAGACACTACTATAGAACAGGTGCATACAGTACCAACACTTAATATATTATCTCTACTAAAGAATTTTGTTCTGGCAGCCTTGGTTCTTGCCCAAAAGGTGACACCAAACAAACATGTGGGCAATAGGTCTAACAGGATGGTGGTTTTGTTTTAGAAAAGGGCAGAAAAGAATAGAACAGAAGAGAATAGAACATTCTTTGTTCTGTCACCTGGAGCTCTGACAGTGCAACCCCCGCACACACAGAGTCTGAGACTCTTCCCTGAAGGAAATGGTACTGTAACATGGTATGACATTTAGAGAACAAAGACAGAGATTCATGAGTCCTCACTCTTTGACACACAATATTTTAGAATCTTTGTTGGGATTTTTCAACTCAGACAGAACAGAGTGAATTCTGGCACTATTTTCAATTACATATATGACCATGGTTAACCTCAATCTCAAATGTGTAAATTAAGAAAAAAAAAACAAAAAGAAAAAAACATCCCAATGCTGTGCAGAATATATTTACATTTTGAAGCAGTATATTAGTTTGGGATATTGTGACAAAATTTCGTACAAAAGCATTTAATATCACACTGCAGCCCAGGTTGAACCATTTTCTTAGTGTGAAGAACATGTTAATTTAAATAATTAATATATATATATATATATATATATATATATATATATATATATATATATATATATATATATATATATATATATATTCCAAGTGTTTGGTAATAATCAAAAAACCTTCCTGGAACATACAGTAATACATAGTGTTGAATAGATTGAATAATTTTGTAAAAAATAAATAAATACAAAATATATATATATATATATATATATATATATATATATATATATACACACACACACACACACACACACACACACACACCGGCCACTTTATTAGGTACACCTGTCCAACTGCTCGTTAACACTTAATTTCTAAGCAGCCAATCACATGGCGGCAACTCAGTGCATTTAGGCATGTAGACATGGTCAAGACAATCTCCTGCAGTTCAAACCGAGCATCAGTATGGGGAGAAAGGTGATTTGAGTGACTTTGAACGTGGCATGATTGTTGGTGCCAGAAGGGCTGGTCTGAGTATTTCAGAAACTGCTAATCTACTGGGATTTTCACGCACAACCATCTGTAGGGTTTACAGAGAATGGTCCGAAAAAGAAAAAACATCCAGTGAGCGGCAGTTCTGTGGGCGGAAATGCCTTGTTGATGCCAGAGGTCAGAGGAGAATGGCCAGACTGGTTCGAGCTGATAGAAGGGCAACAGTGACTCAAATAACCACCCGTTACAACCAAGGTGGGCAGAAGAGCATCTCTGAACGCACAGTACGTCGAACTTTGAGGCAGATGGGCTACAGCAGCAGAAGACCACACCGGGTGCCACTCCTTTCAGCTAAGAACAGGAAACTGAGGCTACAATTTGCACAAGCTCATTGAAATTGGACAATAGAAGATTGGAAAAACGTTGCCTGGTCTGATGAGTCTCGATTTCTGCTGCGACATTCGGATGGTAGGGTCAGAATTTGGCATCTACAACATGAAAGCATGGATCCATCCTGCCTTGTATCAACGGTTCAGGCTGGTGGTGGTGGTGTCATGGTGTGGGAATATTTTCTTGGCACTCTTTGGGCCCCTTGGTACCAATTGAGCATCGTTGCAACGCCACAGCCTACCTGAGTATTGTTGCTGACCATGTCCATCCCTTTATGACCACAATGTACCCAACTTCTGATGGCTACTTTCAGCAGGATAATGCGCCATGTCATAAAGCTGGAATCATCTCAGACTGGTTTCTTGAACATGACAATGAGTTCGCTGTACTCCAATGGCCTCCACAGTCACCAGATCTCAATCCAATAGAGCATCTTTGGGATGTGGTAGAACGGGAGATTCGCATCATGGATGTGCAGCCGACAAATCTGCGGCAACTGTGTGATGCCATCATGTCAATATGGACCAAACTCCCTGAGGAATGCTTCCAGCACCTTGTTGAATCTATGCCACGAAGAATTAAGGCAGTTCTGAAGGCAAAAGGGGGTCCAACCCGTTACTAGCATGGGGTACCTAATAAAGTGGCCGGTGAGTATATGTGTATATATATATATATATATATATATACACACACATACTCTATGTGTGTGTGTGTGTATGTGTAAATCAATCACTCCACAAAAGGAAAGTCACAGATTCATTCATTATTCATTCAGTTAGTTAAAATCATTAGATTAGCACATTGTCTCACTTTATCAGTTGTAACATTCACTAGTTAATTACTTTTAGTAGCTTGGTTTAGTGTATTATAGCTATTTCAAATAACGAACAGCTTTTACGATTTTAATGTATTTTTTCCAACATTTATTTTTTGTATTTTTTTGACACAGGTGCAGAGTTAAAGTTGACATGAAACGGAAGTTGTGATCATACTTTCTTAACTATTGCGATGCATATTGAAGTGAAACGGCTTCTTCAATGAGGAAAAAAAGTAGGGTGGGACTGGGACTTGATTTGAATTGATTGGATCAATGGATCATTGTTGTTTGCTATTCCTGTGATCTCATGTGACTGACAGGTTGCTGGAGGAGTGAGGTTATTGTCTGCCCCCAAATCAGTGAACACGTCATCAGAGAAGGAATGCCTTACAGTTGCAAGAAAGAAGGAAACATCATTTTGATCAAAGATTGAGGGCACTTGAATTTTTAAAAACCAATGATGTGCATGGATGAATCATTTATAAGAACCCTTCCAATATTCCATAAATAAAGAATTATCTAATTTGATTTAATGGTGAATTAAATGCAAAAATGTAAACTGCCCATGTCAAAAATTCACCCTTACAAGTATACCATGTCAGAGCAATGTTGCAGAGTGATGTGAATTGCTCATGTCCTAAAAAGAGGTTGTTATGCTCATGGGTCATGTCCCAAACCCATTCCCCTTATCGCTCTGTCCACGTTCCAGTCAAATATTGACTCTCTAACAAAACGTATAAGTAAATACACAAATGAATTAATTAAATTAAATTAAATAAATAAGCTGTACCTTTAACCCTTCAGTATGTAAATGCACAATTATTATTAGTTAGCATCTGGCAATGAGCTCACCCTGTCTTTCAAAGAAGGCTGTGTTTCTGAATACTGAATAAGTGTCAACATTTAAACACATTTCAGTCTATTAATCAGATGTTTCTGGAACTTGGTTTCAAATAAATGGTCTGGTTAGACAAAAGGAAGCCTTGGATTGTAAATTTTAAAGAGCCTGACTACATAATTCATCAAACTCTTATTTCAAAAGAGCAACATAAAAAAAAAAAAAAGATGATGATGATATGACAACTGGATGGAATTATGTGAGCTTTATTCATTTTAAAGGTATCTTGATTTGTAGTGTAGCAAAGGCTGATGTTTAGTAATGTGAGCTAGTGATATAGCCAGCACAGCCTTTGCCTTAAAGGTGCCCTGTAATGTGAAATTGAATTTATGTTGGCACAGTTAAATAACAAGAGTTCAGTACATGGACATGACATACAGTGAGTCTCAAACACCATTGTTTTCTCCTTCTTACTTAAATCTCGTTTTTGAAAAACACCCCTGAAAAACAGGCGAATCTCCACATAATACCGACTGTTACGTAACAGTTGGGATCATTAATATGTATGACCCAAAATATTTGCATATTGCCAGCCCATGTTCAGTGACCGACAAGACGGAGCTGTGCAGCCGAAGCATGGGAGTTGATCAGTGTTCGGATGTACACATGAACACAAAAGTATTTTTTAGTTCCTTCATCCGAGCCTCTGAAGAAACAATGGGTTCATTTTATTTTCTCTGGACATTTCCAAACATTTCACCCACGACTGTTTCCTCAACTTGGACCAAGAGCTAGCCTCGGATAGAGCTTAATGTGTTGTTGTTCAAGTACAGACAGGTAACGTTAATCTTTCACTCAAAATCGTTCAGTACTGTTTATGCATCAGTAAGTCAAGCCAGGGACTTCACATCGTTTCTTTTAGTAGGATGAAAAAATAATAATAATTGTGAATAAATTATATACAGAAAAGCGATCAATATCTTTCCACACCGTGCAAGTTTATCTGGACACTTGCCAAACTCGTTATGAATTCAATGACGCACGTTACACTGCACAACAAAGCTCTGACTGTATTTACATGATCGTGTCTGCATTAGTGAAAGCAGAGAACGCAGAAACTGCATTGCAATGATAATATCTTCATCCTTGCGATCGACAGGCTGTCCTCTGCTTGCTCAATGCTCAACACAGCAACACTTTATGTGATGGGAATAGATCTAAATACTTTAAAAAAACATCTCACAATTCGTTAATCTCGATGGCTGTAACAGTAAAAACGTATAATAGCTGTAGTAAAATTATTCGAGAGAGTTTCACATGTAATACATAGCTATTTTATATGCAAACATGTCAGCCAATCAAAGCAGAGGCCGGTTACACACAGCAGACACGCCCCTTCAAACAGGGTGTTCAGATCAGAGGATAAAATCAGGCTAGGAAAAATGCCTTTTATTTCTAAATTATGACTATTTTTGATCTAAAAAACATAACATAATAAGGGCAACACAGGAAACATTATAAAATAATTTAAATAACCATTATAGGGCACCTTTAAACAAACCAGTCTATCTCATTAGAAACCTCAAAACCTGCCAACCAACCCAGATACCTGCAATCAACAGATACTCTCTCAATCAAGCCATTACTGCTGCGAAATCCAACCCTTCAACTTTGTATAATTGTGCATTGCCCCACTTTTGAACCCCAAAAAGTTGTGTAATGTGATAAGACGGGCAAATGTGGGCTCGTAAGGTAGGCCGTGGAGCTAACAAAAGCATTAGAGATGCAACTCACACCAATCTGCAACACCTTGCACGGTTTTGTCAAAAACCTTCACAACAATGACACCCATCTTCGAGGCAAAAAAAAAAATGCACGTCAACCTTTCTATCCAGACACTATGGATGCTGTAGACGGTCACTCACACACATTATTAGAGCTGGAAGTCTGGGCTGAGATCCAGCAGTCTCTGCACCTCCTCTGCACAGTCTGGGAGAAACTAAAAATACACTGTTTCACACTTTGGCACGTACACATTTACACATGCACCCAGCGCTTGTTAAGCAGGATGTGTAAGACTGCGTTCAGTTCACACTAACCTTACTCCTATGACAGTAAAACCAGAGAAATGCAAAACAGCAAGTCACTCATACTCATACAAACTAACTACAATTATAATACAGCATTAGCGCGGCAACAAGTCAATATATGTCCACGGGATCGACGGCTTGCCGCTGCCATAACAACGGTTTTAGGGGAGAGACTCATTAGTGGCCTGTGGTCATTATAGAGGTCCTTAAGAAGTAAAGGTGCATGGGGTTCATAATGGAAACTAAGGCTTAAGCATTTCTACTGCTCGTTATAGATAAATCAATTCCTCACAATAAAGATAATGAAAGAACGGAAGGTGAGATTTCCATTCATTCGGATGTTCCCTGGCAAATAGTAAAGGTTGAGAGTTGAACTGATATGAACTCTAATTTCTGCAGCCACACAGCAAGAATTCATCATCCTCGGATGACAACTAGGGATTGTAATGAGTAAAAAACCAATAGGAGATACATTACTGCAGCGAACACACAAAAAAAGGCTTACAATTGGCATCAATAAATGAAAAGAAAGTCTCTTAGGTTCAACAAGGCTGTTTTCATTTGATCGAGGGGGAAACAGTTAAAAGAATATTACTGTGAAATACCACTACAATTAAAGATAAATGTTTTTTTTTTATTCTAATATATTTTAGAAATGTAATTTACGTGCTTTTCAGCAGCCATTACTTCAATCGTCAGTGTCACATTCACAGTGTCTTCATCTTCATTTGGACCTGAAGCGTGACAGTTAGTTTAATTCAAATTTTCATGTTAGTTCATAGTTAATGTTAACAGATACAAATTTTGATCTTCAAGATGTAGTAGTACATTATGAGATTAATTATAATTTCCCCCTTATCTCTTCATGGGTTTTTAATGCACCACAACATAGAATAGGAAGGGAAAAAAGGAAAACCTTACAAACACCAAGGCAGGCAAGAAGTGGTTTCAACGGGACAGCATTGCAGTGTACTCCCTCTTTTAATGTACTTTAGACATTGAACATAACAAAAAAATAAATAAATCAATCAATAAAAATAATAGGAAAAGATAGGGACTGATGAGATGTGGGGGAAGGTTATCTTATATTATCTTATTATATCATCTTTTATTTTATACAGGATTGACAATGGCAATTGTTACATAGGAGGAAGGATGGAAATAAAAATCGACCAACACAATATTGGCAATATGATGGTAGTGGGGAGTGGGGTGGTGATGGTAATGACAATGGTAATAAATAATAAATGGTTGCTTTGTTTACGCATACACACACATACACATTCCCACACTCACACCAAATCACATACACACTTTGATCAAACACTTAAATCACTCTTATGTCACTTCTGGAATTATGGATTTACAAGATTGCTCACTACTGCATTATGTTGTATTGTATGTATGTCTGACTGTTAAAAAAAAGAATATGGGGGAAAAATATGAGATTAATTAATAAATGTGGTAAAACTTTAATTTACAGTAAACTTGTTACAGGTTACATGCAGTTACTATATCACTATATATTTTGCATAATTGCAACTAACCCTAAACCAAACCCCAATCCTCCTAATCCTATAAGTATGTAGTTCATTATTATTACACAGTACTTAAATGTATAATTACCCTGTAACACTGACACCTTATAATAAATTGTAACCATAAATGTAGAAGTAATGTTCATTCTTAGTTCATTCTGAAAAGAAGTTAAGTAATGTTAAAAGAATCCTCATTTTAAAGTCTATAAATGTATTTTCCTCACTTCTGGTTTATTTGAACCTTGCTGAATAAAAGGATTAATTTTCTTTAAAACAAAAGTTTTTCTCATCCTAAACTTTCTTCACTAATGTCTCAGCTTTGTCCTGATTCTCAAAGTAATAGATACTATCATCAGTAGCATTTAATTAAAGACATTAAAGGTTGAAACACTCCAGATGACAAACACCATTGAACTACATCAATTTTGTAGGATTTCTACTCAAGCACTGAATTGAGTACCCATAAAAAATAATTAAATTAAAAAAAGTTCAGCTAAATGGAATCGCTTTAGGGTACAAGCCGGATTCGATTGAACAGGCGAACTGAATTGCTCATGACAACAGCTCCAGTGGTGCAGAGGCAAAGAGTTACAAGAACTAATGTGTTTGGAGAATCACAACCTTTGTGTGTTGAGGTGTATTTAGGAGGATTGACAGCCCCAGAAATAAACTACAGCTACGTTTGCTTGTTCATCCCCGCTGGTTCACTCTCTTCCAATTGATCAAGCTGATTACAGTAACCACAGTGGAGTAAGTCAATAACCTCACAGGAAGTCATACCTTTACTCCACTTTAATCTCACCAGACCAAAGAGAGAGAGGAAAAGTGGTGAGAAAAAAAATTAATTATAGACAGGTGAGTATCAAAACTTATATCAAAAACTGCATATGATGTCCTTAAGGGGTAAACATCTGTGAATCTTATGTGGGAGCAGGTGTGCACACTTAGGGATTTAAATAAAACCTGCACTATTTGTGTTGCAGATATAAATGATATTTTACGTAGAGGTGTGTTATTATAGTCTGGCTATGGTTTCCAAATGGAAGATGATAAAAGAGGTGAAAAATCCCTCTGACTTACACTGAAGGAGGGATCTGAGCCATATCCAGAGACCAGGATTTCAAAGACTTGAGGATAGGCTCTTTTAACTTGAGCCAGTGGGTAACCACTTAACAACCACCCCGAACACCCTAGCAACGCCCCAACAATCACTCAGAGAACCTTAACAACCACAACTCAATACTCCAGGGCATGGCAGCACATTTTGTTCACAGACTTTTACTGAAAATAATAATTAGGAATGCCCTTTTGGGGGGATATTTTTAAGTCCTGTGTCTTTTATACAGCATTTAGAATAAATACAGAATACATCAGTGCTTGCAGGACAATAAAATATAGCCTATCGTTTTATGTAAAAGGACAGTGAGGTATTATACAGTGTTGCTGTGAAAACACAAAAACAACAGAGAATAAACAAGTCAAAAACGCCCTCTTGCGATTAAGGTAGATCTTTTCCAATAAAAAAACTAGAGGCGACTTAACTCTGGTCCTGTCCATTCGGAATAAAGGGATTTTGACAGGGCCTGTAAACCACAGCATTGCGTAAAGGTGAAACAAATACATCTCTGAATGAGTGCTAGAGAGAGAGAGATGGAGAGAGAGAGAGCCGCTGCTATAATATCACGCCCATCAATCCTGGATTATTCTAGCCATGAAAACGCGTGACAAAAGAACAAATGACACTCAGAGGCCTGAGCTCACACAAGCGCATTCATATTTTTTTGCAATTCGCATTAAGCCTCTCATTTGCTTCCAGAAAGCAAAGCCACCTGCTGCACAAACACTCTGCGCAACTGGCAGCCTCATTTATTTTGCATGAATCCCAAAAACCAGCAACAAACACCATGTTTTATACTTAGCTCATTCCGATAACAATGTAAAATTCACCTTCCCGTCACCTTAATGCACTTCGTGACCTTAAAGCACAGTTGGTCCATTATTCGCGAACAAAGACCCGGACAGGCTGCGAAGTGACACAAGGCTATAAACTAAGCAAGGCCGGAGGTATATTGCTTTCTAATGGGAGACTTTGGCTGAGCGTCGTCATTGAGTTACGGCAGTCCATCATAAATCCTGTTTGGTGCTGCTCTCTTGGGCAGTGGTGAGCTTCATAAATGATTCAAGATCTGATGTGTACGTCTATTCACAGATGAAGATGTCCTCTGCCCTGTGCTGATGGACTGTGGCGTCAAACCCCCACACTAATATGGAGTGCTGCCATGTCTAGCCAGATGTTTAGATAATGACAATCAATTAATTATTTGCAATAATAAAACAAGCTTTGGATGAAGTCTGACTAACTACAAAAAACTAACAAATAAACAATATATACACTCACCTAAAGGATTATTAGGAAAACCATTGGTAATACTGTATTTGACCCCTTTCGCCTTCAGAAGTGCCTTAAATCTACGTGGCATTGATTTATCAAGGTACTGAAAGCATTATTTAGAAATGTTGGCCCATATTGATAGGAGAGCATCTTGCAGTTGATGGAGATTTGTGGGATTTCCAGAGCACAAAGCTCCCGTTCCACCACATCCCAAAGATGCTCTTTTGGGTTGAGATCTGGTGACTGTGGGGGCTATTTCAGTCCAGTGAACTCATTGTCATGTCCAATAAACCAATTTGAAATGATTTGAGCTTTGTGACATGGTGCATTATCCTGCTGGAAGTAGCTATCAGAGGATGGGTAATGCCCAATTGGCACTAAGGGGTCTAAAGTGTGCCAGAAAACATCCCCCACACCATTACACCACCACCACCAGCCTGCACAGTGATGACAAGGCATGATGGATCCATGTTCTCATTCTGTTTATGCCAAATTCTGACTCTATCATCTGAATGTCTCAACAGAAATTGAGACTCATCAGACCAGGCAACATTTTTCCGGTCTTCAACTGTCCATTTTTGGTGAGCTCTTGCAAATTGCAAGCCTCTTTTTCCAATTAGTAGTGGAAATGAGTGGTACCCGGTGGGGTCTTCTGCTGTTGTAGCCCCTCCGCCTAAAGTCTGTGTTATTGTGGCTTCACAAATGCTGCATACCTCGGTTGCAACAAGTGGTTATTACAGTCAACAAGTTGCAAGTTGCTCTTCTATCAGCTTAAATCAGTTGGCCCATTCTCCTCTGATCTCTAGCATCAACAAGGCATTTTCATTCACAGGACTGCCGCATACTGGAAGTTTTTCCCTTTTCACACCATTCGTTGTAAACCCTAGAAATGGTTGTTGGTGAAAATCCCAGAAACTGAGCAGATTGTGAAATACTCAGACCGTCCTGGCACCAACAACCGTGCTCAAAATTGCTTAAATCACCTTTCTTTCCCATTCTGACATTCAGTTTGGAGTTCAGGAGATTGTCTTGACCAGGACCACACTCCTAAATGCATTGAAGCAACTGCCATGTGATTGGTTGATTAGATAATTGCATTAATTGCATTATTTAAAGTTTCACGTCATCCAAGATATTCGTGTCTTTCTTTCGTCAGTTCGAAAAGAAATTAAGGTTTTTGAGGAAAACATTAGAGAATTCTGGACTTCAGGGAGAACAAACCGGTTGAAAGTCCAAATTGCAGTTTCAATGCCGCTTCAAAGGGCTCTACACAATCCCAGTTGAGGAATAAGGGTCTTATCTAGTGAAACAATTGGTCATTTAAAAAAAACAAAAAAAAAAACATTTATATACATTTTTACCACAAATACACATCTTGCACTAGCTCTGATGAGCCACACATTACGTAATCACGTTGATCACATAATCAAATTGACTATTCAACAATTTCTTCTCTACCGTATCAGTCTCCGACGTGCATTCACGAGAGCACTACGATGCATGCCTCTGTGTGCAGAGGAAGAAGGTCAGATACACACATGTGTCATGGTGCTCTTGTGAAAGCTGTCGGAGACTGATAAGGAAGAGAAGAAATTGTTGAATAAAGTCTAGTTTTTTGGCATCACATAAAATTAAGGTTGAGTCACTGTAGTCACATGGACTATTTTAACAATGTCTTTCCTACCTTTCTGAGCCTTAGAAGTAGGATGGATGGATGGATGGATGGATCATTTCTACATTATGTTGACATTTAATCTAATAAAACAGCTTTTTGGAGTCTCGATATTGAGTGGATTCTGTGTGCATGCCGGATTAACACAGAATTGGGCAAAAGCAGAATGAGAAGATGCATTACAATAGGATTATCCACTAGTGTCAACAATGGATTCTTTGAAAATTGCAAATGGGATATTCAAATAACCTGGCAATCCAGACACGGCGGGTGATTACGGTGATGGAAGTCAGTAGAAAGGTGTCTTTAATAACACAGATTCTCCCCAGGGATATTCAAGCTGACAACAATGTTGCATTCATGACTGGATCTAAACACTGCTTTTCTTTTCCCCCAGAGGAGATGAATGGAACGATCCAATTACCTCCAAGACATTACATCTGGTTCCATTATTTAAGGGGCATAATCGTTAAACACGGCAGCCAACATTAGGTAGATGGTTTAGTGTGGTGCCTGATTGGAGAAAACCCCTTGGCCAATAGGAACATGGAAATGGCAGAAGTGCAATTTGGGTCAGAAAGCTCAGTGCAATTTGACCAAACCACCTTTATCATCTTCAAATGTGTAACTCTTTAAAGTGCATGGCTACTAGGTACCATCATACTGTGCAATTTAGGGTAAACAATTAACCTATTATTTACCTTAATAAATTACTTCTGGTATAAGTGTAAATTCAATTTAACATATATTCAATTACACAAGACCACGTTTTTTAGAAAAAAAAATTTGGTGACACTTAAAGGTTTAATGAGGGTGCAATAAGGTTAAATTTGTTACATAATCATGAACAATACGACGCATACTAATCAAGGTTAATAAACATAATACATTTTAATTTACAAACATGTTTAACTTAAAAGTGTCCTAATACAATCAAATCCTGATGAATATAATCAAGCCCTGCCTTACATTACTTTCTAGTGTTGTCACGATACTAGAATTTCTAACTTCTGATACGATACCTTGAAAAATATCGAATATTCGATACCATTTTCAATACCACGGAGAAAAAAACTGCCACAATATTAAGGGGGACATGTCTAGAACATGACAATGAGGTATATTTTACATGAAAAAAATGTCCTGAGTTCTATTTGTTAATATTTTTTAATTGGACCAGAGCTAAAATTATCTGTTATATTTTTATTACTGTTATCAAAGATTAAAATATACTATAATAACATAAAAGCACTTAACAGTATCAAATTGGAGGATAGAGTGTCAGTAATGTATAATAATAAGATTAAACATTCAATTTTCAGTTAAAGGCATTTTATTATTGAATTAAGAGATGCCACTTTCTGTTTAGTTTAATTAGTCTGTGTAATCCAATTGATCATAATCGGTAATGAAGGCAAATTGCAGAATTAAATAATAAAGTTAAATATGCACAAGCTAATTTACATTTGACCACATGCAGTTACAATATTTACTTGTCTAAGATTCAGTCAGATAATGTTAACTTTAAGAAAACGGTGAAAAAACTAGACAACACAGACTCATATCAACAACAATAGGCTACAGTAGGTACTAGGCAATC
Organism: Hybognathus amarus; assembly: GCA_030378365.1. Classification (NCBI taxonomy): domain Eukaryota; kingdom Metazoa; phylum Chordata; class Actinopteri; order Cypriniformes; family Leuciscidae; genus Hybognathus; species Hybognathus amarus. Next base: position 142,743 of record JAQIUQ010001493.1, read on the forward strand.
TTGGTTAATGTTTCAGAAAAGTTAGTGTTTCCTTTAGGATTTTAATTACCAGTGGGGACAGGTCTGTCCAAACAAAAAACACCCATGATGTTGAGCATATATGCTGCTAAAAGGTAACTTTACACTGGAGCCTGTTCCTAAGTCTGTTTTCATTCTCCGACATGCCTGCTCGCGGTGTGTAGCGCGTGTCTGCGCTATTCTCCGACTTGCTCGCTCGCGTGTGTTGTTAATGCGTGTCCGCGCTATTCTCCGAGATGACTGCTCGCGGTGTGCTGTTAATGCGTGTCCGCGCTATTCTCCAGACTCTGCTCGCTCGCGGTGTGTTGTTAATGCGTGTCCGCGCTATTCTCTGAGATGACTGCTCGCGGTGTGTTGTTAATGCGTGTCCGCGCTATTCTCCGAGACTTGCTGCTCGCGGTGTGTTGTTAATGCGTGTCCGCGCTATTCTCCAACTTGCTCGCTCACGGTGTGTGGCGCGCGTCCGCGCTATTCTCCGAGAACTTCACTTTTGCTATTTAACCAGAGCAAATGAGACGAGTGCGTCACGTGTGGTGTTTGTCAGCGCGCCTTTGGAGAGAAGTGAAAGTGACCACACGGCTAGTATTCGATACTTCGGGAAATTAGTATTGGTATCGTTCAGATATTTCAGTATCGATATTTATCGAAATATCGATATTTTTGACAACACTATTACTTTCCATTGTTTATTTAGTTTCACTGGAGAAAAGCCACATTTTGGACATTGAATGCATTTTAAATACTGCTAAAATTTTGTCTTTAATGTTAAGGCAATGTTAAATTGTACATGATAGGTAAAAACACCAGTACTAATATGGCTGCATGTCACGGTCAATACTGCAAATTAGCAAAGACACTGATCCCAGGACAAACAAGCCACGCTTTTCATTTTATCAAAAACTTGTCAGGAGCTGTACAGTCCACAGCTCATTTCCCACACTCTCAATGTCATGCAGCGTAATCTTATCTGTTCTGTGATATTCGGCGAAAGAGTTTGATGCATATGGATGTAGAGCAGCTTAGACAGCAGCGAGCTCGGTAGCAAACAAAGTGTGCCGAGCATACATCGCCTCTGCCCTGCCCTCATCAGCGGGCCTCTGGCTACCTTCACACACATGGCTTTATCGACAGCCCCTCGCTAATGAAGAAGCCGATAGGCTAGAGCAAAGAGACAGATACGTCCCTTCAGTCCAACTCGCCTGAAAATCAATGAGCCATTTACAACAGCCTGCATGCTGTGACACCACACACCAATTTACAAGCACAGATATTAAGCCATGCAAAATTTTCACACAAAATTTTTTTTATAAATAAATACTGTTGGTTTAATCTTTGGCAGTATCCAACTGTCATTGAAAGGAGAAGAAAATAGACCTGTTTTGTTTTGGAAAAGGAATGGAAAATATATTAATTGGTTCATTTGCTCAAATATTTCTCCAAGATTACAATGAAATTACCCCTCATTGACAAAATGTAAAAAAAACGTACAAAATGTCAATGAGACACAAATGGATTTTAATATAAACAAAACTCGTTATATATTAAATTATCTGAGCTATGCTAGCAACATTTTATAGAACCACACTCTTGATGGCTTTTGGCAATTGCCTCCTGGGTATCTATGAATGCATCTAACCATGCATCAAGGCAAGAACAGAGAAGGAGCGGAGATGTCAAAACGAATAAGAATCACAGAAAAAAGGGTGTCTGTGGTTCAGACTCCAGACAGCATGTGTCTCAAGTGAAACAGCCAGAGAATGCAAAGCATCCAATTTGGTGCTTTGGCCAATAGAGGCGAATCTGGGAGTATTAGAGTAGAGGATTTATGGGGCTGTCTGTGGCCTAACTGAGCTCTAGGGATAGATTCCCTCTTTCCAGTGGCCTTTACACAAAGGCCAGCACACACTGGTGGGGACAATAAAGATGAGCCACCACCGAAGGTTATAACTCTGTGATGTGAGTGTGTATTCATTTATCTCATGATTGCAAAACACCACACTCAAGACCACCCACATACACATACACTATCATCACTCACTCTAACAGCCGAAGCAAATCATGACAAAGTGACCCTAATACAGCATAACACAGCTCTTTAATGATCACTATCTGAGGGATCATTTAAATAATTCAATTCCAAACATTAAAAGTGAAGTCTATGGTTTTTCCAGTGAAATAAATTACAATATATATTTCTCCCATCCCAATATCATGTGCAGAGATGACAATCAACCATAAGTTAACCTCTCTGAAGAGAGTTTTAAACAGGAATTCTGACATACAGACAATTAAAACCATTGAAATTATAATTCCATTCCTAATTTGTTAATTGGTCTTTGTTAATTTACTTAGTGCTGGGCGGTTTGACCAAAAATTGATATCACGTTTTTTTTTCAAAATCATAACGGTTTTTCGCTTTTTTCGGTTCGGTTTTTTTAATTTATTTTTTTATGCATAGTCAGGTGTTCAATGCATTTTCTACTGGTTAAGAGAGGAATTACTGCAGTAAATTGACTTAGGATGGTCTATTTTACTGTCATTAGTGAATATTGTAGAATAATTCCACACTAGTAATACAGGTTTGCATGGCCCCAGAAAATTATGCTGTTTACAAATAAGAGCCATTCATGATTCTAATGAAGTGAGGAATCAAAATGCAAAGACAACTGCAGTCAAAATACAGAACTTTTATTTTAAACAACACAATTAGAACAACTTGGAATACTTTTGCTAGTTCAAGTACAAATCCAGGAACATTACGTGCATTCAAATAAATATAAAAGGAAATCTTGTCTTGCATTGCTTTTGAGGTCTATTAAAGAAATTAAAACAAAATTATGCAACTTGCATTAGTTATTCCTTCAAAAGTATTGCTTCGAAACCAGAACAAACATAAAATAAATATAAAGTGCTAACTTACTTGGCACACAGGATTATCCTGTATAATGGAAACAATATTTGGCTCTTACTTTTCTTTAGCTTTCCCTGTGTTACATGCTGATGTGGAGGCGCTAAATCCGCGGCTGAATCCGCGGCTGATTTAATACATTCTTGATATTCCAAGACATGTTTGCGGCTAAGGCGCTGGAGCAATTTGCTTGTGTTGCCGGGTCATTCTCCCCAGCGGAGAATTTTAGCCCGACAGCACTTACATAAAATGGTTGTTTGGTCAACGTCGGATTTTTGGAAAACAAAAAACCTCCAAACAACAGACCCGGCTCCTCTTTTTGGCACAAGTTCTTCTTCGGTGTCATCACTGTCATGTTGTACTAATTCTTCAGCATCCATCGTCCATGTAACGTAACAGAGCGCTGCTGTTTGTTTACCCTCGTCGGTGCTTAGTAGTGCAACGGGTAAAGGGTCCGTCTGAAACAGTGTCGCGCGCTCTATGGTCGCGCAGCGCAACGGTCGTTCCGAACGTCGTGTAATTAAACCGGTATGGCGGTTCATTCAAAATCAAAATCGTGACGAAAATATAAACCGGTTTTCGGTTCTAACCGGTTTACCGCCCAGCACTAAATTTACTTGCAATTTTTATTTTTATTTTAAATATCTTATGCTCACCAAGAATTAAGCGTCAGTTCTGGCAGGGCATGTAGTCAAGATGCTGCTAATCGCCCATTCACACTGCCGCCAACTGGCCGGAAGTCATTCATTTCCAATGGAAGCTGACTTTTCTCAGCTTCAAGGAGTGTCAAATCTATCGGCGTTGCGTTTTGGGTGTTTTCAGCGTTTTGAGCGTCAATCAAAAAGTTGAAAGAATCAGAAAGTTGAAAGAAGCTCAACTTTATGGTAAAATGCAGCGGCAAAACGGCAGCAACCAATCGAAATATAGACGTCCTTCGCGCTGGCTGATTCTGGAGAAATGCACAATATAAACGTTCGTTCCTACCAAAACATTAGTTCTGAGAAAAGGAAAGAAGAGCTAATAATCGCCGCTCTTGTGTTTCCTACTGGTTTCTTATGACATGACATTGTTTACTTATAGGGACTGCATGAGCGCAACTTTTATTTGAAATATTTACGAACGCTCGTTTTAAAGTGGGAATTCAATTAATTTGCTCATGGTGACACCCGATTTGACCGCAAACAATAACAATAGCTAACTATTTTTTCCCGACCAAATGTAACCAAAACGGTTATAAAAATGCTGTCATTATAAAAGGTTTCTTCAATGTATTGCTTGTTTGTTTTTTTTTCTGTTTACTACATTTTATGTTGTGACACTTCTATTCTCCCTGCAACGTCAGAGCGTCAAAGCGCCCAAAGCGAAAACAAGCTTCCCGTACTATTTGACAAGCGTCATTGACAGAGCGGCCAGAGCTTCTTTGACGCTCAAGTCGGTGCCGGTGTGAATGACAGTAACACTATCGGCCGACTACACGGTATCATCTCCGATTTTCATCTCCCCCACAAAGTCAAAGATTACTGTTATTACTGTACCTTTGTAGTGATTTTTGGTCCTCCTCATAATGTAGAGTGTACACGGACCACACACACACGGCCCTATCATGCACTTGGCGCAATGTAACGGCAGGCGCGAGGCAAATGTTTTTGCTAATTTCAGCCCGACGCAGTTATCATTTTCACACCATGTTTTTCAAATAGCAAATGCATGTATGCCTATTTGTGTGCGCTGGTCTGAAACAAGGTCTGTTCAGGTGCATTGTTGCTGTGTTGCTATTTTGAGGCAACTGAAATAGACTTCACCATAGACCGACTGAAACCTGATCTAAGCTCAATGGAGCAGTATTTTATTTGTTATTTAAGGGGCGCATTATAATATGTGTCCACAACGCACGCACAGTGCTCATTACACACACAATGATGTGCAGAAGCACACAAACTAGCCACATATTACAAATAAAAGGATGACAGTGTAAAAGATTAATATTGTGAACATAAAAATATGGTGGAATCTGGCTTGTCCCATAGATGGTTTGCACAAGCGCAAGCTGATCCGTTTCCTCTCTGGAGGTGCGTTCAGTCTTACCACTTGCAAATTCCATGTAAATAGCAATCCGCCATGGCGTGAGTGCAATTGGCTTTTAAAGGGAATGGGAGAAGAGACTCTGGTTGGTTTATTGCATGATACACCCAAAAACAAAGCCATTACTAATTAAGAGAATAGGGACAAAACCTTTTTAGACCATGAGACGAGAATTTTTCTCGTTGTTAAACTAGCAAAAGTGGATTGTGCACTTGCGCCCTGTGCTTTAGACCATATGCTAAGATTGTTAAAATAGGGCCCACAATCTCTAAATCCCTGTTTGCATCCTTTATATTACCATAATTTCTTAATTTCTTATACAAACACCATAAACAAGCATTTGAAGACTGATAGCCTGTCAATTAAACAGAATCTGAGCTGTGACTTTACAACTCCATTAGAGAACGGAGAAAAATAACCAGTGAATGTAACGCAGATGTCACTGAGCCGTCTGGGCTTATTAAAAATCCTCTGTACACAGCTTGCTTTGATATCAAACTGCTGGTCTCTTCAGACACCAGAACGTGATCGTTTCAAGACAACCCCATCTGCCTGTACAACACATTCCACAGAGATGTGCCACGTAATGTCGCTCTATTCTACGTTATATCTCCCTATGCTGTGCTAGACTGTGTTCTCTGTCAGCCGGTGATTTAAAAAACATTGTTGTGCAGCTCCGACGGTTGATTACGTGTTTGTAATGCGAGGGAAAGTACCTCTGGGCCGATAACGTTTGATGTAAGGATATTCACAGGAGGACGAAAGGCAGCATCTGCTCCAGACACACAGATTCAGTAATCAAGCTCTCATTACAAGGCACACAAACACGTGGATGCAAGCTGATGTCCCGTACAGACTGGAAACACACACACACAACACACAACACACACACACACACAGTGAGATGAAACACCAATAAACCAAGGCATGATACAACTTCTGTATGTAACACAACTGAAAATAGAGCCATATGACACCAGATAAGTGGCGGCTGATAGACGTTAGATTACATAATCGTTATCACAGTCTGACAGATATGTGTGAAAATGTCCAGATTTAAGTTGGAGAGCACACAAATGCAGTGTCTGTTGGATATTTTCCCATCCTAAGCTCTCCTTTAAAACTTCTACTATCTTCTACTAGAAAAGCAATTAAATTAAGAGGAAATTCAAATCATATTGAAAAATAACTTTTCTCGTAAAATTCTCCATACATCCAGAAATTGTGCCACCAACATTCATTTTGCATACATTTAAAAAAGGTGTCACTCTGTCCATTTTGATTTACAAAAAGATTTGTTTCTTTGTTCAAGAAAGAATCCTGTAAAAAAAAAATACTTTCATACTTTCCACTATTTTAGTAAGCAGCACAACCGTTTCAACTGATAATAAGATGAAAGTCTTTTTGAGCAGAAAATCAGCATACTAGAATCATTTCTAATGGGACACTGAAGACTGGAGTAATGATGCTGAACATTCAGATTTGCCATCACAGCAATAAATTACATTTTTAAAACATATAGAAAACAGTATTTTAAATGACAACATTTCAGTTTTTACTGCTTTTTTGATCAAATAAATGCTGCCTTGGCAAATATAAGACACTTCTCATGTTTCAATTGCAAATGGTTAAATCAAGTCGTGTCCTTTCTTACTTTTGTTGTGTCATTGATTATCCTTTTTGACATGGGAGAATCCCGATGCTAAAGCTTCACTGGTTCATGGGTTAACAATATCCAATAGAAGATGTCAGTCAAACCACATTGTTGTTTCAGAGCAGAACCAAAAGTCACAAAAATATTTTTTTATTAATTTATTTACTTATGTATTTATTTATTTTTGGCATCCTGTAGAAATATGCACAGTAAGACCAGGAACATATATCAAGAAAGTAAAAAAAAAATTAAAAAACAAAAAAATACCACCAATTTTGATTTAATGCTGGCTTTAAGTCTTCTGAACAGAAAGAGCAAACTTTGAGCAATACAAGTTTCCTCTGAGGTGGCCTTCATGCCATTTGTCTGTACAAAAGGACATATTTAGCCTGGAGGTGAAGGATCTCAATTTGAGTTGCTGTCAGAAGGATTAGGCTACACTTTAACTGTGCTTAATGATCTGACATAGCATGGAACAGGCAGTCTGGGATCTATGCACTCGGGACAGAGAAATCATTTTAAGTGTCAAATGAAGACCATAAAGGGGTCATATAATGGTACCTGCACTTTTTCAAGTTGATTGTACTGAAATGGGTGTTGGCAGAGCCTGCACACAACCTATTATAATGATAAATATCCATCCAGTGTTTTTGTTTTAATCTTCTTATATGTATTTTCGATAACACTTTACAATAAGAGTGCACTAATAAGCATTAATTCATGCATTAATTCAACTAATGCACAGATAATACAGAATTAATGTGTAACTGGTGATTATATAAGCTATTCATTAATGATTACCACATTAGGAACTAATTAAGAGTATGTAAGGTTAATGTATTAGTTCATACTTCATATATGAATTGTTATTAATTAAATATGTATTTGTGGATTAATTCCACAATAACTAATTTTTTAACTAATAGTGTTAATTAATATGTTAATTACCAGAATGAGCCAAAACCTTGTATTTCAACTTTCAGATAATATGACAGATACACTAATATGCATATGAATTAATACGTGATTAATTACTTCATTGTTAGTGTAAATTCATGTGCAAATTACTACAATTACTAAATGACTAGTTAATAATGATGTGCCCCAACAAGTAAAGTCATAACATAATGATACCTTTGCAAATCATTAGGTAATGATTAATTAAAGCAGACAACTGGAAGTTGAAGTGCATAGTTTATGACTAATTATGTTAATTAACACATTAATTTACACTATTAGTTAATAAAATATGGTATTAACGAATTAATACATAATGACACATTTAATTAATAGCAATTAATGGATTACTTAATCTATTAATCATAATAGACTCTTTATTAGTTCCTAATGCAGTGATCATTAATTAATGGTTTAGTTCTTCATGAGTTATACAGTACATTAACCGTATTCGTATCGTATACATTAACCTGCACCCGTATTGTAAAGTGTTACCGTTTTTTCCCAGTCTCAAATCGACGGGTAGGACGCCCTCCCACGATTGTTGATTGCCAGCAGTGTTTCAACACATCCCCGCCAAAGAGCATATTGTACGTGATTGTTGATACGCTAGAGCAGAATGGTGTCTAAGCAATTGTGGTGTTTTGTTCTTGGGTGTAATAACGAACACAGTCATTTTGATGTCCCTAAATGCAAACCGCTGAAGACACAGTGGCTGTTTTTTTGTTTGTTTTTTTCGAAAGGAATATTCCCCACAAGCAACGTCAATGCTTTCATGTTTATGTATTTTGCAAATCTTTTCTCACCAGACTGCTTTACAAACGAGGATCAGTATAAATCTGGTTTTGCTAAAAAGTTGCTCCTGACAAAAGAATCTGTACCAACAATTCATGTCCCTATTGCACCTCCAGAAGAAGTGGGTGTGAAGTTTTCTTGACCTTTATACGTATACATGAGTACGTACACATTAGTAAACACATAGCATTCATACATCTCACTAAGTTACTCAAACATTACCCTGCTAGTAAGTTACATACAAAGATAGATCAAAGTAGGGCTGTCACGATCAGTGGTGGAATGTAACGAAGTACAAATACTTTGTTACTTTACTTAAGTACATTTTTCACGTATCTTTACTTTACTTAAGTAGAATAAATAGTGCATACTTTTTACTTTTACTTCGTTACATTTTGCAGCAATTATTATACTTTCTACTCCACTACATTTCTACAACTTCTGTTACATTTTCTGACCAGTTTTTCCCCTACCAAAACGTAATCTGACCGTCCGTCCGTTGCACGTTTGTCTCACCAGTGACGTTTGGTTGCCATAGATATATCAACTCGGTCACACTAAATGCGCCTCGCACGCAGTGCATTTATCGTGCAATTTATACACGAAAATTTGTATTTACGTGCATAGGAAACGCACCGTGTGTAATATACGTTTGGTTAGGATTATGGCAAGCCAAGAGGTTCAGAATTACACCATAAATTAATCACGTTTAACTGCCAAACATAGTTATTAACATATAGTAAGGATAAGCATGATGTGTATATATTGCCTAATTGATTGCAAGCTTGTTTCAGAAATGGTGACAACAAATTTTTTCCATCATTATTGAACATCATTATATGGGTATTAGGTGGAATGAGTTAGAATAAAATGTTTTATTAATCATTAGAATAAATTGTTATGCAAGTACTTTTACTTTTAATATTTAAAGTACAATTAAAATCAGGTACTTTTTACTTTTTACTTAAGTATGGTTGTCACTGTCATTGTGTTACTTCTACTTTTACTAAAGTAAATATTTATCTGGTTATTTGTACTTTTACTTAAGTACTGAAATTCAGTACTTCCTCCACCACTGGTCACGTTAACCGCAATATTGTAGTACCGCGCTTCTGACAAGTCAACCGCAGAGGATTGCACGTAACCGCAGCAACCGCGATATTCACGTTTTTTTTTATATAAGGCTATACCCTTCTTGTTTTGAACTTAATGAATGTGTATTGAATGTTAAACAAGTTCATAATGATAACCAACGCGTTCTCATCCTTTAGCGTCATATAGAACGTTATATGACAAAACGGCGTTATACTACGCGCATGGTACCCTTTATCGTTTATATAACACGCGCTGTGATGGTTAGGTTTAGGTGTGGGGTAGGGTAGGGTAGTCTCATATTACGCTAAAGGATTTATGACGCCTTGAGTTCGCGTGTTATATAAACGATAAAGGGTACCATGTGCGTAGTATAGCGCCGTTTTGTCATAAAGCGCTTTATGTGACGCTAAAGGATGAGAACGGGCTCTGATAACAAGACTGTTCATCATGGTGATGTGTAGCCTACAGGCTTCACAGACAGTGAATGAGAGAGATCGGCAGAGCGCGTGCATTACCTGCGTCTGTCTTTGAAGTCGTGAAAAGCTTGTCGTATCAAACGGAAGCGAAATATTTGTCGCATCATAATTTTAACATTCTTTTTACGGGTATTTTCCCATAAATGCACGTCAGCAGCAGCGCTGGTCAGCATCCCACAGCACAAGGAAGCCGCGGGGAAATAAAATGAGCGAGTCACGCATTGAATCAATGCTATATTGGTCTCTAATAAGTGAAGCATCAGCTTCAAGCATTGCCCATGCGACACATTGCTGCTCAGCCGAGCCTTAAAAAGTTGAACCTCAAAATTAATAATAATTAACATCTTGTTTCATTACATCTCTTTTACTGAATCAGCTTTTTTAAACGTGTTCGTTGAATGAACGGTTCAAAGACTCGCTCAAAGTCCGTTGTTATAACAATATGCGCGCTGAGTGAAAGTCTTTCAATGCGCATATTCTGTAGACGCTGTTTAGTTTAGGTTACAGTGGTTACTGAAAATGTCCTCGTTTTTGTCCACATCGTAAACTTTATTTATATAGCAACAAATACATATAAATTAAATAAATAAATAAATGGCGGTAATACCGCATATCGCGCTACTGAGCCACTCAACATTACCGCAAGGGAAATTCCATAACCGCGACAGCCCTAGATCAAAGTGACATTATGTTAACCAACCATTCAGAAAAGTCCTGTTCAAGCCTTAATTTTCGAACTTCTATGCAGCCGTCATCTTGTTCAGGGTCCGACTCTGATTCAAACTGATATGGTTGCACTGAAACAGCATGCTGAAAACAGAGCTGTTTTTGACCAGGTAAAATTACTGTTTTCTTACAATAATACTAATGAGAAACTCTTTAAGTTTTAAGTTAAAGCTCTTAAAGTTAAAATTAAAGTGTATTTCAAACTTTTCAGTTACACCCTAAAGAATCAAATTAACTTGTATGAAAATGGCATTATATGACCCTATAAAAAGAATGTATAGAGACAACAGCTTTGCCCCAAGCCAACCCTAAATGACTAATTACTCTCTTCAATCCGTTGTGTGCCATTCTCTCCCACATACACACATGAAGGTGATTTAATATAAATTATTCAGCTCTTAATTCCTTTCACATGTCTCCTACAAACAGCCACACACCCAAATACATAAATAATTAATTTTTTGAGAACATGCACACCCCAGCGCACATTATCAAACAGAAATAACACAGCCAGACATAATAAAGTCATAATAAACACCAACACAACAGCTGGAGGACAAAGGCCACATCACTTCACATCACACATCACAGACACCACCGCTGGCACGGCAATAATCTTGACCAGATTAAATGGGCTAAGAACAGAGTTTAGGTTATAGGCTGGGTCATACTTCACCACACAATTACATTTTCACCACAAAATTGTCAGCATAACCTTCTTGGCAGGTATCTTAGCAAACGTAGTCGGTTATGTCTTAAAGGCGTTGTACGTAACTTTTTCACTCTACTAAAGCAAAAACCAAAAACAATATGTTTTGCATGTATTGAGGAAACATGCTAAGTTCACATACTCTTTTCTCTGAAAACCACTTCTACAGCCAGTTATTTCTTTTTGAAATGTACGTTTCCAGACTGGAATGTTTGTAATTGTTTTTTGTGTGAGCACAATCTAGTCTGAGGAGCAGGTGGCTGGAAAAGTCATTCTTATGTACTCCAGCTTTAAAGGGGTTGTGTGCAGGTTTTTACCTTAAAAAAACTTTTACGAGAGTCTTCATTTGTACATTTATGAGCCAACCATAATGTAAAAGAAAATATGAAACATTGACTGTCCACCATGTTTGCCTCTATCAGTCAATTGTCTGTGGAGGAGTTGGGTCCGAATTGAAAAATTCCAACCCGATCTCACAGCAATCTGTTTGAATTTTACGAGGTGGCCAATTCGTAACAATTCGCATGACCTCACTCGTACGAATTAGTATGATTTTTGCTAAATCGCACATATTTACGAGTTGGCCAATTCGTATGAATTCGTACGAATGACCTACCCCTGACTCCGCCCCTAAACCTACCCATCACCTGGGTTTAGACAAATCATACAAATTCATACGAGTGAGATCATACAAATACTTATGAATTTGTCACCTTTTAATCACTCGTACAAATTGGTCAGTGAGATAGCGTTGGAAAATTCATAAAATTTGACATCATGCATGTTCTCGTCTACTTGGGCTTACATTCGTACAGATTCGTACAGCTGCAATCTCTAGCAGTAGTATTTCAAATGGACTCTGCAGTTGGAAAGAAGCGACCAGCCTCCACAATCCAGATATCCACGGAAACTCCTTGTAAGTTTATTTTATTTTTTTATTTTTATTTATTTATTTATTTTAAAAAAAAGCCTTATCTAGTGCAGCCAGCCTGCATGTGAGCGTTTGCACCCGAGAACGAGCATGAGACTGCAGTTTCTCTGATGGCCACTGGTGTCAGTAACGGTAAGGAATTTCAGAACTTTCGCAATGCTCCGGTATATACCGAAACCGATACCGAAGCAGTGACTCTAAAACTTAACCGTGAGTTAACTGAACCATTACGTTTAAGAAATAACAGGCTTGGAGACAACAATATATGTATATTTATATTCATATATATTCATATATATATTAGGGCTGTCAGTTTAAAATGTTATTAACGGCGTTAACGCAAACCCATACGCGATTCATTTTTTTATCACAAGATTAACAGTCTTTTTGGCCTAGCAAACTTTGTCGTTTTTTTACACGCTTTTGCAACAGGATGCGGCATCTGCGCCGGTGAAACCCTTTCATGGGTTTCAATGGCTTTCCTGTCTGAAAGCACCAGATCCAGCTAGACACTTGTTACCTTTCGAGTGGATGACGAGCGCGAGATGGCAAAATGTATGCCAATAAGATTCTGAATTAAAAAAAAAGTTTACTTTTAAAAAGTTGCCAAATGTTCCCATTGGCAAGACCAAAGTGATCCGAGTGTTTTGTCGTTGTGAACTGAGCTATCATCCCAGCATGTCCAGTCTGAAATACCACTTGATGGCCAAGCACACACACACACAGAGCTGATGCAAATGCTCTGCCCCTTCGTCAATATCAGGACCTCGTCAGTATTTCTTTCACCCTTTTATTGATGGACAGTTACATTGTGTGAGAGATTATTTGCTCCAAGTGACACAGTCTCATCCCAATTCGTCATATAACTGACGTCTTGGGACATCTTTTGACCATTCGTCAATATATGCCTTTTAGGCCCCCTTAAACGTCGGTAGATGACGGTCCCGGGCCGTCATACAACTGACGCTTTACCTTTAACGTCAGTTAGGTGACGAGTTGGGTTTAGGGTTAGGTTTAGGTCTGGGGTAGAGTTAGGATCCGATAACGTCATCTACCGACGTTTAAGGGGGCCCTAAAAAGGCATATATTGACGAATGGTCAAAAGACGTCCAAGACGTCAGTTATATGACGAATTGGGATGAGACTGCGCTGCTCCAAGTGAGAATTTTTTTTAGTGTGAAATTGAACACAGTATTGTCAATGTTGTTTTCAATTAAAAAAACTAAAAACTAACTATAGACCCAAAATAGTCCAGCTACGAGTAACCCACTTCTAGCCACAATAACCCTGAATTTGGTAATCAACAGTGATTATAAGGTGTTGGGTTTCATTTCTTTGACATGTTATCTAATTGATGACCAGTCGATTCTTGGGCGATAGTTAGGCGTCTATTAAGTTTTCAGTGACAGTCCTAATTTTGCCTGGTTTTAGCCTAGACGGGTTGTTTTTGGCCCTATTAGACATCTTTTAAACTCAAAATTGCTTGGTGGGTGGAGATTGTGGACACATAGAGTGCTCAAACTTCCTGGGATAGTCCAGACAGTGTACTTACAAGAGTAGTGATGGAGGGTGGGGGGTGTATTCTTTTGAATTTGGGGTGAAACACGTGTTTTTTTTAAGAGATTAATTCATCCACATACAATCTCATACACAGCCCTGAAACTAATTCAAACAACATAAAACCCTTCATAAAACATCCTGGAAGATAATAGCCCATTTGCTATTAACACAATGGATTCAAACTTCAAATCAAAATTTGATAAACACGATAGATTTTATGAGCTGAAATGATCTGATGTAGCAATTCATCTCCCTCTCATAAAGCAACCTTTTGCACATGGGATAACAAAGATATAGCGATTCTCAAGCAAGCACCTTGCATCTATTATTAATACGAACAAGGAAGAGGTGAATTATTCACCATGATTTTCTGTAGATAACAAATGTGAAAAATTACAAGTTCCCTGACAAAATGCATATTTACTGGAGTGCCATGCCTAAAAGCAATAATTTCCGCATTAATTCTGCTTGGTCTCAGTATATTGTCTCCTCTGTGATTCCTTAACAGGAAAATGTGGACAGAACTGTGAAAATCTGAACACCCCCACCACAGATTGAGGAAATGTAAGTCAATTAGACAGTACACATTTCACTATTTACTTAGCTGGACTGAACAGGCAAATATGCACAGTGCAGAAAACAACTAATTAAACAACAAAACTTCATCGCACAGATGGAAGAAATGCCTTTTAATTAGGCAGTAAACATTTCACTAACTGGGAAATGTTGGACTGTGGGCGCGAGCGGCAAACAGTAACATAATGTGATGTCTGGTCTCTGCAATGTTTCCGAAATAATTTGAAGTCATGGGACTTGACTTATTGGATGTACAGAAGGTGGAGAGGACTCTTCCTGTGCCCAGGTGACAGAGTTTGTGGCTCAGTATGGCTACTTAAGAGTGTTACCTGCTGAGCGCCAACATGCCCCAGGATGAGTGTGGCCGGTTAGAGGCCGGTTATCTAAGATGCAGTGCTGATCAAGGGAGGAGAGGGCTGTTAATGCATGTTGAAACAGGCAGGGTGAAACGCAGGGTTGAGAACAGACTTGTCACAGATAACCAGGCCACTGGATCGAACAACTTAAAGGTAGTGAAGGTCAGAATTTTATAAAAACTTTCTATATATATCAATGCATAATTAAAATCTAAGTACTAAAAAAAAAAGAGTATAAAAATCGAGTGACTCTAGACCGTTTAATCTGCACTAAATGCAGCTCATTATTTCGAACCGGGACGAAACAATGGATTGGCTTAGGCGACTGTCACTCTCTCGCAACCATGGCAACCACCCTTTTGCCACACAGGACCTGCCCACTTGCGCGTATCCAGATCGTACCTGTTCGCGTGCTTGTTTGAGCTTGAAGATGCAAAACCCGAGCAGCAGGTCCTCTTGTCTAAAAAGTGCTCCTTGCCCTGCACTTCGACTACCCCGTCCTCGGCCTCTACTTCCTCGGACCCTAATAGCAAAATCCTCTGCTTTGCCCTCGACCACGGATCTGTCCTCGAGCTGACGATGCGGTACTTGCTGTCTTATACTGTCTATGGGTAACTTACTTGTTTCGGGTGTGTAGTCCTCATCAGAATCAACAATGCTTTCATCAAGCAAACTCTTACATGCAGAACACCATATATATGTAATGAATCTTACATGAAATTCCTCTTCATCACAGTGTAAATGATGGCAATGGAAAAACGTGTATCATGCAACCTGTTTTTAGCTTTGCCTTATAGATAACTAACTAGCTCGTTAGCGAATCAATATTGTAAGCTTTACCAATATCAATATGCTAGCTTGATAGAGAGTAATAAAATCCAACTTATTTGTTTATCTTCATAATGATAGTTAGATTTTTTTATTTACATGTGTTTGACATGATGTCACTACATGCACTTCTTCCTCTCCTCTCCGCTCGTCTCAGGTAAATAATGCGTCTTCAGCTCAGCTGTCGGAGTTGCGCGTTCATGTGTTTTGGGGGCATGGCTTTGGAAGGAGCCAAGAAGGGAGGGAGTGAAGTGAATGGAAATAATGAGCTGTATTTAAAACAGTTCGTGAGAGGTCTACAGACACTCGATTTTTATACTTTCTTTTTCAGAGTACTTAGATTTTAATTATGCATTGATATATACAGAAAGTTTAAAGAAATTTGGAAAAAAAGTTTTTTTTTTCAATTCTGACCAACACAACCTTTAACCCATGCATTCGCATACCAATATTATATTCACAGATGAATTTAATAGCCTTTTATTCAAATTTCAAATATTTGAACCTTCTACTGAAAATGTTAACCCTAACTTTCCATTTTTCTAATTTAATTCAACATTTTCTTTTATTTATTTGCAAAAATAATCCCCCTGAATTATTAACACTGTGATTATTTACACAAAATAATGTTAGGGATTTCAACCCTCGTGAAGTGAATGTGGGGGTGTGTAGGAGCTGATTGTTATGTGATTGATATTTTCTCAAAATTTTCTCGAATGATTAAGTAAGTGGGCAATATAAAAAATACTTATTTTATTATCTTTGAAGGCCAACAGTATTCCCACTGCCGTATTGTACGGTATTGCAACGCATTCTCATCCCAAGGCGTCATATACAACACTTTTGCCAAAGCGTAGACATCCAACACACATTCCACCCTTTAGCGTCAAATGAGACGCTTCGGTTATGGTAGGTTTAGGTATGGGGTAGGGTTAGGGTTAGACCACTAGGAGGTGTCTTCTGCCCCATATATTTCTGCATCTCATTTGATGCTAACGTCGTATATGATGCCTTGAGAACGGGCTTGGTATTGTCTGTATTTTGCTGTAGTGTAACGTTTTGGAAGTTGTTGCATTATTCTAGTTGCAGCGGTGAGGATGTTTAATTGTATCATCTGTACCGTGAACCTCATTTATTGAGTTTGTTTCTCTGCTCTTTTGGGTTTCTTTTGTGAACATTTAAAATTGAAATAATTTATTGTTAATTATATTGATAAACTGCATTTGGGTATAGGTTGTTTTTATTTTACAGCATTTAATTGAATTTAAACTAAAATTAAATAGAACTATTAATGTGTTCCTGGTGGAAAAATCTATATCCCCATTCACACAAATGAATATTTCAAAATGTTAACAACAACTATTACTGTTGTTGTTATAATATTTCATTTTAATTTTTTCTAAATTCAATTTATGTAATTAAATGTTTTCAAGTACATTAGTATTAGTAGTCATTTTATTATCAGGAATACGATAGTACAATTAGATCTATAATTATTTCAGAATTATTTAAATTGAAATGTAATAAATATTACAATTATAACTATTATTAAATTTCATTTTAAATAATTCTAAATTCAATAAACATTTTCATTATATAATTATATTTGAAGCACTACAATAGGTAAAACATATAATAATAATAATAATAATAATAATTGTTATTAATATTATTAATAAACACAATTTAAAAAATATATATATTTCGTCCATAATCCTATTGTATTAGTAATTATATTGTCAGTAAATATATATTTATAATTTACATTCTTTGAAATCTTACAACTTTATTTCCAGGTTTAAATTAGACATTAAAACTAGAAGGGTGCGTGTTCACAAACGATAATGGTATCGTTTTCTATTATGCACCCTTTCCATTTTAGTAGGACGTCAAGACGGTGTAGTCGTGTAAATGAAAGGCCAAAACGCATAAACATTTTTCCGTTTTTAGTTGAAAACGGTGTCATGTAAAAGACCCGAGTGTGTTTGCATGTGCCATCACATCCACAGGTTCTCAATCTAATCAACACACACACACACACAAAAGCATTTCAAAATGACAAGTCCCTTTAGCATACATACAGATATTAATGAAAGCTGATATGATTGCCACCTTTCCACAGACAATGCAGGATAAGCTCCCTACTCCTGGTATACAGTCAAATATTTAACACACACAGACCCACACGTGAGAGGTTACTGCTTATTTACTTTCTAACTCTAGTGGCTGTTGACCTGTGATTATTAGAAACATACAATGATCAGGAAAAGACAGACCACGTAAAACCAAGTAAACATCCATTGCAAGCTTGAGCCAAGCCCAACTGTGTTTCATCTGCATTATCAAAGCAGATCATAGAGGTTGGAGCTGAGAAGGCTGTGGGTTTGTGTCTGTGTTTTCAGAATGGTGCAGTGAAGAAAGAGAGAGAGAGACTGATGCTAAACCAGTCCTTTATTCAGTCAGCAGACAGGAGCTCAAAGGGGAAGCTGTGACTTACGATTAAAATTTTCATCAATCAGTAGAATCTAATGCAGAAGGAATGTTAAAAAGATTTGCATTTCCTTGAAGAAACAGCAGTGGCTGTGAAGCAGCAAAAGAATGGTGTTATAGTTTTAGCTAAGATTAGATTTTAAGCTTTAGTTATGTTAATGAAAAGCCGAATCAGAGCTCAGAATCTCGTCAGCTGTGCATGAGAATCAACACAGTCTGCCAGCATATTTGCAGCGTAAAGGCGAGTAGAAGGTTAAACAGATGCAAAAAAGGCCACATTATAATTCAGTATTCAAATGAATGCAAACGACTTATCACAATTCAGTCAGTATACAAAATACAACGAAGTCATCACTGTCAGTTAGATTTTAGTTAACATTCTTTAGTCAGTGGGTGACGGATAAATAATTATTATTACTTGTTTAAATAGCAGACTTGAGGCTCAAATTAAATAAACCAGGAAATGGTTTTAAGCAGTTTAAGATCCAAAGCAAAAATCATAACTAGATTCTTACATTCTACACAAGCTGAAATATAAATATTTGATAAACTCTACACTATACAAAATGAGAAATTTTACTTTTGCAACAAAGTGAAACCAGTTTAAAGGGGCTAAATGTACAAACTTTTTATTACCAATATGTAAACTGTAAGCCCTGAACCGCAAGGAAAAATAAATAAATAAATCTAGCGCTTCAGAGATTAAATTTACAATAATACAGTCTTCCATAGAAGTGTGTGCATTCATAACAGTGCTCGTCCACTGGCTCAGAGCGCGTGTGTGTGTAAAGAAATGCACTTGTGAAGTCGAACTGCCATGGATCAACACAAAATAGTAGATTTTTACTTTTATCTGGGCTTTGTACAAAATTCACATACTGTAGGTGCTAATCTACCAACAATAATTATCATGGTGTTGCCTATAGACGAGCGCACAGATTACGCCGGAGTAGGTATAACAATCTGGACCAAACTTTATGTGGCAGTGTTTTTGAGGTGCTTTCGTGCTCGTCTTGGCAACATCTGGGTTGAGAACACAGAAAACGGTCTGTTTCCCTCTTCACCGTAAATACGTTCTGGATACATTTTAAGTGCATCATTCTGTATCCAATCATTTGGCCGGATCCTGTGATTTCCTCAGATTTAAAAACCACTAATGGTGGTTGAGGAGAGATTCTCTGATAAGATTGAAGCGCTTTGAGTTTAGGCCGCCCTAGACACATGAAAGTGCTATATAAATGCCTCATTCATTCATACATACATACATGCATGCATAAAGCTGGATTTCTCCTTCCAGTCTGAAAAGTGTTTTCTGGGATGGTTTTCCTATAGACCATTTTGCAAGATGTAAACAACACTGGTCCAGAAACACTTCCTGTTTCAGTTTGTAACTGTTTTCTTTATTTTCACATGTAGAGAAAACATCTTAAAGATGTTTGTTTAACTTTTTTAATTCAGTTTTATATGTTCTGTTGGTTGTGTTTTATCCCAGCTTTTATATAGTGTTAAAAAACTGAAACAGGAAGTGCTTCTAGACCACTGTTGTTTACATCTTGCAAAATGGTCTATAGGCTAAAGTCTTTAAAGTCAGTATTTATAACGTACTATAATGGTATAACCTAATGCTGGTAGATTGGCACTTGTTGAACTTCCTTTTGTTGAAACAAAACACACACAATGTGTGCGGCAATGTGAAACAATGGCAAGCACACACGCAACTTCTACAGAAGAATTCTACTTTAATCTTGAAATGTTTTGACTTGATAAATGATAAAACCACTTGTAATGAAACTTATGAAAAGAGAGACGATCTAGTTTGGATCTAGGATCTAGTTTGTCAAGTTTGATCTAGTTTGTATAAGGTCAATACGTAATTCAGGTTTTTAAATACGCTTTAGAATCAATAAATAAAGCTATAAAATGACTAAATGTGAGCTTAAATGTTCAATTCTCTCTATGCCTTAATAAACTGTATAAACTAACTTCACAATATTGTAATACTTTTATTTAATAAGTGATTTTGCTGCTTCTCTCGCCATAAATTTATTTCAATGTGTTTTGAATGAGTTTCACTCTTTCTCATCATGCGATTGGCTGTTCGCTACTGATGTCACACCTAAACTCCTAACCTCAGTATCAAAGCCTGAGCAGGGCTCCAGACTGACTTTTTGCCTTGGTTACACTGGTGCGCCTAACTTTTTGTATTTGGGTGCACCAGGACAAAATTTAGGTGCACTCAAATTTTTCTCGTCTCGCATCACCTTTAACGCCACAATTTCAAGGTCACCTTTTTCTCACGCTCCATATATTCATATATACTATGTAAATGCTTTTAAAAAAGAATAAGATGTAGTTTTTTTGTTTGTTTTTTGAAGCACAATTATATTATATATAACAATATAAATCTTAAAAAATTTCGAAATTTAAAGTGCTGTTTTTACATTGTTCAAGTTAGGGCAGGTACACCAATTTCACAATTCGATTCAATATTGATTATTTTGGATATCAGGTACAATACATGGTGAACTTTCTCAAGGAAAACAAATCTCAACTAATGCTGTAAACTGGTAATCAGTTGTAGCCCACTATGCTTCATTAGCCTACTATAATATTTAAGGTAAAAATGACCTGATTTGTACACAGACACTTAAATTACACTTATTTATTTTTATAATAATAATGTTATATGAAATATAAACATTTAAATGGTGGATTCATAAAAAAACTTGCCAGATTTTTTCAAACAACATGCATTAAATATTGAAAAACATAAACAATTATAATGAATATGAGCATGTATTTGGCAAAATGCTGCTCTAGAGTTTTTCTAGCTTGCTAACGAGTTTCACTGGATTTTTTTTTTCTGAGGTAAATGTGATGTTACATGACATTGTTTACTGGCATCTTTCCACGGTTGAATCACAGATTGAGCGATTCTATGTGAAAGACACTTATTTCGATAAGTTGTACTCTATCTTTTAACACACTTTCAGATGCTAGTTTATGTTTACGCGCTGTAACTGGTATTATTAAGGCGGAAGAGAAGCTCACGTGCACTCCACGCTGCAGCTTCTCTTGAGCTGAGCCAGAGCGATCTCACGACACAGCGTCAAAACACTATTTATGTTTTTGAATTTCGTAAGAAAATGGACCTAATTTGAAATCTGAGACTTTGTTTCATATCAATAGTAACAAATCACAAAGATTATTGCGATTTATTGGATGAGATGCGCGTTGACGCTACAATCTTCCATTCATTCATTAACTGAAAACAGCATAGCAACGGGTTTGTAAAATGAGAATTAGTTTTTGAATATGAGAATATATTTTACCTAGCCCTAAAAAGTAGCCAACATTTTTAAAGTTTCTTCGTTGTCTGTTTCTTCTACTGCTGATTGCCGTTACTGATTCTCTAGTGTTCAGGTCGCAATTTATTTCGTATCACACAGCACAGAGCATTTACCATACGTGCAAGGAGAACAAAAGACTCGTTGGGGAGAGTCAGCAGATGCGATTAATGCGGGAACGTTTAGGTGCTGGTGCAACCTTGGAAAAATTTTGGTCGCACCCTTAATTTTGGTCGCATGTGCGACCAAATTGGTCGCACTCTAGAGCCCTGCTGATTTGACAGAGGAAGTTTATGGTACCAACAAAGCCTGGTCAACTCGAAACTAATCCTGCAACCCTGAGTTTAACTACCATCATGGTACAGGCCCCTGGTGTGCTAAACCTCAAATTAAACCCAATTTGAACCCAAATGAAATTAGTAGTAGTCACAGAGCAGTTTATTTAAAAGGAACATAGGGCAGAATTTAAATATAAAGTAATGGACAATTTTTATGTTGTAGGCCAAAAATGAGTCTCCCCTCTTTAAAAGACCAGCAGCCGCCACTGCAGTAGGACAATTGTGTGACAAATTATGATGCAAAAAAAATATTAAATCTATTCTGAAAACATTTAAGTCAATGTTAAGTGTGGGGTCTGGGGAGACCAAGAAGGGGAATAAAAACAAGAGCATGAGTGTGTTAAGACAGATGTGAGTGAAATAGCGAAGAAACTCCCAAAGGCCTGTCTGTCTGTCACTAGACAAGGGAACACCTGAGTAATGGGCTGAGAAGGACCAGTCCTAACATCCCGCTCCCTCTCTTCTCTGCAAAGACAACAACATTATTCACACAAACTAATACAATAATTGCCCGACAGCCTTGACCACTGAGACTTCCTCTGCATGCTAATGGACCCACGGGTAGACAGACCCCACACACATAAAAACACAGCAGCAATGCCAACCTCCGTCCCGGTCTGCAGACTGGCATCAGTGAACCGGGAAAGCTCCGACACATCTGCAGCGGGCTCAGACATCCAGAATCTTTCAAAGGTGGATAACAATTATAACCTGCTGGCATCAATCCATCCATCCATCCATCCAACTTTTTCATGCCAGCTGGCGTGTGCACGCACACACACTACAAGCAAGAATACACACATACTCATTGATGCTTAGATCAGATGCAGTAAAAGCAGCACAAGGGTCGATGCAGTTTTATTTTGGTGTCTATGGGGCATCTGTTCAGACCCCAAAATAAAGCAATTCAATGAAGCTTCCCTAAAAGTACACAAGCAACCACAATTTGTGTTATGTTGCATAGCTGCAGTTCAGCGTTTTTCTCTTTGTCGCCATCTCTGTTTCGAAATCTGCGATTGCAGTCATTCGCGCAATTATCAACTTTACGTGAGTTGTACTTCAACGCCCTCAACACCACACAGCGCGGATGAACACAATGTTCAAGGAGAGTGTGAGGCTGTCAGTCACCATGCCGGTGTTGATACTGGGATTCAAAATCACAGATTATTCTTCTTTGGTCCTATGACCATTGATTTAAGGGCTGGGCAATTATTTTCGATTAATCGTTGTTAAAAAATGTGGTCGATTGGAAATCGAATTCTCAACTGCCACGAATTGATTTTTTTTTCTCTCTGCACAAAGCAAACGTCAAGCGGTGCAGGTGTCGAATGCACACTCGCGTTTAGGAGTCGGGACATGACAGAATATTCACTTGCACAATCGGGCCAGCATTGCATCGTAACTAACGTTTATCATTTTCAAAATATGTCAACTCTGTTTCTTGGTGAACCTCGTAAAGACAGTTAAGCATAAAAAGCATGTGACGGAGAGTATAATGAAACAGTAATGATCTGTGCACTAGTTCTTAAAGTGAACGCAGTCATATGTCTGTCATTAATTTTGTTGTTAAAACAACATAATAATTGTAAACAAAATTAATTGTAAGGAATCAGAATTAAAATTTAGTCAGGATTGTTTCTGTAGTGTTTCTGACATACCCAAAAACTTTTCTTTTTATGCCTCGTTATTTGTGTCTTTATTCTATTGTATTTATTTGTGCTACTTTTTTTCAATTTAATTCAAAGATTGAATATCAAGCTTCCATGTAAAAAAAAAAATACCCCATTGTAAAAACAATAATTTAGGTGAGATCAATTTAATAGGAAATTGTCTAAAAAAATAACTGATATTTATTTATATATCTATCTTAAACCTAAAATAACCTTTTTAATAGTGTTTGTATAGTGTAACTAATATAAAGAGTTTTAAATACAGGTTTGTGGCTCTTATTTTTTATTTATTTATTTATTTATTTATTTATTGCATTAATTAACCACTTGAGAGGATAATAACCATTTTAATCCATATATTATATATCATACATATATATATATATATATATATATATATATATATATATCACATATACATAAATATCGCGAACACCCGATATTTATGTATAAAATAGATGGGGGGATCTTTCATTGTTGTTGTGTTATTGTCTGTAAATACATTTTATTACTTGCAACATTTGTAACTGTAACGTAGTTTCCACTAATTAAAATAACTCAATTTGTCTCTTGCTCATATACAAGTCCCTTTAATGAATGATCTAAAGCTACGTGCTTTACAAATTTATTGATACTTAAAAAGGTATTGTTATAGAACAAGAAAGTTAATCCCGCGTGGCCAGAGGAATAGCTTCTCTTGAAAGTCTATAAAGTAGGATCATTTTGTGAGGTTTGATGGAGATTGAATGATCAGGTGTGCTGGACAAGCAGATGATTCAATCATGAATCACCGTAAAGATTAACCTGACAATCGATCTATGATAGACATAATTGATATATTCATATTTAATTATAATTCTTATGATTGATTATTGATAGTATAATTGATCTACTTTAGCCGACCTGGATGGAGAACTGATCATAATTTAACCTTTCTGGATCTGCCATCAAATTGATATGTTTAATTATATCAAGTGCTGTGAGAAAAGGCTATAAATCTCCACCTCCAACATGCTCACACACAATATAGCTTATACTAGTCAAGAGACTCCTTTATGTGTACAAATGTCTTAATGATGCAAAGACATGCTCAACATGCTCTTCTCTTCTCTGATGACATGTTTACTGGCTGGACAACCTGTCACTTATTTGAGATTACAACAATAACAAACCACAACAATTCAATCAATTCCCAATGGCACAACATTAAGTTCCACCCTATATTTTTTCCTTGTTCGAGAAGCCATTTCACTCCCATATACACTCACCGGCCACTTTATTAGGTACCCCATGCTAGTAACAGGTTGGACCCCCTTTTGCCTTCAGAACTGCCTCAATTCTTCATGGCATAGATTCAACAAGGTGCTGGAAGCATTCCTCAGGGAGTTTGGTCCATATTGACATGATGGCATCACACAGTTGCCGCAGATTTGTTGGCTGCACATCCATGATGCGAATCTCCCGTTCCACCACATCCCAAAGATGCTCTATTGGATTGAGATCTGGTGACTGTGGAGGCCATTTGAGTACAGCGAACTCATTGTCATGTTCAAGAAACCAGTCTGAGATGATTCCAGCTTTATGACATGGCGCATTATCCTGCTGAAAGTAGCCATCAGAAGTTGGGTACATTGTGGTCATAAAGGGATGGACATGGTCAGCAACAATACTCAGGTAGGTTGTGGCGTTGCAACGATGCTCAATTGGTACCAAGGGGTCCAAAGAGTGCCAAGAAAATATTCCCCACACCATGACACCACCACCACCAGCCTGAACCGTTGATACAAGGCAGGATGGATCCATGCTTTCATGTTGTAGACGCCAAATTCTGACCCTACCATCCGAATGTCGCAGCAGAAATCGAGACTCATCAGACCAGGCAACGTTTTCCAATCTTCTATTGTCCAATTTCGATGAGCTTGTGCAAATTGTAGCCTCAGTTTCCTGTTCTTAGCTGAAAGGAGTGGCACCCGGTGTGGTCTTCTGCTGCTGTAGCCCATCTGCCTCAAAGTTCGACGTACTCTGCGTTCAGAGATGCTCTTCTGCCCACCTTGGTTGTAACGGGTGGTTATTTGAGTCGCTGTTGCCCTTCTATCAGCTCTGAACCAGTCTGGCCATTCTCCTCTGACCTCTGGCATCAACAAGGCATTTCCGCCACAGAACTGCCGCTCACTGGATGTTTTTTCTTTTCGGACCATTCTCTGTAAACCCTAGAGATGGTTGTGCGTGAAAATCCCATTAGATTAGCAGTTTCTGAAATACTCAGACCAGCCCTTCTGGCACCAACAATCATGCCACGTTCAAAGTCACTCAAATCACCTTCTTCCCCATACTGATGCTCGGTTTGAACTGCAGGAGATTGTCTTGACCATGTCTACATGCCTAAATGCACTGAGTTGCCGCCATGTGATTGGCTGCTTAGAAATTAGGTGTTAACGAGCAGTTGGACAGGTGTACCTAATAAAGTGGCCGGTGAGTGTACGTCACAATAGGAAAGAAAAGACTAGGGATGTCCCGAATCCAATCACATTATCGCAAATTGGGCCCGATCCACGTGGTGTCAGACTCTGATCGGAATTCGGATGTTACCTCCCGATCAGGACTCGGATATACATATACCGTATTTTCCGCACTGTATTATAAGGCGCACTTAAAGGCCTTTAATTTCCTAAAAAAACGACAGTGTGCCTTATAATCCGGAGCGCCTTATATATGGATATATGGATTTGTCACACGTCCAGTTCAACCTCATTTAAATCAGGTTATGTGTGTCTCCCGCTCACAAGCGCTCACTCTTAACAAACACACTGTCCCCGGCACTGCTCCGCGCGTCACAGACTGTTCATAAAGCGCTTCCTGTTCACAGTAACCGGGTCGTCTCATTCAAAACAGCCAGCCGTTGCTGTCCGGCGTGTCCGTTTTTATTTCGGCTCCCGTGTTAACAGAACTTGCACACTGCCTGAGTGACACGCGCATATCAGGCGCACATGAGCCGCGCGGAAAACACGTGCATGCCAGAAATTGAACCAATGCCTATTTTTCACACGACACACAAGGGTTGGAAGTGTTTCCAGGCAAAATAGAAAATATGAAAAGGAAAAGGAAATATGTTTAATATGGTTATTTTGTACACGAATACATATTAATAAATTAAATGTTGATGGTTGAAGTCTAGGTTGACAAATTCTGATATAAATATAATTTAAAAATAAATAAATATCAATTTTCAAATATTGCAATACGGATCTATACCTTTTCAGTATCTGTCTATACAGAACAAAATATTCTGTGGTCTATTTTGCTGTCAATTCTGCTGACAGTGTCTTTATCAGTATATTTATGCTTAAAATTTTAAAGTTGATGACAACAACATTACCATAGCAAACTTTGAGATATGTAAACTTGGGATCTCAAGAGGTGGAAAGAAAAAGGCTACATTTAACACAACAAACCTGATACGGTTTTAAGAGTTTTAAGAGGAGAGAAAAATGCCCCTTGATTGTGAGATGGGCCAGAGGACATCACAGCCAAGATAGCACAAATTATTTTTATATTAGACTTTTATATATAATATATATATATATTATATATATATATATATATATATATATACACCTTTGCACTAAAGTCCAAAAGTGAAGAATTTATGTTTATTACCTGATTGTTCAAGCTACCTCACAGAAGTGCTCTGTTTGTTAACAGAGTTGTCAAATGTTAAAATAAGGTGAATTAAATTAAAATAAGGAACATCTTGGAATCTGGGTCTGTGTTTTCTCCCGGACAGCACACCAAATATGCATGAGAATTACTACATCTGATTTCATGTATGTGTGAACTTGTGAAAACAGGATTTTCTTACCTCTAGAGCTGCGCTCTCTTCTTCAAAAAACTTTCTATATTACGAGCTGCCGATTCCACAAGCTGTGCTGCATTATTTGTTTTCACAGTGAATAAATTCTGATTATCCATAAAGATCTGCCATAACAGAGAGAAAAAGGGCACTCATTAGAAACTCTCGTGGTAATGGGATGAAGGTTTACTGGTAATGATTGTGTTGATAATTAAGCAGGCTTATATTGAGGCTCAACTCTTACTCATAATTTGTTTGGGTAAATGCACATCAAAGTGCACATACATCAATAGGTGTGTGTGTACCTGTTGTTCTATCACGGTGGGGACTTAAACAGACTTTTTTTTTTTTTGGAAAATGTAAAAATGCAGAATGTTTCCTGTAATGGGTAGGGTTAGTGTGAGTGGATAGAATATACAGTTTGTACAGTATAAAAATCATTATCCCCACAAAGATAGTAAACCAGACACAACCATGCAGTGTGTGTGACCACTAACCTGTTTTAGATTTTTCCCAGCGCTGGCTGTGTCTGCTAGTTCCAACCAGCTCCTGCTGCAGTTGATCAACCCATTTCTTTTATCCTGCAAACACAAACACTCAAATTAAATATTTCAACTGAAATATACATACCTGAGAGGGGTCAGAGAATGTGATGAAATAACTAAATCAGTCACGAAGGCAGCTGTATGTGAGTCATATTAAATTGAAATGTAAATGTGATCGCATAAAAGGTGTTTTTATGCACATTTTAGAAACAACATGTAGCAGTTATAAATGGCTACAGTCAGTTGGCACATTGTAAGCAAGTATAGGCTACTCAAGATGAATAACCTTGTGAAAGCTCAAAAACCCTGTCCTTCAGAACAAACAAATGACACTTAAGACAAACAAGTCTATAGTTTAGCTCAAATATGGTTATGTAAATGCTTTTATTTTGAAGTTTCTGTGGCCCTGCCTGATTTTTTAAATGTAATAGATTTCTCATTTCTTTGCTCAAGACACTGATAATAGGACCAAGCAAGATAAAGCAGAAAATGTTTTAACAAACTTGAACATACCAAGCATTACAGACAAAGGACAGAAACAGCTAGAGCTCCATTGCACCTGGAAACACTTAGGGGGCTTTCACACTGGCAGTTAATTTTGGAACGGCGTGCCACGGTTCGCGTGAATGTGAAAGCAACACGGATTCGGGCGCACACTTGCTTCAGGAAGTAAAATATCCTGCGCCTGCGTTTTAGCTTATTGTGATGTATTAGAGTTAAATAAAACACTTGTAAGGGATGATAGTGTTGATGATTTACCTCGGATACAAGCGAGAGTGAGCCTGCCAGTGTATTCTATGCATTGCAGCGTGAAATCGAGCAACACATTTGGAAATCCACTGTCTCCTCAAAAGAGTCCGTTTGCAAGCAGCAGAAGTCCACCTTATGTGACACACGTACAGTAAACCTGTATTGTTCACTCAACTGCTCATAATAGCAGCAAATTAATTAAAAAAACACAATATTTACCCACAGTTCTGCTTTCTATCATGCGCCGCGCACGTTTGCGATGACGTAAGATGCACGCAAACGCACCGGGGTTCGATAGAATCAAGTTGAGTGTAAAAAAAAAAAAAGTTGAGTGTGAAACCAGACCAGACGCTGCGGGGGCGCCGGGAACTAGAGTTCGAGTTGTGAGCGTTCACGAAACGAAGCGATTATTTTGAACGGCTCATAAACATGAACGATGAGAGCCGGAGTCGCGGCTGGAGGGGAAGCCGCTCTTTCTGTTCGTTCTTTTTTTCCTATTCGTGTTTTACACAGGGATGCACACAAATTAGCTCCTCAGTTAACGGGAAGGGGCGTACCCAGCGCAGGGGTGATAGTTGTGCACACGCGTGCATTATTTACTCTTACGTTATCTTTTATAACCCTACGTGCCTATGTCATTGGTAGGAGGGAGCCAAAACTTGTGCACGCTGCCATCGTTACTCCAATTATAAAAAAGCCATAAAGTAAGGAACTGCTTGTATTTATTTACATTGCATTTTGTGTTCATGTTCATGTTATTGTATCTACAGTATATATTTACAACTTTAAATATTTATTTTCTTTTTCAAAATGTTCCTGTGGTATTGTATGAATAACATGAGTCAACAGCTTTACACATACACATACTTTGTACTAAAGGTAAATCCAAAATAGTGATGTCACTTTCTAAGCAGCGGGATGTTGTGCAACCCTATGGAATATAGTCCACACATGACAAATGAGGTAATAATCAATATTTCAGAATAATTCAAACTCAGATATTGATGTGTGATATCTGAGTTTGAATTATTTGACTACAAATGAGGTCATCATTCCTCCCAGTGATTCTACTTAATATTTAAAAAGAGCCAAAAGAGCCATTCTTTGAACGGCTCTCTTGAAAGGAACGGATCGCCAAGACCCGGATCCCCTCAAAGAGCCATAAATCCCATCACTACTGGGAACAACAAACGCGCCTCGGGCTCGCACCGCAGCAAACGAGCCCAGTGTAAAAGCCCCCTTACAAATACAAAATAAGAACATGTTGCAAAGACTTCAAAATAAAAGCACAATGTTAACAAATACAAGGAACCTGCAAAGTAAAACAAAGCCTGAAATCCCTTCAACCCCAATTCTATATCGGCAAGTGTTTACTTTTGAGAAATTGATAAAATGTGAGAAGGAACTGTTAATCTTGGAAACTGTTAATGGTTGAAGATCTTTTGTAAAGAAGTCAAAATTCTGAGAAGTCACTAATGCTCTCCATGGCTACAACATCCGATTGATGTGAATCAATTAATGTACTGTACAACCACACTTTGATGGAAACTCTCTTTCTTCATAATATTCCTTGACACTGCAGGATGAAAAGGAGAGTAAATTTGTGGACATCAAGATTAAATCACATCTTTTCTGGCCTCTGCGATGACAGATCTAAAATTATCCAGACCATGATGAGAAATTCAGGAGGTGTGTGTGAAGTGTGAAGTCAGTTAACTGGAGGTTTCTTGAACTGTGTATTTCTGATGCATTGACATTGTTCATTAGGTTCCCAACACACAGTTTAGATGTCTGCCTAATCCAGAAGTACCCAAGTTCGTTCATAGAGAGCCTTTGTTGTGCGTAATTAAGTTCCTACCCTCAATTAAACACTCCTGATCAAGATAATCAATGTCTTCAGGATTACCAAGGCTATAGGCAAGAGAGGTTTTATTCAGTGTTGGAGCCAAACTCTTTTCTATTATTTATTTGAGTCGATGGTTTTTGAAGCAGGGTTTATGAATGCCCAGAGCCGTTTATTCATACTTTGGACGTGAAGTCACAAGTACTGGCTGGCAGGCAAGAAAGCTCGTTCTCTAGCAACAAACCCCAGTAAACTAATCAGAGGATCGTGCCAGGACGTCCCAGTTTAAAGGTACTATGTGTAGGAATTGCTGTCATCTAGCGGTGAAACGTCTTTTGCATTCAAATGAATTAACCTTTTGCAGAAGCACCGCCACCCCTTACGTTACTGTTGCTACTTCCGTCAAACAAATGGTCAAACACGAGCAGCGCGACAGATTGCCATGATGGCAAAGGGTATTCCCGTGCGTGTCAGTGACCCTTTTTGGAGCAATACCTCCGCGATATCAAGCAAGATCGAAGCAAAAGGGGTTACGGTATGCGGTGGAGGGATTTATTCCAAATATAAAAATAAGATATGAATGAGACACGACTACTATTGAGGCTAATGCTTACCAGTCTCAAGCAAAATCAGAAAAACCCCAAGACCATGCTGCCTCAAATGCAACCAGCACAGCCTTGAAGATTTTATAAACTGGTTCAGTGGCTAATTGTTTGGAGTTAGAAATATATAATTTGCGCTGAATATTTATTCATTTTGCCTCCGATACAGGAGTACACATTCGCTTTAACAAGCAGGTTGTTCATTACCACAGCAACCGATTGCGTGTCATGCTGAATGCGATTTTCGTGTTTAAAAAGTTACGTTATGCATAAGAGACGGAAAGAGGCAGAGAACCATACATCATTTAAGGTTATTTCTATTCGTTACGATATTGATTCCCCGTTGCGAACGTGAACTCCTCTAAACTGTAGTCTACGGTTCTGCACTGCTAACTTACCTGACTGCTGCTCTTTTCCCCGAGAATATCATGGTATGTTAACAACAACCCTTTAGAAAATTTAAGTCCTTTGTGGATCCTTTTGATCTGCTTTCTCCGTGCTTCTTTGACTAATCTCAGTCTCACGCACGCTGCACGCGAGTTAACTATGTTCGACACATTTAACTGGGATTGGGGCGTCCACACTGTTTAATACATCTTAGGCACCGCTCGCGTTGTGTTTTGGGCTTTGGAAAGGGAAAAAACACAACTTCTCCAGACAATCTCTCGGGGTATCTTGTGTCCGATTTACAAACGCCGTGGGCGCACCGCTTACTGTTTGACGGAACAGCTCACACAGTCACGGTTGCTATGATGTGTGATTGGACAATGGCCGTTTTGTGGGAGGGGCCGGCGAAAGGTCAATTGTGCTCTCCAGCGCCTCGCTTTTTGAAAAGTCCAAATTCCCAGTTACCTGCATATACACTCAGTGAAGGAAAACCAGGCAAAAAAGGAAGACAGTATTTGAAAAGGCAATGACCAAAAAGTCTTTGGATAAAGCAAGAAGTCAAACGAGAGTCAATATCGGCGGGGCTTTCCAGCCATGGCGACAACTGACAACCAGGGTCTGAAAAGTGACGCCAACAATGCTTCAATTCAAAATGTTGCCAAAGTCTACTCAATCAGCCATAGCTAGTTGCCGACCGCAGCTTTAAGAATAATAAAGTTAGGCAATTTATTACATGTGATTCTGAAATGATGTCACTACATGCACTGTCTGCTCCTCTCCGCGGCACTATTAAATGCATCCTCCAGCTGAGCACTGTTCGGCAACGCACGTCCATGTGGCGTGGCTTCTGTAAGGATCCCAGACAGGAGTAGTGGGTGGGAGTGAATGAAATAATGAGCTGTGCTTATTGCAGCACTGAGAGGACAACAGACACTCAATTTGTATAATTTCTTTTTCAGAGTACTTACAGTTTTAATTATATATTGGTATATATAGACAGTTTAAACAAATTTGGGAAAAAAGTTAAGAAAATTCTACATACCCCACCTTTAATACACAAAAGTTGGTGTTTTGAGGTGTAAAGGACATGCCAGATAGTTGTTATGCGATTGCGGCATTTCGGCATTGAATCTGTTTTGCAGCACTGCTCACGCTCAATTAAAGTGAAAGATGACCATATTTTGATTACTGAGAACCAGTACACTTGGCCCAGCAATGAGATACTCAAATGATACTTGAATTTTATTCAAAGATGCCTTATTCATTTTATACATTTAAAGTAGGCCATGGCTCTGTATGGATAGAAAATTATTACAAAATACTAACTATAAGATCTGTGGCACCCCCAATGGATACCGAAACATGATGTGTCAGGTTTGCATACGGTACACCGCATCATCCCACTAGTCCCGATCGGGAGAGTGGGGAATTTATTTTGTAACTCATTGGTAAATGTGCATTTGCGCTTCGGCATGTTGCAGGCAGAAGTGCTCGGACTGCTGTCTGCTCGCTCGTTGTGAGTGTAAAGAGAGCCGCCACATGGCAGCCTCTCAGGTATTTCGTCACATGCAGCACCGCAGGTGAAGTTTGCTCTAGTGCCGGTCAATTTAATGACCCAATGAAAACCAGAACATTTTCATCCTTTTCATCCCAAAAAAAAAAAAAAAAACTAAAGTACTAGCCAGAAAATATATCTAAATGTGCTTTTAGTTTATGTAACACACAGATAGCTACATAGGCTAGCACAACCCAAATCAAGCCTTTGTAAAGAATTGCTTGCTTATGTAGCTTTGGAGCCGCTGTTCGCTGACACTGTACAAACGCGTACCAGTGTGAATACTATAGCGCGAACTGCAGCTACAGTGGCAATGTAAGTTACGCTAACGCGCTGCTCAAGTGCCGCTCATGCTTGCGGTGTGAAACGGCCGTAAGGCTGCATCGAAAGGTAATTTCAAGTCTGCTGCCATGTTGGATCCGGTAACGGCTTCGGATGTGTCACATAGACGTCGTCATAGTCTTGCTGCTCCCTACCCATTCTGTGATTGGTTACATAGATGAGGCCAAAATTTGGTGGTCCATGGTATACAGACTAGGCTAATACAGACTACCTAGCAGCAAGAATAAAATCACGTTGCTGCAAGGCAGTAAGGGGAAACCCAGGCTACATATCCACAGCAGCCATCCAAGTTTAGGTCCTGAACCCAAACCATCAATACAAGTATAATAGAACCCTCCGATGCTCTCTGTATTGGGGTCAGAACTGAATTTGAAAAGGAAAGTGAATATATATATATATATATATATATATATATATATATATATATATATATATATATATATATACACACACACACACACACATACATACATATATATGGGCTGCAAACAATTCTGAATTTAATATATAGCCTCCTCCATTATTTTCCTCTAGTTCTCATTCTATTCTTCTGTCATAGTCTTTTTCCTCAGGGACTGGAAGCACAGAAGAACAGATGTAGGTTGCAAGGAGACAATCTGTTGGCTGAGGTGCTTTCTTCTAACAAGCAGAGGTGGACAGATATGGTTATACCACTAAGTCTCCTAACTCACAATATCCTGTTTGCAAGTAGATGCCTCCAGCAATGTTAAATCCGACACACTCTTTAAAACACGCTGTAAATAAGCCATTACTAGTCAGGCCTCCTTTAGTCACAGGGTTTTGGCATGCTTACTAGTAGGCAACCACACATGTTGCCAAGTTTTATGGTGAAAAAAAAGCTGATTTCTCACAACCTCATTACCCTTTCCAGAATATGAATGCAATAATGCAAGTCTAATGTCTACAGATATTAGAAACACTTAACTTGAAGCCTGATGTACAGTATAATGCATTAAAAATATGAATAATGTATACTGTAATACATTAGATATTTTAATAATTAATTGTTATCACAGATAGGCCTGTCACAGTCATGAATATTGTGCTACTAAATGCTGTTTTGTTCATGTCACTTACAGTGTTAGCCTAATAATTACTTGTAATCTTTTTACTTGTAATCA
This sequence comes from Hybognathus amarus, assembly GCA_030378365.1. Classification (NCBI taxonomy): domain Eukaryota; kingdom Metazoa; phylum Chordata; class Actinopteri; order Cypriniformes; family Leuciscidae; genus Hybognathus; species Hybognathus amarus. Next base: position 177,275 of record JAQIUQ010001493.1, read on the forward strand.
AATCTAACATACAAATAAAAATAAAAAATGTAAGATAAATATGATTCCAAAAATAAAACATGATTTACTATATTGTGGTGAAATTAGGGTGTCGCAATGTACCGGTATTGACGATAACCACAATGTTTAAAATGAATAGGACTGTTATGATAACATGACGCGTAAAAACTCCAGCACGAGTACCTGGTTGACCTTTCAGGTGACTGTATTATACCCGCTACGGCTGACACCTATCAAAGAATACGCAGTACGCTACTCTGAGCTACTCTGAGAAGAATGTCGTCTGAGCAAGAGAGTGAAATACTCTGTCCACGCTTCCTCCTGACGGGGCAATCCACGCCTCCAGTCCAAGGCATGTAAACTTTCGTCCGGTCTCACGGTGAAGGCTTACAGAGCCTGTGCACAGGCTGCTTCCACCCTTCATGCCATGGCACTTCTGCAGGTCCACCAGCAGTGGGTTACGGCCAATCTTGGACTTGCGTGTCCCGCCGTTCAAGATGCTAACGCAGAAAGTTATTTTTTTTTTAAATGCATCCGTATCTAAGATTGGTTTGCAGCGATCAACCTCAAGGACGCGTGTTTTCATGTCTCGATTCTCCCTCAACACAGACCGTTTCTTCGTTTTACGTTCGAGGGATGGGCATATCAGTACAAACTGTTTCAGAGGCTCCTGTGGCATATGGCATCTGCAGCTCCGGTAACGCTGCTCAGATTGCTTCATATGAGGCTGCTCCAACACTGGCTCCATGATCGAGTCTCAAGATGGGGGTGGCAGAGCGGCTTGTGCCGGGTCCAAAGAACCTCGCACTGTCGCCAAACTCTCAGCTTGTGGTCGGACCCTTCGTTCCTGCAGGCAGGTGTGCCCCTAGAAACCCCGCTCCAAGGCAACCATGTACTGGTCCGTACAGACAGCACCATGACCGTTGCGCACATCAACCTCAGCTTTGTGCCATTTATATTCCTGGCCTGCTCAACCGTCGCAGCAGGTGCTACCGGGAGAATGGCGACTCCATCCCGAGGTGGTTCAGCTGATTTTCAGGCACTTCAGGACTGCACAGATAGATCTGTTTGCTGATCTCACTGCCAGTTGTTTTATTCCCTGACCGAGGGGACCCTCGTCGAGGATGCCCTGGCACACAGCTGGCCCCCAGGTCTAAGCAAATATGTGTTTCCCCAGTGAGCCACCTTGCATAGACCTTGAACAAGGTTAGAGAGGACGAGGAGCAGGTCTTATTAGTCACGCCGTATTGCCCCAACCAGACCTAGTTCCCCGAACTAGTGCTGCTTGCGACAGCCCCTCCTTGGTCCATTCCTCTGAGAGAGGACCTGCTCACTATGGCACCCGGCATCCAGACCTCTGTAAACTCCATATCTGGAGGTTCTATGTGACCTACCCACAGTGGTAGTATGACACTATCAGTTCCGCTTGAGCCCCCTCTAAGAGGCGCCACTATGCATTGAAGTGGAACCTGTTTGTTGACTGGTGGTTTCAAGAGGAAAACCCCCAAACTTGCTTGATCAGAGTCGTGCTTTCCTTCTTGCAAGATGGGTTGATGGGTCTCCCCCCACCAAGTGTATGTTGCCGCAATTGCCACACATCACGATGCAGTTGAAGGTAAGTCTTTGTGAAAGCACGACCTGATCGTCAGATTCCTGAGGTAGTCTCTGAAGAGCCAAAAGGACCACAGACAAATCCCAAGAGGGTATAGAGACGGGCGAGGAGGATTGAGTCTCCTCGCCCGCTCTCTACCCTTTTGGGATTTGTCTCTGAGTACTTTGGCTGCTTGCAGAGCCCAGCCCTGACTTGTCTCTGTCCTGTCTGCGCTCTGGGCCTGTACATGGACAGAATGCAAAGCCTCAGGACCTCCGATCAGCTCTCACGTCTGTTCAGAGGCCAGCAGAAGGGAAAGGCTTTCTTCAAGCAGAGGTTGGCCCACTGGATAGTGGATGCCATTGCCTTGGCTTACAATGCCCAAGGCGTGCCTTCCCACCCGGGTTGACAGCCCACATCACTAGGAGTGTCACTTCTTCTTGGGTGCTGGCACATGGCACCTTGCAGACAGATATCTGTAGAGCTGCGGGCTGGGCGACACCGAACACATTTGCTAGGTTTTATAGCCTACGTGTTGAGCAGTTTTCTTCCTGTGCGCTCGCTGTGAGTTCCACCGCACCCCTTTGGCAGTCGGACTGTCCCTTCTTTAGGCTAGAGCCACCCCAGTGAAATTCCATGTTGCACTGCCCTACCGGCCAGTCCATATGTGTATTCTCCACGTTTCGATTTGGGGCCCAAGATGTGGCTTCCGCAGTATCCCCTTCCCTGGAAAGGCATGCTTTCTCAGTGTTATGCAAGAGTTCCACTATGTGGGTTGTAACTGAGCAGCAGTCCGAAATCCTCTACGCAGGCCTTCCGCCAGCCAGTTGGGGGTTCTGAGAGTATTGCATCAGGGTGCTGGATGTGGCAGCAACCATGGCGTTTTCCATGGGATCTGTGAATTCGTTGCAGTTCTACGGTGACGTCACGTCGAACATGGGCAACTGAAAAGGAACGCCTCGGTTACTAATGTAACCCTCGTTCCCTGAAGGAGGAAACGGGAGATGTGAGCGTCCCACCACCATGGTTGCTGATCAGTCGCTGTACATCGCTGTCACAATCTTGGCTCCTCAGCGAAAAACAATGAGTGCGTGCGCCCCCTCCTGCTTACACCCACGCTTCTCACGTACGCCAACGTTTATTGGTTTGTTCTGTCAGACACTACAAAGTTGATAGGGCTCCCTCAAGTGATCCGTCGTCACATGAACGGTCAGCGTCTCCTGTTCACCTCCTTCAGGGAACGACGGGTTACATTAGTAACCGAGACATTTACGTGTGGATTATAACAAAGATTATTTTTGTTTGTAATCCTTTGTCAGTCCGCTCTTAGCAACAGCCACCTAGCGTTAAAGGAGTATTATGAGGCACAATTAGTGCAATAAGAATACCATTGTAATGTATTATACATAAAGGCAACAAGTAAAGTGTTACCTAACTGTTCAGTGCATATTTTAACTGTATACTTTCACACAGCATTATCCTAACTTAAAATATCTAATCTAATACAATATTTAAAATAAAATGTTTAGTCAAAGGACACGGCCACAGTTCTTTAGATACATTCTGCTAAAAAGGTAATTTGTCAGTGATCATAATGAGTTTATTCCAGAGAATGTATGATTTCATTCTCTTCCATTTGCCAAGGTCCATTTGGAGATTCCCTGCGCTCCTCTATAATAAGCTATTTAATCCCTTTACAGGCTGAGGATTAACACTCATCTGACAGGGGAACAGAACTGTGACTAAGCTTTTTTTCTTAAAAGAACTTATGTCTAAGCTCCATTACACTGTAGAGTTGCTCCTAGGAACAATGTGAGATTCTAGAAGGGGCACCAAACACCTATTTTTAAGGGGGCACCAGTAGATGTCAGACACGTCTCAGTTAGGGCAGATAATACAAATCTCTAATGCCGCTAAATTTGCATGCTACGACAAATCTTGATATTATTTCTTCCTTAAATATATTACATTGGTTATACAAAAGGAGAAAAGATTGAACATTCCCGTAGCTTAAACCGTAGAGGCGTGGCACTAAAAACACTAAGTCAGTGTTCTCAGGAAGTACGTGAACTAATAAACCATATACCTTAAATACAATGCAAGTCTGTAACACATAGGATACACTAAATTTGGGATCAGTTAGATGTTAAGAAAGAAGTACTTAAGAAGTTATTAAAATATTTGAAAACAGTTGTGCTGCTTAATATTTTTTGCCGAAACGTGGTATTTTTTACAGGATTCTTTGAAGAATAAAATGATCAGCATTTATTTGAAAAAATAAATAAATAAATAAAAATTGGTAATTTTTGCCTCTTTGATAATTAAGTATTGGTGTAGGCCATAGACTGTAAAAAATATGGACAAAGCGTCTGTGACGTCCCCCATTGACTAAAGAACGCGTTTGAGGCTGTTAATGGGGGGTATGGGCAGCGCCATACAGGAAAATCTTGAGAAATACAAAATACAAAAGTTTCAGAAAGGATACAGAGGTTGTATGATGTGTTGAGTCATATTGAAGATTACAATAAAAGTCCATGGGACCAAACTGTAAACATATGAATTTATGCTGTAAAAACAGACATTATAACATGACGTCTATGGATATTTGCTCCCTTTTGGGACAGGCCTCTAGCGGATTTGAGATGTATTATCGCACTTCCGGGTAGGCTTCAGCTTTCAGATTAGAATGTTGCCGCTTGGTGTAGGCCTATTTCTTTAAAAATAAATAAATAAATCATACCCAAAACCTTTGAATGGTATTATTAAAATTAATTATTAAAAGGATGATATAGACAACCTACACAGCTCATTTTAATTAAGAATATAAGTAATACATTTTTTGTGTTTTTAACCTTCTGGCCTGCTTGTCTGCTAAGTTTCCATTTTAAATGCTATTAAGATTAAAAATTTGCGCAATTATGAAATGAGAGTATTGGGTGAACTATTCCTTTTCAAGGGCCATTTGTCTTTTACAACTTATGCATCTGTGTGCTCTCAAACACAATCTTCTCCAGCACAACCTATATCTTGTTCCCAACCTATATCTTGTGAGTGGCTCTCTGTGTCATGAAGTGGACCAGTGTGGTACTGGGGGACAGGTGTCTCTGGCTGTCAGGAAGACACAATCACAGTAATCACCTGCGTCATCTCTCTGTGGGAATCCTCCCTCAGTTCCCCTCTAGAAAGTGCCTGTTTCCTGCACTAATACAACTGAAAGAAACCAGAAGAGCAGTGTGGCTTATGTCACTCCAATCCTTAAGTGGATTAGTAATTTAGTACTCGCACTTCCTTTATAAGTGTATCAGATGGCAACAGATGGGAGGGAAAGCGAAAAGGGTTTTCTTTTTTTTTTTTTTTTTTTTTTTGTCTTGATGCATGTTTTCTCTCTCTCCAACAGTAATGGCCTCAACAACCGCTGTACATTCTAGAATACAGTGTTTATGGCATTACAGCATTGCACAGTTGATTAAAAAATTATTTACACTATGGTGGTCAAACATTTGGAATAATTAGGCTACTATTTTGAAATAACTCTCTTATGCTCATCAAGGGTAAATGTATTAGAAAAAGTAAAAAGATTAATATTGTGACATGTTATTAGAATTTAAAATAACCATTTTCTATTGATTTTTTCTTTAATTTAATTTATTCCTGTAATGCCAAACTGAACATTTCATTACTCTATCATTACACCAGTCTTCGGTGTCAGCATGATCCTTCAGAAATCATTCTAATAAGCTGATTTGGTGCTGAGTTAACATATTTAATTATTAATGATGGTTCTTATTATACTAAAGTATTCTTGTGTGCATATAAATTTGCAATGCAAAAGATTTCCCCTTGTGTTTATGAATAAAAAAAAATAACAAAGTTTAATTTTATAAGCTCAAATGGTTGCCTTGCTCTGTTCTGTGATGCGCATTCGTGACTCTCCTATTCGAATGCGTTTATCAAAATGAACAAACCTTTCTCGAGTCAACTCGTTCATTTAGTTCGTTGAATGAACCAAATGAAACAAAAAAAGATTTGTTCATTTTGATAAATGAGTTGGAACAGAAGAGTCACAAATGTGCATCACAGAACAGAGAAAGGTGACCATTTGAGCTTATAAAACTTAAACTTTGTTATTATTATAATTATTATTATTATTATTATTATTTAAATGAGCGATCGTTTTGCTTTAATAAGACCCTTATTCATTGTCTGAAATCGTTTAAAGCCCTCTGAACAGATTGCAGTTTGCACTGAAACTGTCTTTTGGACCTTGAACTATTTGGTTTCCATTAAAGTCCATTATATGGAGAAAAATCCTAAAATGTTTTCTTCAAAAACCTTAATTTCTTTTCGACTGAGGAAAGAATGGCATGGATAGCTTGGATGACATGGGGTGAGTAAATTATAAGCAAAAGTTTTTTTTTTTTTTTAAAGTGAACTACTGCTTTAAGTCAACTTAAATTGTTCCCCTTACTTTTAATTCACTCTATACTATGCTGCTGTAACCTTTTCATAGAACAATTTCAGTAATTGAAAATAACAAAGGCATAGTATTTTCTCCTCCCTAGCTTTAAGCAAGGGTTTATTGACGTAAATTCTCAGAAATCTGAAGAGCCCATTTAAGAAAAACACTTGCTATCCGGAACAATACCCTGTTTTTTACTGCCATTACAAATGTATCAATCTACGTCAGTTTAGGCCACCCAAGAGGTTTTATTGAATACATGTTCTAGAGTAGACTGGTGGGCCAATCAAAAGGTCCAACATAATCTTTGTAAGTTGGCATCGTATTGCATTAATGCTCTTAATATTAATGAGACCTGCCACAATGCACAAATACACTAATTATGTCTATTGTCTATTCATTCAAAAATTTCTATGGATTTTATGGAGAGCAAACACCCCATTCTCTTATCCTGCTGTCACAACCACCTGATGAAACGGTCACTTTTTCAGGAAGTTGAAGACAATAAGGGCAGTTCTAGTCAGTTGCATCTGTCCCGACACGTGCAAGTACTGTAATCTAACAGTAGATCTCCACATTTGTGTTTTGTGTACAAATTCAAAATCATTTAAACATCCACAATGGTAGCTACTTCTCTCTTAAGATAAAACTTCTCAGCTAAAGAAAAATTTAAATAACATCAGGTTAACAAAAGTCTTGCCAACTCAAAAACGATAAAAAAGCATCCGTCAGATCACATGTCTCTCCAGTCCACACAAACACAATCTTTGCCATAGGTCACATTGCACTTCTGTTGAATAGTGTTATACAATGCTGTACATTAACAGACACAATGAACGTTAACATTGAGGCCTGGACATCTTTAAAAAGGTCAAATAAAGTATGACCCTACTTTCATGTAAATATCAAGAGCTGAATAATATTTGTTAAGTGGACTATGTTAATTATGGGAACAAGAATAACCCATGAGAACAAAGGTCAGTGAATGATGACAGAATTGTCATTTTCAGGCGAACTATTACTTGAAAGAAAGCTTTTTTCATTAAACAAATCAATAATGTGAAACTGCAATATGTCTGACCCGTCTGACCCCTCAGACCCCTCACCCTCAGGATAATTCATAATATGAATAGCGAATGTCTCTGCTTTATTATTAAACAACCTTTGCCTGTTAACATAGCCCAAATCATGTATATTCTGTATAAGTTTACATTTACGTTTCAGCTTTGAAGGTTATTAACCACTATTAGAGGCGAGGCAAAGCAAGGTAAAACTGCGTTAAACACAAGTAAATAAATAGTTTGTGCCCCGTGCATCCAGCGCGATCTGAATGAAAGGATAATGCATTTTAATCAACAGTTGAAACCCTGATGCTCTTCCACACAGACCACAACAAAGTACTTACATGAGAGGACTGGGGAAACTGCGATGGGCAGGAGATATGAACAGAAGCGAAGAAGAACATCATCATCACGGAGATTCGAACCGGATTCATGATCAGATCTGTTGATCCTGACCGTACCATCATCTGTCAATCCAAACACCAGTTACTTTTCTTCGAGATATATTGTGTCGCTCTCCTGTCCTGCTGGATAATCTGATTTATTCCCGTCATCAGTTTTAGATACAGACGGGATCGGATTAGTGATAAGTGTCCTGTTGGATATCTCTAAACGCACCGCTTCGTGTTACATGGCAAAAGCGCGTGTGTGGCTCTTCTGTGTGATCCAGCGCGCGCTCTGATCAAACTACTGACCCCATATAGAGGGTAAGGAGAGATCAATAGCCTCGAATCAACGTCATTTCTGCCCCCACCTCTCTTGCCCTCTTATTGCAATAGCCTGTTATCTTTCATCGGATCTTGATATAAAGCAACCCTCTCCAGTATCTGCTCTCCTCCTCCTCCTCCTCCTCTTATGCTTCCTCAACACACACTAAGTAACACCCTTTCTGAAATCAATTAAGAATGCGCACAAAAGTGCCAAGATACTCTCCTGAAAGCCAACATAAAAGGATTTGGCATTTTGATTTACGTGGATATGTTTGTCGCATGCATGCATAAAGAAATTAAATACAGATAACTATTCAAAAATATTGTATTTACTTTTTTAAAAAAAAACAATTACTAATACTTACGCAACGTCTATATAAACAACTACTTATATTAATTTTAGATTAACAAAACAAAGTAATCTACATGCAAAAATAATAATAATAATAATTTGATTAGCCTGATCAAATAAAATAAATTAAAGCTATACAATTATATAACGTCTGTATAATACTACAAATAATAATACTAATGATAATAATTATTCGATTATTATTAATTTGCCAATTATTTATTAGTCTATATTTTTATTCTAATTTTAAATGTATTACACATGTAATATTTTAATATATTATTATTATATTAGGAGTATAAAAACAACAAAACAATGTATGCAAAAACATAATAATGATAACACCAAACTACATAAAGACACTGAGTACAGTTTAAATAGCCGGATATCTAGGCTAAGTGAAGGCGAATCATTGCTGTTTTTTTTTTTTTTTTTTTTTTTTATTAAACACATCCGTTCATTATTCATTCAGGGCATCACTAAATGATGCATCTCATTCATAAACGCGTGCATGCCTATATTGTGCATGCACAGCATCCTTTTCTTTTCTTTTGTTTTTTTTATAATGTAAGGCAATGCTATAAATCGCAGCCGAGTTATATAGCTGTGGTCGTTTAAATGAGATACTCTTTATTTTTCTTCCCAATGCAATAAAGTTAATAAGCGAGCGAGCAGGGATGGGAGGCAGGTTGGGGCAGACGAGTTACCCAGGGATTTCGGCTTTCAACCGTTGCCAGGCAACCGCGCTCTCCGAGGCAACAACGAGTGTCAAAGCAAGGCGCGTGCAACAGGGCGCGAGACTGATAGAGAGCGCGAGCTCTATAATAGGAAAGGCCTTGTGCTTTTGTTCCCCGGTCTGCATGAAGGTCCATTAACACCCATCCATCCCATCGAACTGCAGATCCAAAAGGGCCTAGAGGAGGTTTTTGGACTGATGCACCAACCGCAGCCCCTCTGATGGAGAAGAGATACAGTGACCCTTTAGCTTCAGGTAGAGAGTAGCCAACTATAACAGGCCAGGATAAAAGCCCCTGGCCAGCACTCGGCTAAATGAAAAGATGCCATCCCATCATCAAAAACACACTTTCTCATTAAAACTCCCAATGGGTCTTAAATAGACAGCGCTGTTGTGACCTCTTTTCCTCTCATGCACAGCCCAGCTGATGATTAAAGGATGCTGGAAAGCGGAGTGCATGTGCACTTTGCTTGCAGTTTAATGTGTTCATCCAACTCTTTTCATGCAGGTCTGTGTTTACAGGGTCAGGCCTGCACACAAGAGGCTCTGTCAGTGAAGTGTATTAGACATCGATGTGCATTAAAAGCATTTCAGAGGAGGACCTTCCAGGTACATTTGTGGGTGAAACTCTGTGTCTGTGAAGTGTTGTTCTGTTTGAGAGCGCGCCTGTGGCTTAACCCTGGGCCATTTAGTGAAAGCTAATGACCAAGCTCGTTTAATGATGGCAGGAGAGTCTTGATCTGTTTGTCTAGACCAGGGATTTCAAACTGGGGGGCCACGAGGAAGTGCCAGGGAGTCTGTGGAAAAGTTGTAAATATAGGAGATGGGGAAATATAAGGGATGTATGCGCAGTAAACAGAGTAACACTTTTTGTTTGAGCATCAATAACTTGGTGGTTGTTTGTGCTAGAGCTCCCAAACTTGATGCACGGTAGCCACATTTGTCTACTATAAAACTCACTTGAATGTGTGCTACACAATTACAAGAAGCACAAAAAATAAAAAAAAACAAAAAATAGCACCCATCCATCATAATTAAAAAAAAAAAAACATACATCTACAGAGGTTAAACAAATTGAGCTGTAAAAGAAACTCAAGCTCCTCTTCTCTATATATTGAAATCCTCAGACATTTTTTTTTTCACGAGTTCACACTTAAAGACAATTAGATGGAGTAAAGTTTAATGCGTATTTGGCTGGGGAGGGCTACGAGCTCAATGCATTGAAATGACTAGAGGAGTGGAGAAGTGGTGGTGGAGGGATGCTGAAAAATGGATTGAGGGGAGACTGCTGAATCTACACTCACCTAAAGGATTATTAGGAACAACTGTTCAATTTCTCATGAATGCAATTATCTAATCAGCCAATCACATGGCAGCTGCTTCACTGCATTTAGGGGTGTGGTCCTGGTCAAGACAATCTCCTTAACCCCAAACTGAATGTCAGAACCATATATCCCTAGAAGGCTAGATGTCTCGTCTGCGCTGCTGGCCAATGGAGGTCGACGTCCGCATCTGGCGGCCATCTTGACACATGGCAGTTCGCTCACTCGTAACATTGTGTTTCAATGGTGCATGTACTTTTTAAATAACCATAACTTGCTAAATTTTCTACCGATTTTCAAACGGTTTAGTTTGTTCTAAATGTTAGAGATGTAGTTATGACACTGCATACTTATGAATAGTGTATAAATAAATAATCATCCAGAATTATAGCCACGTAAATAAAGGTTGTATATGTAACTTTTTTTTAAATGAATCCTATTTGTATTGCCTGTGTTTGAAGGGGTTGTAATCACAGATAGCAATGATCCACTTTTCGGGTTTTGCTATTACCTCTGAAGGCCAATATTCATATTTATAAGTGAGGTCTCCGGGTCGGATTTCCTGCGAAATCCATCAGATGTGACGTGCATATGCGCTCCCGAGCCTCTCTATCCTCATATACAGTCTATTTATTGCCTCGTTTCCACTGAGGGGTACGGTACAGTACGGTACAGTACAGTACGGGTCGGGTACACCATGATCAGGCTTGCGTTTCCACCGCCAACAGTACCCTTACTTGATAGGCGTGGTGTTTGCTGGAAAGAAGCGATCGACGTCATTTTCGCGCGAAGAAAGCGACATAGTAAACAACAATGGATGACAGACAGCAGATCTTGTTCTTGCTTCTCAGCATGTTTGTCACTAGAAACAAGCGCTGGCATTAGGCGTTTCTCAATACCAAGTAGCCAATGCAAAGTCCGACTCAGGAGAATGATCCCTGGAACATCGCTTTCTTGAACGCAGCACTCTACTCGCTCTGGCTTTGCGACTCCGGTTATCTCTGTATGTACATTTTAGGCAATAATAAAACGAAATATGTTATAAAACACCACTCTGCTTCTTTTCGATTTCATTTCAATACATTTTAAACATTATAAAGCACACAAATGTGGTTCAGGCAACATCAACCAATTGATTTTCACTGCATGTATGTAACGTTATATTTATTACAACACAACCCTGCCTCTTTTCGTTTAAATGTAAAAATATTAAACATATTCCAGGCAATATATAATGTATTGCATATCGTATTGGTACAAATGTTGCAATAAACAACAGATTATCTTGTAATACAATTTTAAAAATGACAAAATTATCTCTTTTTGTTGCATTTCAGTTTTATCAATAATAGCCATTATAAAAGTATAAGTATAAGGTACAAACAGATATACAGTAAAGCTTAAATAACATAAAGAAACAATTCAGCCAGTCAAATATACAAATTCAGCGCTCAAGATATGAAACTTCACGTAGCCTTCTCCCAAAGCTATTGGCCAGGGGCTTTTCCAGGCGGGGACACGAGCGCGAGCGTCCGGTGATCGCTTGAAATGGATCTCAGTCAAATTATCATAAATCTATAAATAAACCACAGATTTGAGCCTTTAAAAAACTACTTTCTCGCCTGAAAAACTATTAAAACTACATTTCGTGACACAATAACCAACACATTCTCACCCCAACTCGTCACTTTTGACCAAGCTTCAATATGTGACGCTTTGGCGGCCCTTTGGCGTCAGTTCATGACGCGATCCTACAGCGTCATCTGACTGACGCTTCCTTGCACGTCAGTTGGATGGCGTGGTTAGGTTTAGGTCTGGGGTAGGGTCAGGGTTCACCACGATCCTCAGGGCGTCATGGACTGACGCTAGAGGGCGCCCAAAGCGTCAGATATTGAAGCTTGGTCAAATGCTTCCCAAGGCGTCAGTTAGGTGACGCCTTGGGGGTGAGAATGCTAGTATTTTATTTCAACTCTATGCTTCTAATGCCCTTAGCACGCGCGAGTGACGATACTCTGTCCACCAATCACCGTTCTGCAGTGAGTCTAGCTCCACCTTTTAGTACCCTTTCACTGTGCTAGGTACCCCAACGAAAGGGTACCCAAAATAGTGGTACGGTACGATTCGGCTTTTTGGTACCATTCACAACTTTTGACAGTGGAAACGCAAATAAATGCGTACCGAACCGAACCGTACCGTACCGCTCAGTGGAAACGAGGCATATGCGACCAACGGCACTTCAGCTGATGACATGGAGTCTGTTAACCCCCAAAACGCCCTGCCTCCAGCACAACACAGACTCCAACACAAACTTCACATAAAAACCAAAAAAAAGTATTATCTGCTCAAGTTCGTCAGTCGTTCATGCAAAAACGTGAATCTGATCGAACTCGCAACGTGGATCAACAAAGTAAACTCCAGTGAAATAGCAAGGTAAACTACATGAAACATGACATGAATGTTCCAGGATAACAAAAAAGTAGGTGCTTTAGGATGTAACTTATATTATTTACTAGATTTACTGACTAACGTCGTCATCCCACTACTATCATATAGTTTATAATACACATTTCCAGACACGTTCAGTACAGTAATGTCACTTCCTACGATCTTACTGATACGTTGAAACTGTTCAGTCTAGTTCACTAACCATTTCCGTTATCATATTATACATTCACCTGTGTTGACATTGCTGATTGTGAAAGATACACAAATACAGTTAGAGAAATGGCTTATGCTATAGTAATTAACATCACATGTCAGCTAAATGCAGTTTCTGTAACATTATCATGTACGAGCAGAGCATTAGCTCAACGTCAAGCTGATAAAAGTAGGCTATTATTGTACCTGCAGTGGGAGTTTACATTAGTTTCCAGCATGTTGTGTGATGATTTCGCCTTTGCGTTAAAAGTCTCTGTGTGGCCGGTAGTAAATGCTCGCTCTTGAGATCGATCACGCACACGAGCACGAGTGCTCTTGGTGCATTCTGAAACATCACCGCTAGAGGCCGCTAAAAAGTGCATACAGGACCTTTAAGGTTTGTAAGAAACCAAACCGTTTGAAAATCTGTCAAGATTTCAACGAGATAAGAGTATTTATGTTCAGCTTGTCTGAGTCAAGATGGCCAACGGTGATGACGAGAAAGAATCGTAAGACATCCAGCCTTCTATGGATAGCCTATCTATGGCCAGAATGGGAAAGAAAGGCGATTTAAATGCTTTAATGTTTCGCCAATCACCATACATATTCTGGCTTTTAGAATATGCTATTATGTTTTAAACCATTGTCACTCTCATCATTAGAGACTATTTCCCAGTACATTCAGCCCCTGGCTCATATTCGTGACACCAAACATACTCTTAAAACTAGCATTTTCAACATCTTTAAAATAAAATTTTTGATCGCTGACAGTTTCTGCATCAGATCCACCATCAGTAATGGAGTCTGGTTGTCATCTAGTGAAAAAGTTTGGTACTGTGCCCAAACAAAATCTTACTGAAAGCTTATTTTTTGAGATATCAACCTAAAATTGTAAACAAAACTTATTCAGAATTTTATCCCGTTACAGTGCGTGTCCACTAGCGCGGTGCGAGCGTTTTCAATTGATTCCAATGGAAGTGGAGGTTCACTCTCGCGTAGTGCATTTTTAGCAAATTTCTAACCTCTATGTCCTTGTTCTGATGTTCCCAGGACCAGCTCCATGGTTCTTGTTCTCCGTTTCCTGGAACCTGGCTCGAGTCTCGTTCACCCTTGATTGATCTGCAAAGAGAAAAGAGCAAGTATCACTGAACTGTGTTAGTTCAACAGCGATTGCACTGAAAAGGATCTACTCACCGGGAATCCTGTCCGAATCTCGTCTACCCATAGACGATCTGTAAAGAGAGAAAAGGAAAGTAATTGAACTGTGTCACCTTTCACGCATTCTCTTATGAAGAGGATTTACTCACCTGGATGAATTCCTGCCACGTATCCTCCTCAAGATCACCTCTGAGCACCTGAAACCCTGAACACTTACCTTGACATTAAATAAAGAAAAGCTTTATGTTTATCACTTACCTGTCTCCGAGTCTGAATCCTGACACATTGTGCTATACTACCCTATTGTGTTCAATCAGGTAGGCCTAATGAATTTATACATAAATATATTAGGGATGTGACTATGGGAATATAGTCCAACCGGTTAACCACAGGGGCTTTTAAATCGCTAACTTAAAAGCAAACGTAAAATATGGACGTCTGCACAAGACCGTAATAATGGTGCGGAGTAGAGCGAGAGTTTTCAATTAATTCCTGTGAAAGTAGGAATTAACTAAAAAAAAAAACGTTCCCTCTGTTCTGTTCGTCCCTCACCGTGGGCGCACACAATTATGAGTGTCTGTGCAGCCGTGAGCATTTTAGTTTAATTTTAAAATTAGCGCCATTTCGGGGGACGTATTGATGTATTTATTTTTACAAAAACACAACATTGTTACGATTACGATTACGTTGCTAATCGATATTACGATCATAGGCCCTCTCCCAAATAGCACACGTTATATAAAGTTTCAGTCTTGTGTACTTATTTCATGTGTCCATTAAATCCATAAGACCATCTGTAGGGTGTCTCGTTTTTCATTTTAGGTTTCAGAAGTTTGCTCACGCATACTTTGTGGCTGATATGTGCCCTAGTGCCACCGGCTTGGGCCCGTAATCGCTTCTCACAGCTATATTTTTTGTTATTTTCAATGCTTCAAAAGAATCTAACTAACCCGCTGATCTCACGTGAAATACTTTGATAATGTCTTTATTTCCTTTCTGGACAAGGACAGTATGTCGAACATGCATTTTTAATAGAGGGACAGAAAACTCTGACTAAATGTGAAAAATCTTAAAGTGTGTTCCAAAGAAGAAAGGAGGTCTTACGACTTGGTACAACATGAGCGTGAGTCATTAATGACATAATTTTCATTTTGGGTAAACGAACCTTTTAAAGAAAAAACTAATCGATGACTGACTTTTAAGACTATTCTTAGCAGTTTATTCACCCGGCCCCTGGGTCTAGACTACATTTATGAAACTTAAGAGTGTGCATTACAGTTTTGTGTTTGGTAACTTAAGCTACGGCGTTGATTAGGCCTGATTCTGAAACAAACACATAGTCTCTCGGGAGAGTTTTGAGGAAGCTAATTAACTTCAGAGAATAAGACATTTGTCAAAGCAATGCTGCGACGGCTATCGAGCTAAAAATCGTGAGAGGCTTTTGCTTGATTTTCAGGGAAAAAGTTCTCATTTGCACAGTATTATTGAGTAATGCTGGCTGATTAGACACATCGGAAACCAGAATTTATCATGGTCTACTGAACTGAAGATGATGAGTATCACACACTCACTAGCACATCCTGCTATCCAAGCTACATCACTCCCCTGGGCCCTCCTACCCCTGTACCCGCGTCTCCATGGCAACATGCCCTGCCTTACATTACCCAGAGAGAATTGATGCTCACAAACACTCCTCTCAGAGTCGAGTACATGGCTCTTGTTACTCCTGCTTTGAAACAAACCTGAGGCTACATGGAGAGTTTCTTTGTGTGATGGCAGGACTTCTGCCATCACACAAAGTCGTTCTGGTAAGGCTGCCTTGTGTTCTTTAATTTAGCCCTGACAAAATACTGAGAGGATAATGAGGCTAAGATGAGTCATACTCCCTCTTTCTCCTTCATTTTCTCTTTTGTTTTCTTAGTATGTATGTGCATGTTGCAGATCAAGCACTGATCGTTTAGTTGGTCACCTCAATTAAGATATTGCTTTCTTTTCATAAACTGAACCGGCTGAGCTAATTTAACTTCTTTTTTGACACTCATGTATCTGGCCAGGCTCTGAGTTACTTCCCATGTAATTATTAGACATATGTCTCCCCCTGCTGACCAAATACTGTAAATACAGGACCATCCATTCACTCCGCATACTTCACCCCAAATCAAGAAGAAAAAACAAAAAAAAAAACGAAACAAGTAATGGAAAATAAATAAGAAACTGTATTTGTTCAAAGGAAAATAAGTATTAAAAAAAATAAAGGAAACTATTTTTTTTAAATAACCATTATGTACCAATATATATATATATATATATATATATATATATATATATATATATATATATATATATATATATATATATATATATATATATATATATATATATATATTCATAGTTCATGATTTTGTTCATGCTAAACTATGTGGGTTCATACACGTACATAATTTGGGAGGATATGTGCAAAATGAAAATGTCACAATGCAAATAAAAACTTTAACAATTTAAGTAGACAATTTAATTAATTCAACAACCAACCATAAATATGGCTGCACAGTTTGGGGGTGGGGAATCTAATTGCAATTTTTTCTGGTCAAAATTGTGCTTTGCATTTAAAAAATATATTTGTTGTGCTTGTTTGTAGGGCTGCACAGTTTGCCCAAGAGTCTGTGCTTATATATTTACATGACTAATGATAATAATTGTGATTATTATTATTGTTATTGCTAAATAATAATGAGGGGTGGAAATTACACTAGAGAAAAACAAATGTATTATCATATACATTTATTTCAGATATAAGTATTAAAGCTGCAGTCCGCAGTTTTTCCTCTTTGTTGCCATCTTTGTTCGAAATCTGCGATAGGGTATTATCACGCTGATACGTAGTACTTCCAGATTCAGTGATCTTTGCGCACTGCCACTTCCGTTGAATCACCGATCACTCTGGCTAACTGATGACGGACTACAATAAGTTTATTTACATGGCATCCCTGATAAGTTAGTCTGATTCACTAAAGTGCCAGCTGCAAAGAAACGTGCTACCTTGTTTTATTTTAAAGTTTGGACCTTTATCCCAGTGCATTTTAATCCACTTAAGTAAGGTTGGCATTGTTGGTTAGATTCAAAGTGGAACAGAGCAGTGACATCTAGCCTTCGTTTCAGCAATTGTTGAACTGCGTCGGAAGTGGACATGCACAAAGTTGACAAATCCCACCCATTAAACCCGGAAGCGTGATAATCCCCTATTGCAGTCATTTGGTGAATTATCAACTTTACAGCGAGTTGTACCTCGGCATGGCACAGTGTGGATGAATCCAATGCTTTGAGGAGAATGTGCGGCTGTCAGTCACAACGCCGGTGTGGATTCTGTCATTCGCAATCCCAGATTCTACTTTTTGGAAGACCAACATACGAATTTTCACGCTACCATGTCATCTGTAAGTAACATCCACGTTTGTTCTTCTCATCAACTGAACTGAAAAAAAAGGCATTGCAATAAATTGTGCTGATTAAATCTAACGATTGGTCATATCACATCAAACCGTGCAAATGATCCTTTGTTCTCAAATTGTTCATGTTAACAATATCAGCACTGCGTGACTGAAATGCCCTTCCGATATGTATCCTCGTTTTTGCATGGGCCGGTGGCAGTCTCTTTTTCCAAACTCTCAGTCCAAAGTGTTTTGCATTTTACAGTGGGTGAATCTGGTGATTGTTGTTTGAACCTTTCTGAACCTGCCATCAAATTAAATAAGTTTAAGTTTTTATAATTAAGTTTAATTATATCAATTGCAGTGAGAAAAGGCTATAAATCTCCTCCTAACATCCTCACACGCAATATAGCTTATACTAGCCGAGACTTCCTTCTTTATGTGTACAGATGTGACGTAATGACGGAAAGACATGCTTGAATCTCCGCGGAAATCCACCAGTACCACTGGAGTTAACATTATTACAAGCTTAAAGGGATAGTTCACTTTGAAATTAGTTTTTGATATGTTTTAGCTTACCTCAAGGGCATCCAAGATGTAGGTGTCTTTGTTTCCACAGTATTTTAAATTTTGACATCTTTCGAGTCATACCGTTGTTGTCTGCCAGTCATATAATGCAGGTATCACGGGTCCACGTCAAAGAGCATGCACAGAGAAGTCCAAATTAAACATGATTTAATGACTCGTAAATGTAAGTACACATTGATGGCCTAAGACACGAACGAGCGGTTTGTGTGAGAAAACGAACAGTATTTATATCGTTTGTACCTCGTGTAATCACATTCACGTCCAAGTGATCTGAATCAGTTGTCCAATGTCCAACTGAATCGAACTGAATCATGTTGCAACGTTCCGCCGGAAGTGGTCGCTTGCGTGTGTACATCACACCTTTTCGAAACATATTTAGATATACCGAAATCGTCTTCCATTGTGATTTCCCAGCCCGATCTCATGAAAGTTTGTATGGCACGAATGTCATTTCTCGTGGCATTTACACGGCAAAACCAGTTTTTACGTGTATATGGCGCGCGATTTTCGCGTACATACAATACGCACTCTTTGGCGTATAATACGCACAAACTCCCCACCCCACCCCCTCCCATCTAAACCTAACCCAGGGTTTTTTAGTGCGTGCCATATACACGCAAAAAACATTTTTGGCATATAAATGCCACGAGAAATGACACTTGTGGTATAGATACGCATCTTCATGAGACTGTGTTGGATTTCCCGTATATCTAAATATGTTTATTGAAAGGTAAAACTCTGAAATCTCTGTATAAACAAAGAGTGACATAGGCACCAAGCGATCACTTTCGGCGCATGTGCAGACCGAAGCGCCCCTGCCGTCAGATCAGTTGGACATGGCTGTGATTACACAAGGTTAAAAACTATATAAATACTGTTGGTTTTCTCACACAAACCGCTCATTTTAATATCTTAGGCCATCAATGTGTACTTACATTTACGAGTCATTCAATCATGTTTAATTTTGACTTCTCTGTGCATGCTCTTTGAGATGAACCCAGGGTGGACCCCTAAACCTCCATTATATGACTGACAGACAAGAACGGTTTGACTGAAAAAATATCAAAATTGAACTGTGGAAACAAAGACACCTACATCTTGGATGCCCTTGAGGTAAGCTAAAACATATCAAAAATGAATTTCAACATGAACTATCCCTTTAAGCAGATAGTTTTGAACACTTATGTATTTTTTCAAAAATGCA
The DNA here is from genome assembly GCA_030378365.1 of Hybognathus amarus. Classification (NCBI taxonomy): domain Eukaryota; kingdom Metazoa; phylum Chordata; class Actinopteri; order Cypriniformes; family Leuciscidae; genus Hybognathus; species Hybognathus amarus. Next base: position 196,521 of record JAQIUQ010001493.1, read on the forward strand.
TTTTGGATAATTTTAAACGATTTCATAATCGCACTATGCCACTAAGATTTCACCAGATACAAACACACCAACAATCAAAACATTCGAAAGACATTTTCACATTTGAAATAGAATCTATTCTTTATTATTTGGACGCAGGGAGAAAGTGTTTTATATTTTTCTTATTTTTCATATATTATCTTTTCTCTACTGCACAATTTGCATAATTTCATGACATCCTGTGGACAACCACAAAACCATAACATTAGAGTTTTTTTCTACTTTTTTTTACACGAAGTGAAAAACAAGACTCATTTTACAAGCATTTTTACAGTCCGCATACAACTTCAGGTGATGTGTTCAATTTTTCTCTCTTTTTAAACTGAATCTGGAGGCAAAATATATCAACAAACATCTAACAAAACATGCAACATCTATGTAAAAACATAGAAACTCTTTGACAACATTCAATTTGACAGGAAATTGTGTTGTCTTTTTTCCATTTATCTTTTTGTTTTTTAAACCTTACTGTTTTCATTCTGAGAGATGCTGTTGATTTCATCAAACAGGTTGGAATGGGTTGATTGAACACTTGATTTTAAACCAATCCAGATATTACTTTCTTACACAGTTAGACAAATACAGTATGTACAGACAGAGTTTGACCTTGATCACAATCACATGCTCAACGTCAGACCAAATAAATATTCACTTTTTTTCGTAGAAAATATCCTATATATTTACAAACCAAAAAAAAAATCACATTCACACTGTTAACGGCAACTGAATTCATCAAACGCATCGTCATTTTTAAAGAAATGGGGTAATATAAGAATAGAAGATCATTTTTAGTAGTCAAAAAATGATATGCGCTTGCTTAAAGGGAACAACTGAAGAAAAAAGGTGTGATGCTATAGGTGAAAAGTTTATGCTAATGACTTGTAACAGGATTTGATTGGCCATCATAATTATACGCAATATAAAATATGCATTGTGATGTTTAAAATACGCACAGATTATTCTGGTATGTTAGCATATTTCTTTTGTCATTACTTATGATGACATTTGGAAACCTATGAAAACACGAACGTAAAGTGCATTAATATGTACTGTGCCATAAAGAGTAAGTAAAAAATAAATAAAAATAAACACTATACAATATTCATATAATTTATGTCTTATTTTCTTTAACAGATATACATATATTCAGACACTCGCGGATGCCGCATGTTAAGGTATATGCATTCAAAGAACATAATCCATGTTGCATAGATTTACCCAAACAGAACCAGTGGTTTGGTTAAAACATCAGGTTGGCACATGATAGTTTATCTTACTATGACATCAACCTTTTACTCAGGTACATCTGTGCACCACTTGTGCAAGATGTCGATTAAATAAAATGGAAATGTTGGAGTATGTTTTATTTGCCAGGTTATAAAACACTCTGTTTCCATGTGTGAGACATGTCCACTGATATATTGATCTTGGAAACACTGACCGCTAAGTTAGAAAATTACTGAATGCTGTTTTCAGGACCTAGACAGACAAAAAACATGTGCCTTAATCCATCAATGGCACATACTAATGTACCTATACACTGATATGGTGCAGAGGCAGTGATCATAATGAAAAATAACCATCCTTCATAGCTAAACTGACATGACCAGATGAACTTCACAGCAGAAAAACAATATTAAAAAGTGTACCACCATGAAACAGTGACACGTGACAAAAGACAGACACCTTGCACCATTTAAAAAAACGAACATTACATCTGGATTTTAGTCAAGCCAATTGAGCCAGAACCCTTATATAAATGCCAAAAAGGTATACGTTCATTATTATTGTTATTTTTTTCCCTTTGCATATTTGGATTCCACATACAACTTGGTCACAAAACGGAGACTATTGATGACAACATCAGACCACTAACATGACATTTACTTCAAGATGCTCTTCATAAAACAAACACATATCAGGGACGCGTACAATCATAATTCTGGACAGAGACTGGATGCCCTTTAACTTCAGAGAACCTAATTTGAGGGCTTGGGATGCTAAAAAACAAAGTACGCCCTTATTTAGCATCCAACAAACATCAAGAAGGTTGTGTGAAAATCTTCAATGAGCCATCCGTATCCAACTGCTGACGTCAGTCTGAAGTTTTTAAAATTCCCTAAACGTTGAAGACGACACTCAAGACAATATAAACAGAGGAATCTTAAATCGTGTGCGTTTGGATGCTGCATTCAAAAAGGGAAATCCATTATATTTACGATTGTCTTTCTTCCTTACAGTATAATCTCCATACAGTGCATAACATAGTTTGATATGGTCATTATGATTGTGTTCGAAAAACTTTAAATTATGCTACGTTTATATCCATGTAAATAATGGTTTGTTTTTTCTTTGAGAAATATGACTTTGAACATGTGATGACAGCTAAAATGGCATTGAAATGTAGAAAATCTCAAGTAATGATTGGCCCATGCCTTAGATATTTTAGATGTAGAATGTAGTTGCAAAAAGACAACCACAGCGCATGGGGAGTGAAAATGGATTTCCATATCCTGATTGGAAATGGTTGGGAATTTGGAGTACACTTTTCAGTTAGAAATCCAGTCTCACCCTGCCGACTGTTCGACACAGTGGTCAGTTTATTTTACTTCACCTTGATTTTCTCTTTCCATCACCTGTCAGCCATTCCAGATTCCCAAACCCACCGTTTCCTGTTTTGTTTCTCTTTTTTTTGGAATGGGCATCTGATTATGGCTGCGTTTGATTGGTGGTGGCCACTAGCTTGTGCCAGCTGACCGCCCGCTTACGCATGTCCACTTTGTCCAGCCAGATGTAGGCCTCACCAATCAGGGTCTTCTTCATAAACTTCCCTCCATTTGACACCAGAAACATCTGTAAATAGGAAGGGAATGCAAGAGAAAGGGTAAAAAAAGAGTGAGTGTTTGGGGTTGAAAAAAAAAACAGCTTGGGGTTGAATTTTTTATTTTTTGTAGCAGCACCATTGGCGATGGCGAGTACAAGAAACTTTCAAAAACATAACCAAAAATCGTACCAACTCCAAACTTTTGAATGCTATGCTAGTGTGCGTTTGTGACTATAGTTTGTAATTTCTCTCACCTGAATAGAGTGGCCAACAGGATTCAGGTTAAAACGAAATGTCTCATTGAATGATGGCTCTCTGTCATGGCGACACACTCGGGTCTTCTTCTTTATGATCTTCTTTTGAGTCGCCACATTCACCACATAAAGTTTTACATACAAGTCTACAAAGATAGTTGAAATTTAACAGATTCGTTAGCATTTCAAGTTCAAAGTAAGCAAAATCTTTCTCAATATACAGTTCACTTATCTTGATGACATTACTTTGTCAATTGTATTTGAGTATCTGTTGAGGAACTTTGCATTACCGGGTAGGTGGTCTGGAGATTTGAACTTGTAGGTGATGTTTCTACACTGCAGGATCTCAAGAACCAACTGCTCTCCTTCAGTCTTCATCTCCTTCTTCAATGCGACCTTGATCTCACCCATCATCTTACCTACAGTCAGATAGATAGATATATAGATATATAGATAGATAGATAGATAGATAGATAGATAGATAGATAGATAGATAGATATGCAGATAGATTTAAAGATACATACAGTACATAGATACATACAGTACGTAGAGAGACGTTGATACCATAGAAATCATAAAAAATACAACCTCTTCTGTTTCATATATTTGTTGTATCTTCACTTACTGCATATTGTCAGCTGTTCTAAATAAATTAATACAAGTTGTGGGCAATGGCGACCTCTACAGGGCAAAATTTTGCACTAAGCAAAAAGGAAATGGTGTCAAAACATTCATAAGAAATGAACTACAGGGGTTGGACAATGAAACTGAAACACCTGGTTTTAGACCACAATATTAGTCTAACAATTTATCATGTTGTCTTGGGAATGACAGATATGTGCTATGTGCTGGATTTTGAGCCATTCCTCTTCCAGTGGCTAGGTCACTATTGTGAAGCTGGTGAAGGAAAGCGTTTCCTGACTTACTTCTCCAAAAAAACCAAAGTAGCTTGATTGTCTTCAGATCAGGTGACTGTGCAGGCCATGAGAGATGTTCAACTTCACTTCCATGTGCATCACTCTGTCACCAGCCTTGCTGTGTGTATTAGGTTCATTCGTTAATGAATAAACTACACAAGAACCAATAAGTAACACAATATTAACAATATAGTAACTACTATTAACTAAAACAAACTCTGATTAACAAATTAGTAAGTAATAGTGCACAGATGAAAATGTTACAACATACTTCTATGGGAATTAATAATTATTTGGATCCGTATTATAAAGTGAAGATCATGGGAGCTAACTAGTAATAACTAAAGTGTAGTGTTGGGGAGTAGTTAACTGCAAGTAGTGTGGCTACTAACTTAACTAAATTTTTCAGTAGCTTGGCAGTAGCTCAGTTGCTTTTTAAACAGTGTAGCTTTTCCAGTAGCTAACTACTTTTTGCAGCAAGTAGCGGTGTAGCGCGAGCAAAAGCTACATTGCTACATTGTCGAGCCTGCGCGAATCAGCGCTATGCAAGGATATTCTCTCTTGTTAGATTACAAACTAATGTTTTGCCATTACCGCCACCTGTTGTTTAATCACGCATCTTGCGACTAACGGTTCACTGACGTACAGAAGTGGGTTGACACACCCATATTATGATTATATAGCAAGACGTGACGGCAGATTTGGAGGATGGAGAAACAACTAACGTAAATTACCCATGGCCTTATTTGTCCAAGTTCAATCAGTATTTTTGAGAAAATGTTCTACATGCAATTTACGTTGGATGTATATTTCGTTCTTGCAATGTTGTAGGCTATTTGTTGCAATTTTGAAAAACAGTCAGAGTTATTGTAGTGTTGTGTGTAATAAAACAATACTCTCTAAAGACACTTATTCAGTTATTTATGATATACATTGTTCAAAAAGCAAAAGTAGTTTCAATGTAGCTAGCTACTTTTTGATTGTAACTTGTAGTGTAGCTAACTTCTTTTCTAAACGGGTAGCTTGACTGTAGTTAAATTACTGACCTGAACTTAGAGTAGCTTGTAGCTTGTCAGACTACAGTTTCAGAGTAGCTTCCCCAAGACTGCTAAAGTGTTACATACTTCTAAAGATATTTTCTGTGTGTTTGGTTGCACAAGTCATGACTAGATCATGTAGTAACACTTTAGTCATTACTAGTTAGTTCCAATGATCTTCACTTTACAATACGGATCCAAATAATTAGTAGCCTAATTCCCAAAGAAGTGTGAAGTACCACTTTCATTTGCGCGCTATTACTTACTAGTTTGTTAATCAGAGTTTTTTGTTAGTTAATAATAGTTAGATAGTTAATATTGTGTTACTCATTGGTTCTTGTGTAGTTACTCATTAACGAAGGAACACGTATTCTAAAGTGTTACTGTACATTATCATCATGATACACAACACCACCTTCAGGATTCAATATTAATAGGTGCACATGGTCCCCTAGACTGGTTCAGCAGTCCTTGACAGCATCTAGCACAAGCAGTGGGGTAATGATATTGCATCCCAAACGATCCACCTTGTGCTTCACTCTGGGCAGCAACAGTCCGTTGGGACTTCTCCACACCATAATTCCCACAGATGTGGGAAAAAGAGGGAAGATGGACTCATCAAAGAACTACATTTGTTAAGTATTTTTTTCTTATCCAAGAACCAATTATCAAGTTATCCAAAACCCAAGATTTACGCTGCTGGCACCAATGAAACCCAGATTAGGCATTGGCACGAGTGACCAAAGGTTTGGCTTTGAATATTGGCCATGAATATCAACCCTGTGAAGTTGAGGTGCACATTTAATTCTGAAGCTGTGCTTTTATGTTTTTTTGGATACAATCCATGTTAATACTTGAACCTCCCTTTTAGACAGCTTTCTCTTGCATTGACTGTTACTTCTATCCTGGTCACAGATGTGCCACCGAGACACACACCAACAATTTGTTCTCCTTTGAACTCTGATATGTCTTCCAGTATGTTGTGTGAATTGCAATATTTTATGTACAGCTGATATTTGCTCTTGATTGATGGAATGTAAGACTGGTCACCAGGCAGCACATATAGGTGTGAAACACAACACTATATTGTTCAGTGTTTCAGTTTCATTGTCCAATCCTGTTTTTTATGTTAAAACAATAGTTATATACACTATAAAACATTAAGTAAAATGAAATACTAGACATCAGAACAAGATACTGGTGGAAACTAAATGCAAAACAATGTTTTGTGTAATGTTCATCATGCTGTACAAAGATAAACAAAAATGTTCTAGAAAATTCGTTTGACACTGTCCGTGTTTTGTTGTGCCGAAGTCTGTCTCTTTTGACAGCAACAAAAACACACCCTCCGCTGTGATGAATTATTCAGCAATGAGTGCCAGTGGCACTTCTAGAGAACAGAGGGGATGACTGCTGTTTTCCTGTTTAACAGGTTCTTAGTCTCGCAAACAGCTTTCTGACCAGTGCTAATTCAACCTCAGGGGTGAACCTGACCTGTACTAACACAGTCTCATCCCAAGACGTCATATAACTGACGTCTTGGGACGTCTTTTGACCATACACCAACATCCGGCTTTTTAAGGTCCCCTTAAATGTCGGTTATAGACGTTATCGAATCCTAACCCCTACCCCAGACCTAAACCCAACCCGTCACCTAACTGACGTTAAAGGTAAAGCGTCAGTTGTATGACGGCCCCAGATCGTCATCTACTGCCTTTTAAGGGGGCCCTGAAAAGGCGGATGTTGACGTATGGTCAAAAAACGTCCCAAAACGTCACTTATATGACGTCACTACCCTGTATAACATTGTACAAAGCTGTATTATGACTCACAGTTTACCAATTTTATGTTGTTCTCAAAAGAGTCACTGCTATGTGCATGGAAATAACTTGTTAAGATTGTGTGTGAACTCAATAAGATTGTGTGTGAACTGAATCTGGAATACGAAACAGATCGTTACCTTCCGAATCTGGCAGGTTCAAAGATTCAACTCCTTTGCTTTTATCTGTCCCATTAGGAATGTTTTTCCTGATGAAATGAATAACAATAGAGCAAAGAAATTGAAGGTGTGAGTACTGCAACTTTTTTATTATTATATTAGTACATACATATTAGGGTCTGATATGTTGGGGTATATACATATTAAAAAACAAAGATTTCAAATCACATTTAAACCTGGAGGTTTTATGTTTTTAATATTGAAATAAAATACAATTGACATAAAAATGAATTAGAAATATTTCTTATTCTGCAGATTTCAGATTTATTGGCAACAAATCAAAATCAATTTGTTTTAATAACACACTTGTCTAAATTTAAAATATATTTTTAAATAAATTAACATTTATTATTAATTAAATTATATATTTATATGGCAAATACATTACATTGATCAAAACTGACAGTACAAACATTTATAATGTTGCAAAATATATATTTCAAATTTTATTCATTAATGAATCTTAAGGAAAAAATATATAAATATAAAGTAGCACAACTGTTTTCAACATTGATTATAATAAGAAATGTTTCTTGAGCAGCAAATCACCATTTCTTCACATGATTTCTGAAGGATCATGAGACACTGAAGACTGGAGTAATGATGCTGAAAAATCAGCTTTGCCAACACAGGAGTAAATTACATCTTAAAATATATTCAAACAGAAAACTGTCATTTTAAATTATAATAATATTTCCCAATTTCTCTTTTTTCCGTTTTTTTATTTCATTTTTTGTATTATTATTATTATTATTTTTTTTTTTTACAAAACTTATGCAGCCTTGGTGAGCATTAACAATAGCATTAACTTTAAACATTTGACATTTATAATACATATATAAGTGGCACTAGTTGCACTATATACACTGGCATTTCTGTTGCACAAGCCAATGCAAATAATCTTAAAATAGCTCCAATATCGGCCTATCACTTCACTAAATAAATATATAAAATCCATATAATACAGATTAATTGCAATTGCAGGATTGAATAGGCATACTTACAGCTGAGGGACCTGAAATATGGCGCTGTCCAAAGCATTAGTGGCCATGCCATCTTCACTGTCCAGAGTGTATCCATCCCCATCAATCATCCTGTGGTTTGTTTTATCTGTAAAATACACGTGCGCATACACACAAAGAGAGAAAGCTGAAATTAAACATGTGCCATCTAAATACAGGGCTCATTATTTACATTATAACTTAAACACAATTTATGCAAAAACAATGGATATGCATTTTACACATATGAACGGAAAAGAAAAGCAAAAGAACAAAAAATAAAACGGTGAAATGAAAGGTAATGCACTCTTTTTAAAATAACTTAAACATTGGTTTAACCACAGAACAGAAATTTAAGCAAATTTCATGGCTTTCTTGACTTTAGATATAAACATTATTGTGTTTTGCCTCTATAACGGACGTGTAATGTGCTAATTAGTGCTGATTTTTATTCTTATATTTAGAGAGAGGGAGGAGTCACATGTCTCTCACCTCCTCTAGCAGAGATCCCTCCATGATGGTCATCTGACTCGATACTTTGCTCTCATTGGCTGGAAGATGTTGTATGATCAGTATGGGGCCAGTTCTGCCTTTAGATGGGGCTGTCTCTCTACAGGGACTCATCCACAGATTGCATAGTCGCCCTCACATGAAACCAGCTCATGATTTTTACACACCACAATCATGCGGACATAGATATGGATTTGATTTGGGGTAAGGGCCTGGGATTTTACTTGCCAAGGGGAAATGAGGTAACAGAGGGGTTCATCATGCTCTGGATGTCAGTGTGAAGTGTCTTCAATATACACTCAAATTTAGCATCGAGTATCTCTATGACGGCAGGGAAATTCGGGAAAGAATAGCACTTTAGTTGGTAAAATCAGCACTGTGCTGTTAGTACCTCTAGGGATTTATTTATTTATTTATTTATTTTTTTTACAAATGTCTCCTCTGCTAATACAGAATTGCAAAGAAAGATTGAGCCTGGCTCACGTCTGGCATTTACTTTTATATGGGGAATATTTTTTTTAATTGCTGACACACCCAAGTTTTACTGTAGCTAAATGCAATCTTGTGGTTTGTGATTTTTTATTTACAAACGGGAGTTTAACAGACATTGGTTGTTTAAATTATGTAATGCTTTTTAGTCTTTTTTTTTAATCAAGATTTTTTAGATGAGATCATTTCGATTTCGCCACTAAAATGTCTAAATGTAAATGCTGGGAGATTTAAAAAGTACTTTAGGACAATCAAATTTAATTTGTATATTTATGAATTATTAAGTTCTCATTTTGTGATTAAGGTGTAGGCTTTAATTTATTAACATAAAATGATGAAAACTAAACTAAACAAAAAATAAAACAAATGCGTCAGAAAGGTGAGGACGAGAGGGAATGGAAAAGAAATAGCGGAAGAGTGCGAGAATGAGAGGAAGGAAGAAAGAAAGACAGAGAACGGATAGGCTGTGAGCTCATGTGAAGTAGTAAGGGTTACTTGGCTGGAGTCGGGCCTGTTGCACCGCAGCCTCGGCTGCAGCGATGGCGTTCCCGGCTTCTTCCAGGTGTGCTTGGGTGGCGCTGCCTTTGCTCTGGCTGCGTGAGGGGCCGTGGGAGCGCAAGTGACCCTCAGAGGAAGATTTGGAGCTGCCGGGACTACTGTGAGACTTTTCTATTGTAGGGACCTGTGTGTCTGTAAACATACAGTACGTGCCCTTGATTAATTCTGCACTGATCCCAAATATAACTTAAAGGAGTAGTTCACTTTTTAAAAAACTTTTGCTGATAATTTACTCACCCCCATATCATGTAAGATGCCCATGTCTGTCTTTCTTCAGTCAAAGTTTTTTATGAAAACATTCCAGCATTTTCCAGCATTTTTCTCCATATAATGCACTTCAGTGGGAACCAAACAGTTCAAGGTCCAAAAGACAGTTTCAGTGCAAACTACAAACTGTTCAAAGGTCTTTAAACGAATTCCAGATGATGAAATCGTTAATTATTTCGACACTTTTTTGTGTCATTTGGTTCATTCAACGAACAAAAAGAACGAATTAACTCGATTTTGATGAACGGTTCGAATAGGAGAGTCAAGAACGTGCATCACAGAACAGAGCAAGGCGACCATTTGAGCTTATAAAACTTATACTTTTTTTTTTTTAAATGAGCGATCGTTTCGCTTGATAAGACCCTTATTCCTTGCCTGGATTGGTTTAAAGCCCTTTGAACAGTTTGCAGTTTGCACTGAAACTTTTTGGACCTTGAACCGTTTGGTTACTACAGAAGCGTGTATTGCATTCACTTGAAGAAAAAAAATCTACTCTGTTTTTCCGAATTAACAAGTTAATTATCTCAGAATTATGAGATAATTTTTCATGGGAAAAAGTTTTTGCTCTGTTTGTTTGTTTAATTAACGAGTTGATTTTTAATGAGACACAAAATGTGCTGTTTTTCTGAATTAACAGTTAATTTTTAATGAGAAAAAAAGTTTAATTAAAAAAAACAGAGCAAAAAATTTAACTCGGTTAATTCTGAAAAACAGAGCAAAACCTTTTTTTCTCATGAAAAATTAACTCGTTAATTCAGAAAAACAGAGCAATTTTTTTTCTCATGAAAAATGAACTTGATTACATTCAGAAAAACAGAGCAAAAACATTTTTTTTTCCAAGAAAAATGATCTTGTAATTCTGAGATAATTAACTTGTTAATTCAGAAAAACAGAGTAGATTTTTTTTCTTCAAGTGAATGCAATTCGCTTCCGTATGGTTACCGGTAAAGTGCATTATATGGAGAAAAATCCTGGAATGTTTTCATCAAAAACCTTAATTTCTTGGACTGAAGAAAGAAAGACATGAGCCGCGTTTCCACCGCAGGAACTTTCCCAGGAACTAGGAACTTTGGGGTGGTGCGCTGAACATGCTGATTGGTTCTTACCACGCTATTCTTTCTGCCCGATGGCGCGCGTTCGTCCCATCCAGTCTCACGGTCAATGTCTGCTGATAAAAAATGTCTACTTTTATGTCTAGCATTCTGAATATTCTTTGGGTGCTCTTCTCTTTTCTGCAGTTTTGTAAATTACCTCGATAGTAAACCAAATCGCACACAAAAAAGCAGCAAAGCTTGAATCTCCTCTATTCAAAACTTAAAACAAACGCGCAGGCTGGGAGAGCAGTCGCACGCAGTTTAACCATGAGTTTGAACGTCACTATAATCTTCCCGCCTGGGACCAGTACTTTGGTCGCGCGTAAAATTCCTGGGACAAATAGTTCCTGGTAATTGCGGTGGAAACGCACCTATTGACATCTTAGATGACATAGGGTTAGCAAATTATCAGACAAAGTCTTTTTTTTTAAAGTGAACTACTCTTTTAAACCTTCCTTCTCCTGTTAAATATGCACAGCTGTGCAAAAGTTTGGGATCATCCAGTTTTGATGGAAACAGGAGAGATGAGGTGCACTTTTAATTCTGCAGTGAGTTGGGCAGTTGTGCTTTTATGTATTTTGGACAAAATCTGGGTTAGTACCTGAACATCCCTTTCAGACAGCTTCCTCTTGCTAATTTTATTCAGCAAAAAAACACATTTCTTGATTGTATTGACTTATTTCTTGTATTTCTATGCAAATCAGCACATTAGAGAATGATTTCTGAAGGATCATGTGAAGACTGGAGCAATGGCTGCTGAAAATTCAGCTTTGTGGTCTCAGGAATAAATTACATTTTAAAATCTATTGAAATAGAAAACATTTATTTTGAATTGTAATAACATTTCACAATATGACTGTTTTTACTGTATTTTGATCAAACAAATACAGTCTTGTTGACTTTTGTTTAGTATGCATACCTTTAGCAGGATCAGGGAAAATGCCATGACTACGGCTTTTGATGAACAGAGGTTTTAGGGGACTGGTTGTTCTCCGGTTGCCCTCCTTGACCTCCAGAACCTCCTGACCCTCCAGGGCCTCCGAGTCCCCCAGATCCACCGGGCCCCTGTGGAAGGTGGGTCCTTCCATGTTGAATACTCTCGCTTTGCTCCTTTAGGGGGTGCCAGCGAGGTGTGTTATCCAGCTGAGTCGTGTTTGAAAGATCAATGAGCACCTACAAAAAAACATATTCATAATGTGTTAGATTATATTATATTTGACTTCAGAGAAATTCCTTTCCCTTAGTCAACTATAAACTGTCTCTTTGGTCGACAAGAATGCAAATAGAAACTGACAGAAGGTAAAATGACTTAAGAATTACACAATTCATTTCAATAACCCATGGAAGAGAAGACAAAATGCTAGCACACTTTGAATCACACCTAAGAGATTGATGCAATACAAATTATATTTATCTCTGCCAATTGTGTTTTTTTGGTGCATGAAATGACACTCATCTAGAAACACTCACTTCTCCCAGGAAATCATTTGAGGAATATCTGTCATAATCCCACACAGTCACCTCCAAAGTTTTCTTCTTCAGCTAAGCCAAACACACACAAACACATTTTGAGTCAGATGCTGGCTGCAGACATAATTCTGAAGGCACAAACATATTTGAACAGAAAATCTGTGACTCAGTAAACAGCATAGCAATGACAGCAAAACTGGGTCAACTTTCAGTGTTTTCAAGAATGGAATGCCAAGTTTGGATGGAAAAAATGGGACACATGGGAAATGTGACTGTGATGTCAAACTTCCCTTGTGTCTTAGACTAGTAATTACAAGAAATACATTCTGTGCATATTCCTTGGACTATATAAAGAGAGGGATGTGGAAAAATAGAGAGATGAAAGATGAATTCCGCATGAATAATGACTGTCTGAAAGAGTTATAAAGTATTTAAAAAAACAGAAGTGAGAAAGAATGTTATTTTTCTTATATATGTAATATTTTACTGACAGATAGCACTGACAAATACTTATAAACAATATATGTCTGGAGAAAATAAACTGTATTAATAATAGTATTAATAATAGTATTAATAACTGTATTATATAACTGTATTAATAATAATGTTCTCCATATATATATATATATATATATATATATATATATATATACACACACATACATACATCTACCGGTCAAAAGTTTAAGATCGGTATGATGTTTTATGTTTTTAAAAGAAGTCTCTTCTGCTCACCAAGGCTGCAATTTTTTTATAAAAAATACACAAAAAACACAGTAATATTGTGAAATATTATGACAATTTAAAATGACTTTTTTATGTTAGTATATATTAAAATGTAATTTATTCCTCTGAAAAAAAAGCTGAATTTTCAGCATCATTACTTCAGTCTTCAGTGTCACATGATCCTTCAAAAATCACTTTTTTGCAGTTTTTTTACATTTTTATTTCAGGATTCTTTGATGAATAGAAAGTTCAAAAGAACAGCTTTTATCTGAAATGGAAAGCTTTTGTTACATTAAACACTACCCTTTAAAAAGTTTGGGGTCAGTAAGAATTTGTATTTTATTTTCGGGGGAAATAAATAAGAAATCAATACTTCTATTCATCAAGGATGAGTTACATTGATCAAAAGTTACAGTAAAAACATTTATAATGTTAGAAAAGATTCTAATTAAATAAAAGCTGTTCTTTGAACTTTCTATTCATCAAAGAATCCTGAAATAAAAATGTAGAAAACTGTTTTCAACATGGATAATAATCATACATGTTTTTGGAGCATAAAATCATCATATTAGAGTGATTTGTGAAGGATCATGTGACACTGAAGACTGGAGTAATGATGCTGAAAATTCAGCTTTTTTTCGAGGAATAAATTACATTTTAATATATCTTAACATAAAAAAAGTAATTTTAAATTGTCATAATATTTCACAATATTACTGTGTTTTTTGTGTATTTTTATCGAAAAATTGCAGCCTTGGTGAGCAGAAGACTTCTTTTAAAAACATAAAAAATATTACCGATCTTAAACTTTTGACCGTACATATATAACATTCTTTCTCACTTCTTCTCACTTTTTAACATTCTTTCTCACTTCTGTTTTTCTAAATACTTTATAACTCTTTCAGACAGTCATTATTCATGCAGAATTCATCTTTTATATACACATATATATGAATGTTGTACATACCTGCTCCAGAAGGATATTTTTATAAATGACGGTCTGGTTCCACTCTGGGTTCTGAGTTTTCTGGATATATTTAGTCCTTCTCTTGTTCTCAGCACTGTGAGGTCATCATGTTGAGGGAGGATACAAGGAGCAACAGACTTAGTTTATGCTTTTCAATTGGTATATAGTACATTTATATAGCCACACTTGAGGATAGTTGAGTTTCATCAGAGAGGACATCACAAGAGTCAACACTGATGCATGTACGGTCCATCACAGCACCAGTAATGATGATGACATTATCAGATCACAGAGTAAAATGAGGAAAAATGTCTATTTCAACATGAGTATATGGGCAATCTATGCAAGCATACAGTAGCGGTAGACTCTTACAATGAGCTGATGTGAATTTAAAAAATGGTAGAGTTGCACGCCTGTACTTGATATTCACTGGCTTTGAGGGAATCCTTTCAAGAATTCAATATCGACTTCACATCAAAAACTTGAGAGGTAGAGGTTGCTTTGAGGTAGATCACAGATGATGCAGTAGATTTCACGACACAAATGACAGCTAGATAATGAAAGAAAGCAAATCCAAACACACACACACCCACGCACCAATGAAAAAGTAAAATGAAAAGAAAAAGAATCACCACGCTACCTTGCGTTCTGGACAACCATGACTTGTCTGAACCAATCCGGAGATTTGAATGGAATGCAAAGTAAAAGTAGACAGACAAACAGACAACAGTCAGAGAATCCAAGGAAAGGGTAGACAGAAACCCCTCCAAAAAAAGTTGTGGCTTGGGTGGAGTCGTGGCTTCCGAAGCTTTTAGCACCAGACAGAAGGATCATGTGTGCAGGTAATAGGAACTAATCTCATAAACACTGCAGATTTGGCCATTAGGAGATGGCAGATATAGCATTACACACCCCATACTGGTGGAAGCCATATCGGATTGTGCTGTCTCCGCAGTCCGAGACACTGAGCTTGATTACTAGGTAGCATGTTAAGAGAGGAAGGCTAAGCTAATAAAAATTGACTTCTCCAAAGAAGATCTCTTCCACTTTAGCCTTTCAATAAGTCATTTCAGTACTAAAGAGGTAAGGACTTCTACCCAGGAAAGGGACCTTTTAGCCCACTGGATTTGCAAGCTATTATAGGTCACTTTTTAGTTTTTATCCGTCATCCAGTGTTTCATTTGATTATAAAACACTTTCGTTCCATTCCAATTATTATGAAATAATTGGTATACATCATTAAGTGATTTTCAAAGAGAGTTTTTGAAAGGCCGGGAGAAAAAACAACAACGGGAGCTATCCCCCAAAAAGGAGAATTGAATAAAATTGACTCAAGATTAAAGTAATTTAAAACAAGAAAAATCAGACAATAAATTAATCCAAATTACAACACTTATATATGCAGACAAAGACAAACATAAAAGAAATACAGGTACTGTAGAGCCTATAAATCTTTCATTCTTCCCACTTTTACTTCAACACTTGCATGCACACAAACATACGAACTGAAACACAACACACAGCCATGTACAAAAGGACACTCACCCTCTCCCTGGCAAGAGATAGACCTTAACGAAAGGGTCTGTGTATCCATTGTTTTCTCTAGGAGCGAGGTTTCTTGCTTGCAGCACATGAACAATCAGGTTGCCCATATTCCTGTCATAGTTGATTTGAAGCTGAGGAAAAGATAATTATATTGACACACAATACTTTAGGCAGTATGTGGAGAAAGTAATACTGGAGAAAGTCGCAAGGGCTGATCACAATTTTTGGTAACACTTTACAATACGGGTGCACTAATATGCATTCATTCATGCTTAACTAATGCACAGATAATCATGAGTTAATGTATAACTAATGAAGAACTAAACCATTAATTAATGATTACTGCATCAGCAACTAATAAAGAGTCTATATGATTAATAGATTAAGTAATACATGAATTGCTATTAATTCAATGTGTCATTGTGTATTAATTCCTTAATAACTTATTTTATTAACTAATAGTGTAAATTAATGTGTTAATTACCACAATTAGTCAAAACTACGCACTTCAACTTCCAGTTGTCTGCCTTAATTAATCATTAGCTAATGATTTGCAAAAGTATCATTATGTTATGACTTTACTTGTTGGGGCACATCATTATTAACTAGTCATTTAGTAATTGTAGTAATTTGCACATGAATTTGCAGTTACAATGAAGTAATTAATCATGTATTAATGCATATTAGCATACCTGTCATATTATCTGGAAGTTAAAAAACAAGGTTTTGGCTCATTCTGGTAATTAACAAATTAATTAACAGTATTAGTTAAAAAAATTAGTTATTATGGAATTAATCCACAATTACATATTTAATTAAAAACAATTAATGTATGAACTAATACATTAACCTTACAGACTCTTAATTAATGTGGTAATCATTAATGAATAGCTTAGATAATCATTAGTTACACATGAATTCTGTATTATCTGTGTATTAATTAAGCATGAATTAATGCTTATTAGTGCACCCGTATTGTAAATTGTTACCCAATTTTTTTATATAAAATGCATCTTAAATACAATATTTCAAAACAACCAAAAAAAATGAATGTACTGAAAGGTAGGATAGGCATTTTCAGAGATCTTAGAATCTTTATTTTTGAAAGCATACGTTCCCACCCTCCATTCAGAGCGTCTCTAAAGCCACGCCTCCTCCAAAACACATTAAAGCACAAACCAGAGTCGGCTTTATATTGCCTCATGTTCCAAAGCACATAACATTACAATAATGAACGTTAACAACTTGGAGCTCTGACTTGTACAATCTGATACTGTAGCTGCAGACTCATGGCGCTGATAGTATTATCATAGAAATCCATAATTCTGAGTAGAACGACACTGGTTGCCATCTCATGGCATGTCAAATACTCAAAAAAAAATGCTGGGTTGTTTCTGTAAACAAATTGTTGGGTTGATTGTGCTGGGTCAAAATGCTGGGTTGTTTGGGGCACTGTAAACACATTATTGGGTTGCTCATGCTGGGTCAAATGAGTTGTAAAGGGGTAATTCACAAATAATCAGCTGGTTGGGTTAATTTGACCCAGCAACTGGTTTATTCTTTGCGGAACTTTCTGGATTCTTCACTTCTGACTTAGAGGAGGACGTCACTCGGAGTGGGCAGTTTTTTATGGTTAAGTTAATATGAATGTTTACCAATATTTTTAACATGAATAATTTCACTGTTTATATGAATGTTTAACAATAATTTTAACATTAATAATTTCACTGTTCGCAATTTCACTGGTCTTTGATATGGAACAACGGGTGGGGAGCAACATGGATGAATATTTACAAAATGACTGGAGTATCAGGGATGCGACGAGGGGACATGTCAGACCTTTGCCATTGTTCCAGGCCACGCCATAGAGTCTTTGCTGGAGGCTGTTGATCTTTGTTTTAAAGTCTTATTTTGTTTTTCATGTTAAATACGAAGCAGTGTATCAAATTAATGGAAAAGAGTCATCATCTGTCAAATTTGAGGAAAACTGTTTTTTCAGGCCCATGTGATATTTAGTCGCATTTTAAATGTTTGTTGCTATTTTTAATAAATCAATACACCTTAATAAATGAAATCATTATCATCTAATCAAGTTCAAATGAGTTGCTTAATGACTTTTAAAGGTGCAATGTGTAATATTTAGGAGAATCTGTTAACAGAAATGCAATATCATATACATAACTTTTACATTACATAAGTTTTTAGTGGTGTATACAGACCTCACTTAATGAACCGTTGTTGTTGTTGTTTTTTTTTACCTTAGAATGAGTATACATTGTATAATTGTAATAATTGTATACAAAAAAATACCAAAGAGATGTTTTTAAAAAATGTAAAAAAAAATGTAAGAAAAAAAAATAAAAAAAAAAATATATATATATATATATATATATATATATATATATATATATATATATATATATATATATATATAATTGAAATCACATATACAGTGGCCTCTCTGGTTTATTGTATTACAGAGAAATAATTAACATTCGTAATATAACAAATACTGTTACTAATTTTAATAGAGGGAATGCGCGTGACGTCACCGTCCGGTCACGTGCCTGCAGTTCCTCACAGTGAGTGGCAAAAAGACTGAGCGGCTGTATATGTTTTCGGTGTGAATGCCGCAAAAAACAAACACAACAGATATAGAGTGGGAAAGAGCTTCTATAGTAATATATAATATAGAAATCAGAGGTATATTTTTACAGACTGCTATAGAAAGAGGAGCAAATGAAAGGTGAAAAGGTGGAAAGGTGGATTTGCAGTTATCATTTTGTGTCAATATGCAAATTCAGCATATTGACACAAAATGATAACTGCAAATCACCTTTCACCTTCGATTGCTCTCTCTCTCTCTCTCTCTCTATATATATATATATATATATATATATATATTAACAACTCATCAATTAAGTATTTATCATTGCATATTCTGCATTACTGGATGTTTCTTAATAAACACTGACCAAAAAACAAACAAAAAAACTATAAAGTTTTAGGGCTGGATGATATGATGATATATATAGGCTATATAACACTGATATAAGTGATCACCCGGATTTAGACCTACCTATATTGTATTTATATAAAGCGTTCACAGGCAAATTTGCTTTATGTTTACCATCTATATTGCTTTTATTTCCCAGGCGTCAAAATCAGGCAAACATAAATGTCAGGCAACACGAATCCTGGCTGCATGTCAATATCCATGGATCACTGGATATTTAGTAAGTTGTAAGGAACACTATATTGAGTCCAACATTTAGTTTAAATTGATAAAATTGTTCGTTTTAGTCGCACTTTCGCAGTTTCCCCTATTAAATCCAGTCACGCAGCAGATCTTTTGCCACTCATTCAGGCTGAGGGGGGTTGTTCCGGCGGGATAGTGACGTCAATGCATTCCCTCTATAAGGCAATGAGACCCAGCACATGAGAAAGACTTAACCCAGCAATATGGTCAATTTCACCCAATGGTTGGGTCAAATGAATGACCCAACAATATGGGTTAAATGGAAAAAACCCAGCACTTGGGTTAAACCAACTCAGCGCGTGTTCTGTCTTATAGTGACCCAGCAGCGTGGTTAAGATTGGGTTATTTTTTAACCCTGCATTTTTAGAGTGTAGTTACCATAAGCTCGTTGTGAGCATATGATCGCAGATTTGGTTTAGGAGGAACTGTAAAAGGTGGCTATTTGAAAAAGGTGACAGGAATAGGACCTCCTAACATTGCAATCCGACTGAGACTTCCACAGAAGATTTATGTACATTTATTTCATATTTAGACCACTTCTATTATTGCTTGTTATCAGAATAGGAATAGAGATTCATCCAGTACAACAAAAAGTGTTTTAAAAAAACATTGCCTACCCTACCTTTAACAGTAACAGGCAAGAGCATGACTAGCACAATATTTGTGTTTACTCAAAAATCTGAATGTCTACATCTCATATTAAACAAATTATCTTTGCTTTGATATTGAAACACTAATTACAATAATGAAAGATATTCCAAAACAGTTAACATGTTGCAAAATTGTAATTAATAGTTGTTAATTAGTTGACTGCCATATTCAAATATCTGGAAATTGGAATAATTACTGGCTTAGATGACGCGAACACAGTCAAAACATAACCTTGGAAGTCTTGTAGAGTACATGCAAAATACTTCAGACCTATTGAAATTGCACAGACTCACTTGTATTTCACCGGTGATTGGATGCGGTTGTGGCTTCAGAACCTCTGCTGACTGAAAAACAAAATAATGGAAAATAAATCCCTAATAAAATTATTTTGCAGTTCCCTATGCAGACACAACATTTGATATATTCGTCATATACGGTAAGAGGCACATGTAGATGCACTTCCTGCACACATTTCCAAATACAGTACCTTGCTACCATGGCGCTTCTTGTTGACGGAAGGGGACCCGGGTTGTCCAGGGCTAGGGACGCCACTGGAAGCGGCAGATCCGGTGCCAGAGTGCAAGTGTCCCGCTCTCTCCCAGAGCAGAAAGGACTGAGACTGGAGCCTGCTGCTGGGACACCTTCTGCAACTCTGCAGCCAGCTGCTTTGGGTCTACACCTGGAGAGCGCTGACGCTCACCTACAACACACATACAAACACTTTTCAACCTACTAATTGATACAAACACCTTTTCCAGGGTTTAAATAAATACTAAAGAAAGCTGTAGGAAAGCTAGTCACAACTTCTAGGCATTGTTTTTTTATTTTTTATTTTTTTATTTTTTTGTCTTGCATGGCATACATGCATATTAGCTAGAACTGGATCTGAAAATGTCTCATTTAGCCTGCTTAAGAGGCTAAATTTTTAAATCACTAAAATATGTTATTGAAACCAGGGATGTAGTGGAGGCTAAATGCACGTAAACGTCGTTTACGCACCTCCCATATTCGGAAATAGCGTTGACCCACCTCCAAAGTGCGTTTATCCAACTATCAATTGTGTTTATCCACCTCTAAATGTCCTGTAGTTCCTAAGACATTTTAAATTAAGCTTATGTCGTTTTAGTTTAATATTGTTCATTAGTTTCATAGGTTGTTGAACCTAAGACAAACTCTTTCATATTGCGCCGCATCACTGTCAGTGTTGTTGACTATTACTGACGGTAGCACTTGTTGACGCTCGCGCAGCCTCTCGAGCAGAAATCTACACGAGCGCAGGACACACTCACACACACTCGGTTAACAACATACTGCCTATAAAATTTAAATGTGGAGTTTTTCTATGTTTAACATATCGTGAGCTTAGAATTATAAGGTTCTATCTCCGTTTAGGGTCAGTTCTGAGATATTGAGCATCAAAGTTTTTACATCCCACCTGGCAAAACTGTTATGTAGTATACATTTCTATTATAGCTTTATCTATTAATCTTTTTTTTTACAAAAATAACACCACACAGGCATTAATAAACACCTAATGGATCAGATTATGTCAAAAACTCAATTTCGACCAAAAGTGGAGATAGAACCTTATAATTCTAAGCTCACGATATGTTAAGCAACCTCATTTATTTTTCCTGAACACCATCACGATTGAAAACGTGACATTGATTTCCTACAACAGTTCAATAAACAGTTAAAATTGAATCACTTACATTTTAGATGCAATATTGGCTGTTTTTGTTCTGTTTCAGCAGCGAAAATAGTTCCAAACACCACGGCACATCTCACAGGAACACTCAACTTGTTTTCATTACCGAATGATTCAGCCGTTTGAACGAATCGTTTGAATGAATGAATCAATGACTCACTCATTAAGATGGTCACCTGCCGCCACCTACTGGTGGTTTAGTGTTTAATGTTTAAAAGTAGTATAATTCTTTCCAACTTTTCTTATAAATAAATTTAAATCAATTTCATAACATTATTTTATGCAATTGTAATTTTTCAGTGTAAATGATTTAATTTGATCAGCCCCTAGGCTAACAGCACTATTAGAATTTATTGATCAAATTTAGGAATTTAAAATGAAAGATGAAGCATACATTTAATTATATTGGGGGAGGGGATGCCCTTTAAAGGTGCAGATATTATTAATACAGTGATTTAAATATCAAAGCTGATTGAACACTGATGAGAATATTGTTTCAGAATAAATTTACAGACACAAAATAAAAAATAAAAATCCGGACAAGCAACTTTTTTACTCGGACAAGTGAATGGCAGATTTACTTGAGCATATGAAAAGGCTTGATGTCGAGCCCTCCCTATATAGCAATGTTATCAGGAGATACACATACACCGGTATAGGCAGTGGCCCACCTTACCTGGTGACCCACCTCTTTTTTTACCACTACACCTCTGATTGAAACTTAAACTTAGCCATGGTTTTTGTTTTCAATTCAGTCTTCCTCATTCAAGTACTTTGGAGCATATGCATGGCAGGACTCATTTGCCTTAAATAAAGCTTGGTTAGTATGAAAAGCATATTAAAGACATCAAGACATGTAAGTGTAAGGGAAGAATAAAATTATAGAGACACTCACCAGCTCTCTGCTGATTATGGAGATCCAATTGTTGTGGGTGCTCTGTGTTCGAGAGCATGTTTAGGTCCCTAAAAAGAAGTCAATTTAACAACTGTATTAGCATATTGGCTTAAAGACCACAGTCACTGCAATGAAGAAAATATTTGATAGTTAAATCAGCATAACATCAATTATTAATATGGCACAACCTGAAAATGAAAAAGTGTCTGACATAAATAATTGTGTGAAACTATATGCCCTTACAAAAAAAGCACTGCGCTACCACGGTACAGTGAGGGTCTCAGGTGGTAACCACATATTGGCCTAATTTAATATTGATAATTCCTGAGCAAATCAAGCATTCTAAGTATTTTAGAAGGATTTCTGAAGGATCATGCAACACTGAAGAGTGGAGTAATGGTGTAAATTCAGCTTTGCCAACACAGGAATAGATTACTTTTGAAAATCTATTAAAACTGAAAACTGTTATTTTAAATTGTAATAATATTTCACAATATTACTTATTTTAGCTGTATATTTGATTAAATATGTAATCAAATTGTGCTTGGACTAAGGATTTGACATTTGAGTGGCTTTTGTATAATGGTTTAGTATGTAAGAGCATTGAGTGTGAATTGGAGGTGCTGTTTTGCTTGGGTCGTTGCCTGGTATATTGTAATTGATAAATATTCAGATTGCGATTATTGATTGACTGTATTGTCTAATTTTTTGTGTCTTTTAGTTTATTCTGGTGCTGCTGTAACACCTTACAGTTCACCCAAAAATGTAAAAAAAATTTAGTCATTTACTTTTAAATTTAGCCCTCAAGTTGTTCCAAACCTGTATGAGTTTCTTTCTTCTGTTGAACACAAGATAATATATTTGTAAGCCCAGGTGAAAAAGTTGTCCAATTAAGTGTATTAAAAATGCATTACATTATATTTGTATTGTACTAAAAACAAGTACATTTTTAATACACTTAATTGGACGTCTTTTTCACCTGGGAGAACTTTGGAAAACCAGACAGTTGATGGTAGCCACTGACTTCCATTGTAGAATAAATAAATAAATAAATAAAAAAATAAAAAAAATTCAATGGCTACTGTCAACTGTCTGGTTGCCAACATTCTTCAAAATATCTTATCTTGTGTTAAACAAAATAAAGAAACTCATACAGATTTTGAACAACTTAAGAGATGAGTAAATTATGACAGAATTTTCATTTTGGGGTGAACTATCCCTTTAATTTCTCCTTGAGGATAAATAAAGGAAGTCTAAGTCTAATTTATTTGAATTAATTAAAACCCGTTTTAAAACACGCATTTATATGGTACTTTTTTGTTCAGTGTGGGGGACTAGGATTGAGCCTTAAACATTGAATACATAATTGTAACTTACAGGCGCACACATATTTCTGCCTCTCCATACTGTTGACCCATAATGCTTTGCACCTCTTCATATGTCTTTCCCAGTAGAGAGATTCCATTCCACTCCATAACCTGCATTCCTGAGGAACACAACACATGCCATTAGCAACAGTGAGTGAAATACATTTATTATGGTAGAATAGTAAAAACAGATACTCACAGTCTGTCTTGACCAAAAGTAAACATTATTTGTGAGAAGATTGTTATGGAAAGTATTAAGAAGAGATGTTGTTTAGAAAAGTCACCTACAGTGACATTTTTAAAAGCCTCATATTGAGAGTAGAGCTGTCAAACGATTAATCATGATTAATCGCATACAAAATAAAAGTTTGTGTTTACATAATATATGTGGGTGCACTATATATATATATATATATATATATATATATATATACACACAAAATAAATATAAAAAATAAATTAAAATTAATTAAAAATACATAAATATATACAAAATAATATAATAATTTTGTATATATTTATTTATTTATTTTTTATTTATTTATTTTTATTTATTTTTAATATTTATTTTGTATATATATATATATATATATATATATATATATATATATATATATATATATATATATATATATATATATATATATATATATATATATATATATATATATATATTATAGTGCACCCACATATATTTTGTAAACACAAACTTTTATTTTGGATGTGATTAATCGCGATTAATCGTTTGACAGCCCTAATTTAGAGCCGAAGTTGAGTTTAGTGCATCACTAAAAAAGTTAAGGCGCTGTAAATTGGGAAAATATGTCAAAAACTATTATGATATATTCACACACAGATGTGCTATTGTGACTCCTGAGGGGAAATTCAGGAAAAGCAATAACTGATTTACGTACAAACATAAAAAAAGGGGAAAAAAACATGCACACTTCTTTAACTGCATGCTTTTCCAGAGCTCTCCACTCACTACAATAAAACGGTCCTGTAGCATCAGAGACAGAAACAAGTGGAGAGGGAGAGGACATTTTGAAGAATCACTGCAAATGAAAGCCCACTTCAAGCCAAACACCGGGCACTTACACAAATGAAAGCGAGTCTTCAGATAGGTCTTTTGCATACGGAGTGCTTCAGCGGCTGATAACAACAGGACATCATTAAAATGTCTGTTCATCTCTACACAATCAATCCCTTCACTCAAATCTCTCAAATGTTCAGAAACTATGTCAGTCATATATCCATATTACTCTGCAATATTACCATTATAAAGGCCAAAATCATCACTTCAGCTTTGAAGTGCAGAAATAATTAATGCTTGATTTGGAATCAAATTCGGTTCAGTTGTGGAAAATATCTTGATCTATATAAAAGTGAGTATTCAAAATCATATCTAAAAAGGCTTTAATGTTAGAAAATACGCAATATTTTTCATCATATCGGCAACATATAGGAATTTATGTTAAAAGTTAATCCTTAAAGCTACACTGTGTGATTTTTACCCCATCTAGCGGTGAAAAGGTATATGACCATCCAGTGAATATTAGTTTCTGTTCCTCTCAATTCCAATTTCGTTTTAACTCCTACGGTGGCCAATGTAGTCCAAGATTAACATGGCTTCCAGTTCGACCTCATCCATGAGTGTTAACTCAAACGTAAACGCGAAAGGCGAAGCTTGAATTAACGGGTATGTCCCTCTATGGCTAATTTACTTTCAAGATGAGAAGGGCAACATGGCGGACCGACATTAGAACCCCTTACCCGTATGTATTTTCAATGGCATATTATACACTCACGAAAATACTTAATTATTTGAACGAAGTAAATATACATTAATGAGCAAATATATTTTAGAAAGAACTAAGTGTTTTTAGCTAAGAATAAACTAAAAGAGTTACACAGTGTAGCTTTAAGTTAGCTTTACACACCAATCACACATACTTTATGGTTCTATGTCTAAGTGCATAGATATGAGTATGCATAGTGCAATTGTGTGTGCATTCAATTCTTGGCCCAAACAATAATATTGCTACAGCTATCAGCTATTAAATCTGCTCTCTAGCACTTTTTCCACTGTGGCAGCAGGTATTATTATTGTATCAAGGGAAATGCATACTTAAGATCGAGAACAGATGCTTGTGTAATCTACCAGCAGACTGGTGCTTGCATATTTCAGGTATAAAATATAAAAGTTTTGACACTATAAAGGACAAATGCATTCTAAAATCACAAGTTATGAAAGATTACAAATCAAACAAGCAAAAACATGTTCAGGAAGCTGAGCTACTCTCAGAGGAGCTCATCCAAATTGACAAAGCATGCTGAGCAAACAGAGTCAACAAGGAGAGCAATCATACTGCAACAACAGCGTCCCCGTTAAAATGAGAAATGGCTTCCCAAATTAGGCACTTGCTTTGAAACTCTACTGAATGCTTAAAAAAGTAGAATGAATGTGCTGACGCGTGCTTATTTTAAACATCTTTAAACATAATAAAAGAAGCATATACGTAAAACTTCATTTCACTTCATTAAAGGCCATTGCACGCCGAGTCCGAAATTGGCATCCAAAGCTTTCGCACGTTAAAAAAAAAATTCGATCTCACGTTATGTCAATCATGCTTGCACACCGCCTCCGAAACTTTCGTCCGTCATAAAATTAATCGGATCGGGTTCGATTTTCTGCGTTTTTCGCATCCAGAGCCAGCATTTTGAGAGGTCTTTTGACAATTCAGGGCCGGAGGGAGCTCGTCCTCAAATCATTGCACATTTGCGCCGTGCTTTCAGTTTCGGTTTTCAGTTCGATCAAGTGTTTATGTTCTCTTCTCTATATTGGATTATGAAATTAATAAACCTCCCCTTTCAATCAGATTGAAATTTAGGATCGAATAAGATGTGATTGAGCAGCCAATTCGATAACTAATGTATTATTTGGGCACAATATATAACAGCTCATATAGTTGTTTTGTCTGCCCAGCGCTTCAACCAGGGCCACGCGCAGGGTGTGTGCGTGTGTGTGTCCATACCTTAGACATACTGCCAGATCTCCGTTCAGAATCGATTGGTTCACAGAAATTGGTGGTCTTGTTTTTAATATGTGGCTCCAGAATCGCTAGCAAAGCATCAAACTGTCCCACTGACATTCTGAAGTAAATTTTGAATCGCTAGGGATAAATTCGCAACTCCTTGATAAGGAGGTGAAACTCTCCTTCCTCTCGGCGCAATTTCAGGATTGGATGGACGTAATATTTTCTCTTTCTTCTCTTTTCAATAAGAGAGAGGGCAACAAAATCATCCTCACTGCTTGACGAATCCATTTGGTATTTTTGCGTTTTTTCCCGCAAAGGTTTAATAAATAGGCTACGCATCGGACTCAGTGTGCAAGGTTTCTATGCGTGACGAATTTTTAGGCTGACGAACATGAAAAAACACATCCGAAAATTTCGTACTCAGTGTGCAATGACCTTAACCCTTGAATGTCTGTAAGAGAAATTAACTTGCTAAAGTTCTCGGATGAAAGTTCTTACCTTCAACAATTTTTCCTGTCTGCTCGGCACATCCTCCGGCTGAAACCTTGGCGATGTAGGCTCCGATCTCTCCGTTGGTCCCTGGAATCTCTTTTCCGCCCACAACTCTGATTCCCAGCCCTCTCCCTGAAATCATAAGGGTTCAGATAAATGGCTTAGTAATTGGATCCTAATCAGAGCATCTCAGTATAATTTTAAATGTGATCTCTTCACCAATACATCATCCACGAGGCAGACAATTGTTTTGTTCTTCCTTCCACTAATTTAGTTTACAGGCCTAATTAACTACTTTTAGCTGTTTATCTTTTTGAGTAATTGCTGCGAAAACATACCTGAGATGCTGTGGTCCTTGGGGTACCAGTTCCAGTTTGATATGAGTGTGTGGGAAAGGGTAATAGCTGCCTTTTATCTGCTACAATGAAAACACAATACAGAGGCAAATTATTAAACAATTCCTGGAGCTCTAACAGAGATTTTGCAATAACTATATGCCTGCAAATGTGGGTTGGTGTTCGTTTAAAGATGAGTGCAGTGTGTCCATGTGTTTGCATGGTAACTGTGGTTGAAGTAGGACATGTTCCTGGAATAAAATTCCTAATAACCAATCAGATTGTAGGGCCAGCTTTACGGTGAGTGTTGCAGCTTAACCCTCTGGTGTTCTTAGGTAATTTTTTACGTTTTGAATTTTAGCATTTTTTTTTACTTCACCTGAATTGCTATGTGAACACACACAAAAAATCATTGACATGATTCGGAAAGGTTAAATGGTCCTGAAAAAATAGTCACTTTGTGCGAAGCGTAGCCACGCTTCCCAAGGTCAAAAATGAAAACTTGGAAAACTTTTGGTATTGCAGCCAAACAAAATCTTACTGAAAGCTCATTTTTTGATAAATCAAGTTCAAATTGGGAACACAACTTGTTTGGATGTATGGCTTTGAACTTGCTATGTGAACACACAACCCGATCTCACGACCAAGTCATACGATTTTAACGAATGATTGAAAAGTGGCTACAATCAGGGGTGTCAAACTCAGTTCCTGGAGGGCCACAACCCTGCAGAGTTTAGCTTCAACCCTGAATTAGCACACCTGACCAGCTAATCAAGTCATTCAGGCTCATTTGAAAACTGCATGTGTGTGTGTGTTGAAGCAGGGTTGGAACTAAACTCTGTATGGCTGTGGCCTCCCCGGAACTGAGTTTGACACCCCTGGGCTAAATCGTAACTATTCATATGACCTCACTCGTATGATTTAGTACGATTTTGCTAAATTGATACATATTTTATCGAATTGGCCAATTCGTATAGAATTAGTACGAATGACCTACCGCTGACCCCACCCCTAAACCTACCCATCATGTGGGTTTAGACAAATCGATACAAATTCGTATCGAATAAGGTCGTACGAATTAGACACTTTTTAATCATTCGTCGAATTTCGATACGAATTGGTCGTGAGATAGTGTTGGAACACACACAAAAAATCATGGACATGATTCGAAAAGGTTAAATGGTCCTGAAAAAAATAGTCACGTTTGTGCTCCCCACGGTCAAAAATGAAAACTTGGAAAAATTTTGGTTCTGCGGTCAAACAAAATCTTACTGAAAGCTCATTTTTTGATAAATCAAGTTAAAATTTGGAACACAACTTGTTTAGATGTATGGCTTTGATTTTCTTGCAGTTTTACGTTTATTTTTTTTAAATATGTTAAGACTTTTGAACTAGAAAAACTATGAACATTTTCATAGAACTAAAATTCTGTAACTTTTTCAAGTTTACTTTTTTAATCTCTCACTTCAGCAATAAACTGCCAAGTGTCGTCTTTGAAAATAGATCAAACTTAAAGGGTTAGTTCACCCAAAAATGAAAATTAAGTAATTAATTACTCACCCCATGCTGTACCAACCCTGTAAGACCTTCGTTCGTCTTCTGAACACAAATGAAGATATTTTTTATTAAATTTGAGAGGTGGATCACTGCTACATAAGCTGCCTAAGGGATTGAAACTTGACGGCCCAGAAAGTCAATGAAGAAAATGTTTAAATATTCCATGTGACAACAGTGGCTCAATTATATGTTTATCAAGCAACGAGAATACTTTTAGTGCGAAAAAAACAAACAAAAATAACGACTTTATTCGACTTTTCTTTCTTTGTAGGCCTGAGACGAGAGCTTCATGAGATTTCCACGAGGCATGCGTGTGAACTGAACTGAAGTAGTTGAAGGAGATCGCAATTCTCGATTATGCGTCATGGAAATATCTTAAACTATTATTAGACATTAGACATTATTTTTGTTAGTTTTTTCGCACAAAAAGTATTCTCGTCATTTGATAAACTTATACTTTAGCCACTGTTGTAAAATGGACTATTTAAACATTTTCTTCATTGACTTTCTGGGCCGTCAAGTTTCAATCCCTTAGGAGCCTATGTAGCAGTGACCCACCTCTCAAATTTAATCAAAAATATCTTCATTGAAGACGACGAAGGTCTTACGGGGTTGGTACAGCATGGGGGTGAGTAATTAATGACTTCATTTTCATTTTTGGGTGAACTAACCCTTAAATTCCTGAAAAAAAGTCCTGATTTAATTGAGTTAAATCAAAACATGAGACGAGCACCAGACAGCACTGTTATCTTCTGATAGGTATGTTGTTCCATGACCAACAAAAGCCCCAGGAACACATCCTACTTGGCAAAATCACGTACACTCATTGGTGCCACTCTACCTGTCTTCTGTCTAGCCCGGCTTCTGTTCCACCACGTCCCTGGCAGGGTTTGTCAAACCAGTCAGTCTCTTCATGCTGAAGGTGATATGCTAGAAGACAGGAAGAAAGCAACCACTGTACCATCACAAGTGACAAAACTGGGGCATGTTTCCCACTCCACCACTTTTCTCCCAGACAACCATCCCTTCACAACCCCCAGTTGGGGACACTTCTTTGCTAGAGTGTTTGAACTAACAGCTTGAAGGATTTAGGGTTTCTAAGAACAACATCTATGTTTCAAAAGGGTTGGACATTATCTTCCATTCCACAAGATCTCAAATCAAGAGTGTTTATAAATGCTAAATGTACTTAAGTAGCCTGTCCCCAGGGAAAGCAGTGACGGAGGATGGTGAGGGCAGGAAAAGCAATGATCTGGGACATGTTTCGGGCATGCACACATGAACATGCTGTGTCCCTTCAGGACTGGTCTACATGTCATGCGTCGAGAATTTGATAGAGAACTGTTGTGGGTCTGAACCACAGCAGATATACGCACATACACACACCATCATACAACAGTGTGATGATGAGATGCCTTACCAAATGTCTGATGATAAATACAGTTTCTGTAAGTATATCTAGAACACTAGTTAGACTACAAGTAAACCATTACTCAAACCAAACAAAACCACAGCTTGTGTTACATAAAACAAGACTTTCATGATGCTAAAATGCAATTGACTTAGTTCAAACTGTAATCATCACTCTTAAAAAAACATTTTCTTATTCAGTGTTGTCATCTATTTTTTTCAGTAAAATTTTTAAAACATTCCAACGCGTTCTCATCCTTTAGCGTCATATAGAACGTTATATGACAAAACGGCGTTATACTACGCACATGGTACCCTTTATCGTTTATATAACATGCGCTGTGATGGTTAGGTTTAGGTGTGGGGTAGGGTAGTCTCATATTACGCTAAAGGATTTATGACGCCTTGAGTTTGCGTGTTATATCAACGATAAAGGGTACCATGTGCGTAGTATAGCGCCGTTTTGTCATAAAGCGCTTTATGTGACGCTAAAGGATGAGAACGGGCTCAACATTCTTAATGACAAATATAGTTGAGACGTAAAACTGTGTAAGATAAAACGGTAACACTTTACAATATAGGTGCACTAATACGCATTAATTCATGCTTAACTAATGCACATACTGAATTAATGTGTAACTAATCATTATTTAAGCTATTCATGAATGATTACCACATTAGGAACTAATTAGGAGTATGTAAGGTTATTGTATTGGTTCATAATTTTTTTGTTATTAATTAAATATGTAATTGTGGATTAATTCCATTATAATTCCATTTTTTAACTAATAGTGTTAATTAATAAGTTAATTACCAGAATTTCAACTTCCAGATAATATGACAGGTACACTAATATGCATTAATACATGATTAATTACTTCATTGTTACTGCAAATTACTACAATTACTAAATGACTAGTTAATAATGATGTGCCCCAACAAGTAAAGTCATAACATAATGATACCTTTGCAAATCATTAGCTAATGATTCATTAAAGCAGACAACTGGAAGTTGAAGTGCATAGCTTTGACTAATTGTGGTAATTAACACATTAGTTTACACTATTAGTTCATAAAATAGGCTATGTAATTAAATAATTAATACACAATAACACATTGAATTAATAGCAATTTATTACTTAATCTAATAATCATATAGACTCTATAAGGTGCTGATGCAGTAATCATTAATTAATGGTTTAGTTCTTCATGAGTTATACATTAACTCATGATTATCTGAGCATTAGTTAAGCATGAATTAATGCATATTAGTGCACCCTTATTGTAAAGTGTTACCGATAAAACTAAGACAAGATAACTTCAATTTGTATAAAATCTTGTTATATTCATGCTTAAAATAATGGGTAATACAATTAATTCAATGTATTTCTAAGATCTGCTTTTTTGGCTCTCAACTAAATGTATCCTTTTTTTAAGAATATGCAATTTAAGAAAGTTTAATATTATTGAAAAAAGATAAAAATACTGAACAAGACAAGGATTTTTGCAGTGTACTTTGTCTCACCTATAGAGTTGCACTGGTAATGTTAGTCAATCATCCTATAAGACTGTATAGCCTACTCCCTTTTTTCCAGCTTCCATTTCAGGTCTAGCACTTTATTCAAAGACACTGGGAATTTCTAGAATAATTCATAACTCAAGCTAGGGCAGACATGTCAGCACATACCTAAAATAGATCAGACGAGCAATATCTTCTGTTTTGTTTACTGAGTATTTTGCACAACCTGCAGTTGCTTTTATTACAACACTGTGTAAGTGAATCATTTTTGTATTCATGAGGCTGCACTATGGTAAGCCACAAATCATCATTTAACTCCTAATAGAGTGAGAAGAAAAAGTACAACCGGATCTGTCTGCAAGAGTTTTGCAATGAAAAGCTTGATGTGCTGTCCTTCTGCAAGGAAATGTCACTTTAAATCAACAGTGCATTAACTTAGAGGAACCATTGACCATGGCACAAACCAATGGGCTATAGAAAACTGTCATTCTGGCCAACACACTATGAAAAGGACACATCAATCTAATAACTTTTATCCTGCACAATCAAAACAGCAATTACATTACATTAGTGACATTTCGGTGGGGAAAGATAAAGGTGGATAGAGTGACATTTCCTAATTAGCCTACCCTGTTCTAGGAAACCTCTGCTATGGTATGCACACATAATAACTTGTGTATGTATGTGCCCTGGTTGATATGATCAGGCTATGAAGAGAGAACTAGAGGAAGTGCAGTGATAATGAACACCAGGATGGGTCTGAGGTGCACCACTAAGAAATGCCCATCATTCAAGACTACAGTATGGCACGCATGAAAGTAGGTTTATGCTTAATGATATTTTGAAGGTTGCTGAACAGCAGTTCTCACCTTTCACATTCCAGCTAGGACCTCCAGCTGTAGTGCAAACATTGTATTTCAGTAAAATTATGTAAAATGTAAAATTAGCCTTAAAACAGAGCTATGTTGTGCCAATAAAAACACACTGTTATATTTGCAGTGCAGGTGGATAACTTGTACTATTACATGCAATAATCTAATTTTCTAAAATATCTAAATAACACACCATTGTAATCTATATTTTACTCTTTTAAAAGCTATATTAGTTAACTTTACCAACACCTATACAACGTATTAATCTGAGTTAAAGTTAATTTCAACATTTAATGATGATTCCAATTAAAAGTTGTATTTGTTTACATTAGTTAATGCATTATAAACTAACATGAACAAATAATGAACATCTGGAATTTTCATAACTAACATTAACTAAGATTAAGAAATACTGTAACAACTGTATTGCTCATTGTTAGTTTATACATTAACTAATGTTAACAAATGACCTTATTGTAAAGTGTTACCAACGTATTTGTTTAGTAACACCAGCAGTACTAGTCTTAATGGGATGATCCAGGTTCAAAACTAACTAAGCTCTATTGTATATTTGCAATTACCACACAAATCACATTTTAAAGCAAAATGGGTGGCTTAAAACAGCAGTTATTTATGATTTCTGCTTGTTCATACAAATTGAGACTACTGCATTTGTTTAACCTGGAACGTTCCATTGACTGTCAACATAAGCAAGCTAAATAGGCTCTTTCAGAAACACAAACCATTTCTGATACTCTAACAACAGAGCATGGGGTCACATCTGTGCAAACCCAGCAGAGCATTAAGCGTTGTTATCCAAAATATATTCACAATTTGCACTCAGTTTATACCAGCTTTACACCTGGCTTATGTTAAACCTTCCAAACAGCTTGAAGTTCAACACAATAGCCTAATCATGAAGGGATTTTAAAATGTTTGTCATTATTTGTATGTTGTCTTATTGGCATTGAGACCCCTGTGACAGCTTAAAGATTAAAAATGTGTTTTACAGGGGGAAAATTATTTAAACATTATATTCATTAACAAAACCATTTGTGTAAATTGTCTACAAGACAGATGTTTAAAAACAATTCAACACCTGGGTGATTTTAAATTTCAATTATTGCTTAATGTTCACTTTCAGTATAAAGAACAAAATGTACAAAATAAATAAATAAATAAATAAATAAAACACAAATATATATATATATATATTTTTTTTAATTCTCATTTATAAGCCATGCAAAAAAAACTGTAATAGCAAGAATTTATTGAGAATGAAAACTGGAAACACACCCATGACAGACATTACATGAGATAAATAAGAAAACTGGCAAAGCAGGTGAGTTAAAAGTAGTATATGTGGAGGTGATGAAAACTAAGCTCCAATTAATGCATGTTATAAACAGATAAACTTCCTTTAACCCTCATTTAATTGACACAAATGTGTCAATATTAGTGTCCACAAGCCAAATGTAGAAAAGGGAATGATATACAATCACTACATCAATTTTGCCACTTATCACATATTCTGGATCATTGAAAACCAGACAAACTAAACCAGGTACTCCCATGAATATAACATTTGAGAATGTCTTAAGCACATAAACGTTTAATTACGATTAAAATAAATTGTTCACTATCGAAAGCTGCCAGAAAGATATAGAGGGATAATTTATATTTAGGAGTTGTTTTCCCTAATACGAAAAATGATCAAGATCATCAAAATTATATTTATATAACTAAAAACAGACAAAAATAGTGCCCTCTTAAGATAACCAGTCACAAAATGATTCTGACAGAAATATAGGATGCTGTAACTTCATAGATCAGAAAGCAGAGCAGTTTAGAAAGCTTAGAGCAGACTGTGATAAATAACAGAGGCACTGAATAGGCACCATATAATGAATAAAATAGCTGAATTAATAGTTTTCAAGATCTCCAAAATTGTTTCACCTCTTATATGTATATGACAAAGCAAAAGTGGGAAAGGAAACATGTTCCTTTATGCATGCAAATAGAATACATACAAATCGATACTATGTATACATACAGTATGGAGGTTGAAAGATTTAAATTTAAGAGTATGACATGCAAATGCAACACCCTGCTAAAAGTAAATCTAAAAAAAGTTGAAAAACATAAAGGAAGATGTAACAGTTGAATTAACACACAGATATAAATAATTCATTCAGAGCCATACAAAAGATGCATATCAATAGAAGCTGGGATTAAAGAAAACATATCTCATAACAAATTTACCTTCACTATCTGACATGGCTCCCTGAAGATCATACCTTTATAAAGGCAATGTCTCGTTCATAGCCACTTGTCCTGGACTCCTCCCTCATGTGCTGTTGGACTTCTGGAAGAGAATGACTGGAGCCAAACTGGTCCCTTGAATCTGCCGAGATGGGTGGGAGTGGGCCTGCAGAAGCTCTGGCCATGCCCATGGGCTGACCAACAGGACTCAATGGAACTCTCTTCTTCTGAGTTTTGTGCAACAATGGGAATCCGACCCCCTGCTCTGACTAATTGGCAGACTTGTTTGGTTCAGCCCTCAGATACAAACTGTGAATCCAGTGCCCTCGCCCTCTGTTTCAGGCGTGAGAGGGAGTTTGATAAGTCTCTTTTGATAGATAGGTCCAGTCCATATACAGAGGAAGGCCTAGAGGAAGGTCTGGAGCGAGTGCCACTGGGATAAGTGCCATCATCATGGAGGGAAGACCTTATGCTAGGTCCTAGGTTGAGAGATTGACCAAAGTTGAGGGACTGAGCCAGGTTAGGATTAAGAGCTGAACCCAAATATTTCTGTTGCTCCACTTAGGTTCTTCCTAAGACCAAATGTGATCTCATCCTGCAGGAGCCTTGCCCTGGCAGACAGTCCACCAACTGATGAGCTGGCTGAGGCCAAAAAGCTGCTGTAGTCTAGTTCAAGGTCCCTGCTCTCTTGAATAGGTGAAAACTTAATTTTAGGGTCAATTCGAGCTTTTTTATTCTTTAACTGTTTTTGGTAAAGAACTGAGGCAGGCAGTTGCTTGGCAGCCTGCTTCTCTAAAGTTAGTCTCCCAATACTGTATTTTTCAGCTTTAGGGAAATGTCTAAAACTAGTGTCAGAGTGCAGGTAGTGAGGCAGACCGGTAAGCTGCTTCAAGGCTGTCTGTACCTCTTCTGAATTCCTGCTTAATTTGCTGTTTCAACATCTTTAATTCATACGGCTCCTCCATGGACTCCTCGTCAGCTTTACCATATGAATGCAGTCGGGAAGAAGCCTGAAGGGGAGCAAGAAAGTCTGCCACATCTGCAGTTCGACGAACATCTGCAGTCCGGAGAAGCTCTGTCCGCTTTGCTGATATCCTTATCTGCGATACTGAAGCTTGAACTTAGGCCCCCTGAGCTCTTTGTGAGTTCACCGATGTCATCAATTAGGACATAGTTCCTGGCATTGTGATGATCAAGGTCTGCATAGAAGGACTCAGCTGATATGCTGGACATGGGGCTGCTGGCCATGCTGGCTCTCTCTTCCAGGCCCATCCTCAGATCAAGGCTACTGTATTTACCACCGAGGTGGGAAACTCCATAGACACTCTCTGTGGATGTAGGGAACAATTAGGAGGGGCTGGTTGCGTACAACCTCATAGTTTGTCGTTATCTTTGGCTCTAAGTCAGACAAAGTAGTCTGACGGGGTTTCTGTTGCATCAGAAGGAGTGAGGAATGGTCATAGCCAGTCTGCTGGGACTGCTGATTGAGAGAGGGGACTGATGAGTAGATGGATTGGTAGGGGACACCTGCTTGATGGTAAAGAGGACTGCTGCTGGTACAACGTCTGCTGAGGATACTGACTTGTTTGGGATGCATATTGGTAATGGGAGTATGGGCTTGTGAGTTGTGCATACTGAGACTTCAGCCTCAGTCTGCGGTGGGATGAACTGGTTAAACTCTGACTGTGGGGCAGTCCGTGGCCGTTCTAGCCCATGACCATTACCTCGTGCCTCTCTGATGTTGCTGAGCCTCACTATCTGACATGTAGTCTCGCTCTTCTGCCACTCCTTGTAAGTAGGCTCTCTCCCTCTTCTCTCTCTCTTTCAGTAAAGCCTCTTTCCTTCGATTTATACCCATCTCCAGATATCTCAATTTAGCATCTATCTCTTTCTCCTCCTCATCAAGTTCTGCCTGTATCTTACGAAGTTTTGAGGACTCACGTTAGACTGCAATCCAGCTCCTTGTCTATGTCTTGAAGGATTTTGGCCCGGTGCCATAGTGGTGTTCCTGCACATTCGCCTTCTGGCAGAAGCAGTGGAGTACTCAGATAGCCCAATGATGGTATCTTCTTCCGGTGGTGGATAGAGGTGGTGTGCGTTTTACTTTCTTCTGAGTGCCAACTGATGTGCCACTCTGTGAACCTTTGCTCTGTAGATAAAAAATAAAATAAAAACAGAAAGAGAAAGAAAAAAAACAAGCAAATGATAGGCAGATGTCCAGATAGCAAGGTAATATTGATACATTGACGATCAGACTGTCTAGTATGAGCAGATAAATACGTGTAGCTTTGGAATAATTTTATATCGTATGTGATCTACTTGTACTGTATTCTATGAGTTGGTAACCTTTCTGAAAACGCATGGAAATCCACCTTGGTGACCTTGATTAGCTGGTTGAAGCGTGTTTAATTTTAGCTGGAGATTGGATGCCCCTACTATAGTGCTTTTATTTGATATTTAAGCATTAATAGATTTTAGAAAAAAGAAGAAATAAACAGAATTTAACAATACTATGATTTTTCAACATTAATTGCGGGTGTAGAAGTGATATTGAACCAACATAACTTTGTAACATTAATTCAATGCAATTACGTTGGCTATGAACATTGACTCAAGATTGTTTCAATGATTGCTTGCTATCTGGGTATACAGTATACAGCATGGCAACTTGATATGTAATGCAATGATTATTAGAGGACAAAATAAAACAAATACTCGATATGAGGAGTGAATCCGTTTTAAAGTGCAGTACTTACTGAATAGGTGTCTGAGTACTGGTACATCATTCTGTCCTCAGTTTTCGGAATGAGTGACTTAGGGTCAGACAGAGATCGTTGTGAGGCCCTTAGTGATCTTGGACTACTGAGAAGCCTTGATGAATCAGCAGTAAGCATCTTCTGTGAACTTTTCCCAGGGGACACTGGTGAAATTGGGGAGCATAATACCTTTGGAGATTTGGTAACTGACAAGCTTCCAACATCATCAGCTGTCAGGTGTGTGCTAACACTTATCACAGCAGGCGTTTGACATATTTTATCTCTGTCTGATGTAATATCTGAATCACTTTCTGTTTGACCGTCTCTGTGTAAATCTACCTTTGTGTCCACCTGAGCCCGAACAGGGATCTCCTAATTGTCCCTGAATGCTCTGTCTGTACCGAAATCTCAGCTACAGTCTGAATTGCAATACTTGAAACCTTGGAGCTTTTACCCTTCTCTCCATCAACATATCGACTGGAACGAAGACCTGCGTCTGCTCCTAATGGGGACGTCCCACTCATCCTGATCTTCATCATCAGTTTGCACACAGCTATCTACGCTTCTCCTACTTCTTCTCCTTCTACCAGAAGGAATCTTTCTCAACACAATCTTCATCATCCGTTCTGAACACTACTCTCAACCAATTTCTTACCACTTAACTCTACACTTTGCTCTTGTCTGGTTGTTTCTGGCAGGTTTGTGAATAACTGCAACTTCTCCTTTGTCTGTGCACTCACTGATACAGGAGTATTTGAAGCTATACTGTGTAAAAGCCCCAGAACTTGTTAGCCAGTTTTGACCTGATCTAGAGTCATGGGTGGACACTGCAGATGACATTGAGTTGTCATCCTTCACTGGCCAGTACTGCCCATTATCTCCCCAGAATATTTTGAGTCAAGTATAATGTCTGAGCTCATGGGTGGTGAAATACCCTCAGCTTGGCCTAAACCCATATGGGTGTATCTTTTGCTCTTCTAGTTGTTGCTGGAGTTGCTGCTGTAATCGATGGATTTGCTCTAACTGGAAGTTGCTGCTGTGCAAAGGTTTCTTGTTGAAGAATCAGATGGGCCTTGCTGTTCCTCTTTCTTTCTGCATTAGAAGTTGCTGTTTCATGTTCTGAAGCTCCTCCAGCTCCTTCTGAACAATGATCTGCTCTTGTTCACGGTAACGCTGTATCCGTGCCTCTCCCATTCAGAGCTCTTCAGCTAGACACAGTTGCTTCAACTTTTCTAATTGTAAAAGCTCATGTTCAGCCTTGTACTGTTGGCTTTTGCTGTCATCTAAATCAAGGAAATTTGGTGATACCAGTGTATCCAGGGAGGCTGCTATTGCCTCAAGTGTCGCATCTGAGTAGAGCTCAGGCAAGGCTAGTCGATGAGGGAAGGAGGACTGGCCAATGCAGAAGGTAGGATTTCATTTGCTATATCAGATTGTGGGAATATCGATCGATCTATGCCAGTGGTGTTTACAAATCCATATGGAGCAGGCTGATTTTGAAGTGCTGAACATGGCTCCATAGTATCAGTCAGACTATTGTACATTGTGCTAAATATAGAACCTGGTTGGGTAGTAACTTGCATACGTGGAGGGAACAGGTGCAGCAACAGATGAGTAAACAATTCCATTGTGTCGATCTTAGCAAACTATTAATGCCAAACAATGTTCCTTGAGAAATATGGAGTAGTGGTGATCCCGGTAAATTCCAAAGTGCCTTTCTTTGAGAAGTCTAAGGCCTCTTCTGTTGTGTTAAGAAAACAAAAATAGCAGCAGCATCAGCATCTAAATGGATAATTTCTTTGTCTCATGCAGC
Organism: Hybognathus amarus; assembly: GCA_030378365.1. NCBI lineage: Eukaryota > Metazoa > Chordata > Actinopteri > Cypriniformes > Leuciscidae > Hybognathus > Hybognathus amarus. The sequence continues at coordinate 236,153 of JAQIUQ010001493.1, forward strand.
ATTAATTAACTATAAAATGGAAGCCAAAGAGCATGCACATTTCTTGTCAGTGTCATCAGATTCAGCAGGATGCAAAGCCAAAACACTGAGGGACAACACGAAGGCAAATGCATGCATCTGTTTAAAAAAAGGAACAGAAAAAACATAAGAATGAAAATCAAGACATTCAGAGAGTAAACAACATAAAAATAAGAGACAACCAATAGGACATTATCAACGTTATACAAAAAAAGATACAAGTGCACTGCAATACTGACCTGTTGAACATTTTAGCTGATGTCAAATCTATAGCCCCCTCAGATGCCCCATTCTGATAGGCAGAATCCATTCTTTAATTCATACCCAAAGAGCCCAGTTTCTTTGAAATTACTGTTTGATATTGAAGCCTTCATAGTACTTGAGATCTTCAATAACAGGTGTTGTGGCAATATTAATTTGATAGCCAATTTGATTGTCTGGTTGTTGTGGTCACAGGTGGCTGTGTTCTGCAGCTTCCTGTGAAAGGAAGCCTGTAAATTACATCACAGCAAACAGTTTGTCTTCCAGATGTAAGATCAACTGGTATACTATCATCTTCCACAACAGTTGTAATCACTCCAGAAGATGAGGACAAAGCAACCATGGTTTTCATTGTACTTAGAAGTGGTGAGGTCAACAGGTCCAACTGCTGATGGCTTCTGCATGCATTGGCATACCAGCAGTGGCATTTACAGAAACAGGCATTAGAGGAGAAGACGTGCTTGACACAGCTCTGTATGACAGATTAATAGGAATATCTGCACTGGTTGTTGGCTTAGGTTGAGTATTCACAGGTCTGTACACTATCTGTGCAAGTGGCTCAAATGGATTGTATGTGGTAAGTGGAAGTGGACCTGAAGCAGCATTTCCCAGGTCCAAGAGGCTTGTCAACTGTGTTATTGTTGTAGGCAATTGTAAGCTGTGGCACGTGACAATTGTTATGCTATCAGTAACAACGGAGAGTGTTGTGGTAGGGATTATTTCAGCACTTAGATTCACAATTTCTGGCTGTACAGCAGTTGCTTGTCGTCCACTTGATTCACTTGACAAGGAAGACCTATTTGAATCTGGGGCTGTTAGATCCATCCCTTGATCAGTCATTGTAACATTGACTTTAAAAGCAGTAAGATCTATAACATCACCAGGGTAGTGTATTTTTCCATTCTGTTTGGGCTTAGAATGGATTTCTGGCTGGACTGTGACTTTAGCAATCACAGGTTCAGGTATTGGTTCGACAGGTATCCTCTCCTGGACAACTGACACAGTTGTTCTTTGCACTTCAGTTGTGACAACTTGGGTAACAATATTAGGCAATGTGTCAGGATGCTGCTCAGTTGTTGAGATTGCAGAATAGACTTGGCTCATGCTTGATATAACTTTATCTTGTCCATGTATTTCTTGACTCTCAATAGATTTCGTAAATTGGGTAAATGTGACTGGTAACGGTGGCACAGCTATTGCAGAAGTCACTAACTGAGTTACTTGTTTTTGCTTATAAATTGCTTGCTGCTCTTGAAGCTGTTTTATTGAAACTAGTGAGGGATCTGGCTGTTTTATTGGAGCTGGTGAGGGATCCACGTCAGTCAGTGCCTCTTCTGAAGCTGAGACAATTAATACTTCTTCCATATCCAAACCAGGGAATGTCCTCATTCTGAGCTGGGATTGGAATCTGGGTTATTGTTATTGGTACAGAATATGTTGTTAGTATTTGTTGCATCTCAAGTTCTTGTTGTACATCACTCACTATATGCTGAGCAACAGGCTCAGCAGAAACTCCTGACACTGGGGTTAAGGCTACTGGTACCTTGGCTGATGGTGAGGCTGAAGGCATGGGTAGATTAGAACCCATGGATGGTGTGGTATACATCATTGCTGGATAGGATGTAGGTTCCATGGCAATGGGTGGGGATGGAGCTGCTGCCACTGCAGACAGGTGCTGCCGAAATCATAGCAGAAGATGCCATTACAACTGGTGCTGCATCGTGTGATGTTATATTCACAGATGGGAATTGCACAGTATTCTCCATTGAGACATGAGTAAGATTATTTGTAGTCTGTGCTACTTCTGATGATGCCACTACAAGAGGTAATGAAACCGATGTTTGTACAGAAGCAAGTGGCATCTCTGGAACTGTTACACAAGGTGCTGTAATACTTTGTGTTGAATTTAGAGCTGGAGTGATGTGAGTCTCCATTGTGACTGAAGCAAAGTCAGGTCCCATCACCACACCGGGCACTGCTGCATTTAAACCTGAGATAGCCTTTGGTCGGGCTGCTGTAATTTGTGCTGAAACTAATGACACAGGTGCATCCACCACGGCTGGAGCAAACACTCTTGGAGCATCATATGGAACCTGCTGCCTGGGACTTGGCAGTGATGATCTTCCCGTATGCGCTTGAGTTGTAATGCTCTCCACAGGTGATCCTGGTTCTGATGGTAATGTTATCACCACATATGTTTCAGAGTTCTAGCAAATCTAGGTGACAAGGGCGATTTTGGTGATGAAGCACTGTGCTTGGTTTCTACAGGGGCAGCCAAACTTAGTGACAATGCACTTGGAGGTTCTCTTGTTCTTGGCAAAGTTGCAGCACGAACTGCTTGAACAACTACTGGTTCTGGTTCCGGTGGCTTTACACTCTCTCGTGATCTGTGACTAAATACCAGTCCTGGGGAATACAGACAGGTCTGGGGGGAACCGGGGGTGGTGATTTGTGTGTTGGGGTCACAACTCCCATTACAGTCATGTTGGCCATATTTTCCAGGGGTTCAGGTAGAGTTACTGTAACGGATGAGGAGGTTGAAACAGTTTTATGCTGGTTAACATCTGCCTTAGGCAATGTCCTGTATGGCAGTTCTGGTGGTGAAGCTGTGGGAGGTGGCGGAAATGAAATCACTGGTCTATCTGTTCTTTCTTGAGACACATAAGGTTTTGCTGATGCCATACAAGGTGGAACTGTTGAATCAGTGATGAAACTTGATACTGTGGCTGGATAAAGTAAAAGGAGAAACACAAACAATAACAGGGTGGCCTCTCCCATCTTCAATAGTTGTTTTACCCACCACATTTTCAAGATTTGGCAGTCTGACAGCAACTTGATCTTCCTGTGTCTGTACATCAGGATACATGATTTGTGAAACTGATTGTTGTGAAGAAATTGCATCATCTGATACATTTTTCTGCAGTATTTCTGTCATCCTTGGCTGAATATCAGCCAGTATAGATTGAACTGGTTGGGAGGTTAAAGCTCCAAAAGCAACAGTTGTAGTAATAGTAGGAGAAACAACAGAGACTGTCTTTTCAGCAATATGCTCTCTGTGCTCTGTCGGAGGTGAAATAGGGGCTGACTGGCCTAATATGGGTGCCATGTCTGATCTGGGTTTCACTGGTCTCTCAATAGGAATTTGAATAGAAACACTGGCCGCTGGCTGAGTACCTCTTGCTAAAGCTGGTATAGTGGTACAGGGAGATGGTGGTGTGGCCACTTGTTCAACAACTGAGCTGGTTTGCTCTGTAGAGAGCACATTTGCTGGTATTGAGGCTGATACTAATGTTGGAACAGAAATAGGTGCTTGATCCACTACTGAAAACGGTCACTGGAAGTGGGGCATAGGTTTGATAAGGTACAGGACTAGTCACAGAGATTGACTGTGTTGGAGATGTGACCAGGTCAGGAATTTGGGCAACAATGGGGGTAGTTGTAGGATTCTTGAGTGCAGTGAATGGCAATGTAGACTCTGAAACTGAAGTTTGTTTTAGAACTGGATGCTCTAATGCAGGGGGCGCATGATCTGGCATTTGAACAACAACATACGTTTCTATTAAAGGTGTTTCTTGAGATTGAAAAATATGTGTAGCAACAGTAGTTGTAGGGGTTTTCACATGCTCTACATTTGGATGAGTCATTGGTGCAACAGTTTGTTTGTCTGTGGAGGCTGATTTAACTGGAGATGGTTCATGTATTGCACCAGCTAAAGGTTTTTGTGTATGGAAGAATCCCTATCCGGAGTAGGGACAGTTTCCTGTGTAGACTTTGGAATAACTGTTGGTTTTGGAGCCAAGTTTGGTTTTGGACCTAGTGTTGGCTTTGCAACAAGAACTTTAGAAGTTTCAGTCGAAGTGTCAGAGTTTTCTGAAACATGTGGCGAGGCTGGAATATCTGGTGAAGGGGATACAATAATCTGTGTGGAAGATGCAATAGGAGCAGTTTCAAGTGAAACATACGTTGTAGCTTGCTCTGACACAAAGTCCGGCATGTGAATTACAACTGGGGCAGAAACATCAGCAACACTGGGGCTAGCTGGAGTAGATGTCTGATCAGAAACTGGAGAGGATGATGTCTGTACTGCTGAAAGTTCTATATTTGAATCTGGGGATGAGACTGCTGGGGATGTCGGAGGAGACAGTGGTGATATTGCTGATGTCTCCACAACATTTTTTGATGAAGGAACTTCACAGATTACAGAAGTGGGAACAGACTCAAATGTCTCTTCTGGGGTTTGAGGTTGCCCTTCACTTTGAGAAATATCCCTTGTGTCTGGTGACATTTTTTCTTGTGTGACACTGTCCTCCTCTTCAACATCCTCTTCACCGGATGAGCACCTGAGTGATCTTTAAGTCAGGAATTGGATATAAAGCTTTATTCACAGATACATCCTGAGTAGATGTTGACTCTGTAACGTAAGGCTGCAAAATGCACTCAATAGGTTCAGTGATATTGTCTTCTTCGCCACTTGAAGGGATGACTATCACCTCAGGGGAATCATATGATGACTCAGACACAGTCAGAGGTGAGACGGGAGACAAAGGAGTTGATTGTGTTGGACTTGATCCTGGTGTTAAAACATCTTTTTGTGTTTTCACTTCATAGGCATCCTCTGTTTGCAACATTGGCTTTGCATTTTTATCTGAAGTAAGTGCATCATTTCCAGAAAATATTTACATAACAAGTGTCACTGGCATAAAGTGGCAAGGATGTGTCAACCTTTGATATATCCGTTTGCTGAGCCTCCTCTTCTTCTTGCGAGATCGTGTTCCTTGTATGCATCATGTCCTCATAAGCCTTACCAAAAGCTGTTGCCGCCTGGTCTTTTTCCTCAACTAAAGTTTCATAAGCATAGTCCTCTATTAACATGCCTCCATATAATGGTTCAATATCAGGTGGTGTGCATTTCTCTGATGTTTTGTATTCCTCTGCTTTCTCCATCATTTCCTCATATACTTCTTCAGCACTCTTTAATGGATTATCTGCAGCATCAAGCATTTCGTGTGATAATGTTTTGTACTCTGCATTCTCTGGTTCAGATTCAACACTAGGTGAAAATTCAGAGGAGGAGGACTTGCGTTCCTCTATCCCTTTAACCAGTTGTAATTTATCAGTTTTAGCTAAATGATCACGTCTCCTTTGCTTCCCCAAATCATCTCTTTCTGTCTTTATTTTTTAGTGACCTTTCTTAACTGCTGCTGATCATCACGTTCATCTTCCTGCTCCATCTGTTGATCACCTTCCTCACGTAACTCATCTTCCTCAGACGAGTCCTCTACAGTGGGAAGAGCCTGGCCGTGTGGTCTGTGTTTTGCCTTTCTTTGCTGTTTAGTCTCTGCTCTTGCCTTTTTATCACTTGGGCTGTCACTGTCTTCATCAATAGAGGACACAGAAGTAGGAGAAGCTGTTCCTGGTGTAATGCTGGATACCTGAACACTGGAAGACCCATCACCCTTGGACAAGTCTTCAATCAGACTCTCATACTCCTCTGTGGTCTGTCTAACATGATTTTTTTGTGCAATGGCAACAGCTGTGTCAGCAGTTGTGCTATTCTCATTGTCCTTTGACTCGTCTGTTTTCATTATGGATTCTTCCAAGACTTCTGAAACAGGAATGACTTGGGCAACTTGATCATCTTGGTATTGAGAAGACAGGCTGATATCAGAAATCTCCTCAGGTTCTACATTAATTTTCTTTAGGGCAGGTTCCTGCTTTCTGGAATCATCAGATGTTTCGATTTCTATGGTTTCCTGCTGTGTTTGTTGCTCTTCTCTGACTTGATTTTCATCATCAGATGGTAAGTTCTCATCTTCACCCATATGCATAAGTTGTCTTCTTATGAACTCTTCATTCGTTCTCCAGAATTTGAACTGTCTAGTTTGTAGTCCTCACTGCTAGAGGAAGCAGGCATCACTTTTCTTCTCTGGTATCTGAGGGGAGTGTTCACTCTCAGACACACTGCTGTCCTCGTGGTATTGTTTTACACTATCATGTGCTCTAACAGGTAAGAGTTTTCTAGCAGTTTCTTTTATGGCCATTTCACTGACTCTCTGTATCTCCTTAAGCTCTTCCTCAGCTGAGCTGTATGATTCTATCGAAACCGGCATGATGTCCTTTCTTTGTTGGTCTGTAACATCTGCTTTTAAGGTGTCTACTTTAGAATTCTCTGAAATACTGCTATCAATTTGTATTTCAACATCTTCTTGTCCATTCTTTTGTAGAACGAGTATATGTATCCTCTTTAACCTGCGTATAATAAAGAAAAAATATTCAATTAAATCTGTAACGCCAAAAACATGAAATTACTACTGTAGTTGTTTCCTTTAAAGGGAGGGTTGACTGCGATTTCACTTTTTTGATTTTAAATAGTGTGTAATGTTGCTGTTGGTGCATGAACAGTATCTGCAAAGTTGCAGCGCTGAAAGTTTCGTGTAAGCAGATATATCGTCTTTTAAAAATCAGGAAGTATAACTGCCTACAAAAACGACTCGATTGGGACTACAGCTGGGTTATGGTACGTCACTTACCCACACATTTGCATCAACCCCTCCCTCAGAATATGCAGGAAAGGGCATGCACATATTTCTGCAGCACGTCGAGTGAGTTATGTTCACTCAGCTGTCAGGTCTTCTGTGTTTGAGCTTCCCACGGACGCTATACTTCGACAATAATGGATACAATTTATGTTTGATTATATTCCTGAATGTGACGATCGAAATCTAGCTCTCTGTGCTGCGCATTTACGGAAGACAGCTTCCAGAATCTCCACGAATTCAACACCGGATTCAACAAGAAACTGTTTCTAAAACATGAAGCAGTTCCAACTTTAAAACCAGAGGCAGCAGTTGTTGGGCCACATCCTGTAAGTAGGCTGACTTAATCATTTTAAATGTATTTGCATGTATAATTCCCGATGTAGCCTTGCGTTTTAATTTTTTTTCAAATGCCAGCGCTGGCTTTGTACTGTAGGCTTTATGGGCTACTAGTTTGGCTATTTTGTGTCTACGGCAAACGCGTACAAACATTATGGACCTGAATTTTGTATAAGTACTAATGCTGTAAATGTATTTTTTAAAAATGTAGCAAATTATCATTCAGAAAAGTTTATTAAGAGCCGTGTGTGGTGTGGTTCTGCTTGACTCGAATTTATTGCGGCTTTCTCGGTTCTAATTCTGCCTCACTGATACTGCAGTCTCGACATCATTATTTACGCGTATCCACCGTCTATGGTATCCACCTTTGGCATGCCCGTTTCGCCCGTAAAGGTAATGGGCATTAACCTTCCTGACAACGTGAGCGACAGTTTAGCCAATCACAACACACCGGTCCAAACGAACCAATCTGAGCCCACTACGTATTTCTGAGGGAGTGTTTTCATAGACTCAGGAAGTCAACCGCTTGTTCAGGGGACAGAGGAGAGCGCGGCTTACAATAAAGGTGAAATTTATGAAAAATATGACTTTTTAAAAAAAGAAAAAACATGGATACATGATATATTGCACCGCATAAACACAATCAAGCAAAGAAAAAAAGCAGTCAACCCCCCCTTTAAACAAACACGCATCCTCCTATTCATAAAAAAAAATACTATTTAAGTAAGCAATAAGGTATAAGAGGCTGTGCTGTGTCGTGAGTCAGTCACGGCAGAAGGGCATTGTAATGCATGACGCAAAGCGGTATGTAGCTTCTGTTGCAACCCCAACAGAAGTTACATTCATTATTTAGCAAATAGATGGTGGCAATACTGTCTTTATGATTGAGTCACATTTAAGGGACTTTACATTGAAAGGACTTTGGACATTGAACTTGTGTTCACAGAGAAGGAAGACAACTGACAGATGACTATCAGCACAGGGAAACCCCTTAACTGTTAAAAGGCCAAGACATCGCACCGGACATTCAAACTGATTTTTTTTATATTATGAATATAGGACTGACCTGAAGGAAAATGCTATATCTACTGTAAATGCAGGTACACTCAATATCTTACAATACTCTACTATACAATGAACAATATCAATCAAACGTGTTTGCCAAGTTGCAAGTTGCCAAGAGTGGTTGCTAGGGGTGTTGTGTAGTTAGACATATAACTGTTAGGTGAAGTGGTCATAGTAGTTGTTTTTTTTGTGAATAAAACACAGCTATTGACCAGTCAGAATCAAGGATTGAAACTAACCGTTTTATAATATAATATAAACAAATATTTGAATAAGGTAAAAAACAACAGGTTCTTGTATTGCTCAATAATGTGTAAGTAATACTATACCATTGTCACTGCTGGAAGCATAGACATTGATCCTCTATCAACTTGTGTCTCCTCTGGGACTTTGTCTTGGCCAGTTTCTTTCAAAGTGACCTCAGCAGCAGTAATAACAGCTTTCTGAGACTCTGCAGCTGGTATTGGTGTCACCACAGCTGTCATCTCAGTCTGCAGCTTATCTGTGGCTGGAACAACAGAGAGAGGTGCAGGGACTGCTGGATCGGTCACAGCTGAGTTTTCAACAGTAGTAGGGGTGGTTTTCTCCTCTGCCTGCTTTCCAGGAGATGGTTTTGTCTTGGACTTTAGAGTAGGTTCCTGTGAAGGTGCAGGAGTCTCGGAGAGCTGTGTTTTGGGTATTAATGTAGGCTTGTCTTTTGTGGATACAGGGTCAGATATTGATATTTTCCCCATGTCTCCCAGCTGCCCAGCTATAGCTCTCTGTGTTTGACAATTCAAACACAACCACTCAGCCTTCAAAAAAACAAAAACACAACAACAATGAGATATACAGTACATGAGATAAAACCCACAATGAGATATAAATTAATATATCTATATCTATAAATGAATCTATGTATTATATATAGGCTACACACAGTTGAAACTCAAGAAAATAATAATTTTGAGCAAAAATGTCATATATTTCAGTAATTCAACTTAAAAGGTCATACTAATATTTCATATGTTACTTATATTGACTAATATATTATTATAAGTGAGATAGTTCAAGCCTGTATTTGTTATAACCTTAATGATTATGGCTTGCAGCTATGAAAACCTTTTCACAATATTCTAATTTGGAATTTGGGGTTTTCATAAGCTGTAAGCCATAATAATTAAAACAAAATTATAACAAATAAAGGCTTTAAATATCTCACTTATGCATGTAATGAGTCTATATAATATATTATTTTCCCCTTTTAAGTTGAATTACTGAAATAAATGAACTTTTGCACTATATTTTTCAGAGTTTCTGGATATACATATTGTGATTGCCCTTATTGTTCAAGTGGAACCACAGACCAGAAATTAAATATGCTTGAATAACTTACAATCTTAGTGCATTTAGAATAAATTAACAATAAATACACTGTCCTCAACAATTTTTACAAAGGCTCTTTTCATTATTCTCAAAAAAGAGCCACAGTAAAACACGTGTCTTGTTCCTACAGGAAACCATGTTTACACATGTTTATGTCCGTGTGTGTGTGTGTGCGTGAATGAGAGAAGAAATGAGAGCGAAAAAGTTAGAACATGCTACAGTATGATTTAAACACACAGGAGAGTCATAACAGGAGATTCTGGTTTATTTCAGTGACGCAAACAAACCCTAATTCTTTTGCACATGGTCTGAGTACTGTTCTTTATGATGTAACACCCCCTGTCTCTTTTGTCATACAAAAAAAAAAACGTGTTTGCCAAGTTGCAAGTTGCCAAGAGTAGTTGCTAGGGGTGTTGTGTAGTGATACATAGAACCGTAAGGGAAAATGGTCATAGTCGTGTTTTATTGTGAATAAAACAAAGCTATTGACCAATCAGAATGAAGGATTGAAACTAATCGTTTTAACCAAAACCAACTGCATGGAGAATTGGGATGCCTGGAGGCAACGATGGAAGGCACGTCTGAGGACGAGTTAGAGAAAAGCTTATTCACAAATCTGTGATTATAAAAAAGAAATTGCACTGTAAATCAAATAATTTAAAAGAAGAGTATATGCAAATGAATTTCAAAGGAAAGAAATTGAAAAACAAATCCCAAGATGAACTCCAGATCAGACTGAAGCCATAACTCCCAATTTAGCTATCCTGTTAGGAAAACCCTACTAAATCTCTTTGTTTGTAGATCATTTGTATGTCAGCCTCTCAGTCTCTTTCTCTCTCTCTCTCTTCTTCTCTCTCTCTCTCTCTCTCTCTCTCTCTCTCTCTAATGGCATTATATTAATGATTGCAACGGAAAGCTGGCAGATAAATTCTGGGTGTTTTAACATTGGGTTCCAGGGAGAAGAAATTAGGCACAGCCAGATGATGGTAAACATATGTAATCACAGACAAAGAGGATAAGTCAATGAGGTAGATCAGGACAACCTTGTTCTTGAGAACATCTGAATTACATCAAAATTGACTAAAAAATAAGGGTTTGACTGGGTCATTACTAAGTGTCACCATGGGAACCAGATAAGATTTATCCCCCTAGGAGAACAGTTTGTCCTCCAGAGCCTTTAGCTATGTACCAAATCGAGACAGCATTTTAAGGCACCTTAAGCATCCATTGTTGAGGGTCAGTAAAAACGTTTATGCAAATGAGCTGCTGCTCCCGGCCCAGTGGGCGGAGTTTCAACAGCTTGTGTGTGTGTTACAACAGAATGTTTCTGAATGGTTTGTTGATGAATTTATGTTGCTGATGTGGAGTTAACTATCTTCAAGTCTTTGTGTAGCATATTCTGTCACAATAATCTATAAAATCGCTTGTGTATGTACTATTGTAAGATGCCTACAGAGTGACATGCTATTGCATTTGTGATACATCCTGTATTCCATCACAACAACTCTATCTCTTCTCAAAGGGTCATGAAACCCCCTCTTTCAGCTCAAGTCTAGCTCAGAATCTTTTGAAAAATGCAACTTAAATGGGCGTAGCTAGCTGTGAGAAGAAGGGAGGGAGTGGGTGTAGTATCACTGTCAATGCCCCATGCATATCGACTGTCACTAAAAAGCAATGATAAAACACGAGGAAATGCTAGATTTGAATATAAAGCTGGCAAAGTTAAAGTCTTATGAAATAAAGACTTGGATTAGTTGTCAACAAGGCGAAGTCCACCATTCAGCGGGGAACATATTCAATGCACTTGGACTTTTGCACCATGAAAACAAATACTTGCGCCCCGTCATGATTGCCTCTCTCATCTATTACGCGATATCACAGTTTGACATGTCTGTCGTTGAAAGATCCACGTGGTGTCATGAATAATTAAGAGGCCGTGTCTTCTCATAGGATAAGAAAACTCAGTATCATTAGTAATTATGAGACACAGATGAGTCGTTAACGCACTCACAGTGCACGGCCACGTCACAGCTGGTAACGTGGATATGATGAGGATTTTAAACCCGGAAGACGAAAAAGCGGAAAAAAACCTCAAATTTAACCATTTTAACCCTATTATTAAATCTAACAGATGTCAACATTGTCTTCAATGGTGTTCAACACAGCATACAATCTCAGAAAATTTGGTTTGAGAGTTCATGACCCTTTAACCCTCTAGGCACCACGGTCGAGTTTACTCGACAAGATGCGTCACTGAATAAAACGGCCGATTTTGTCAAATTGGGTTTTAAATTTCGTTCGACATCCCCTCCACTGGATGGCAGACATGTCATACTTCATCCCAGACTCAAAAAACCGTCATGTTTCTATACAATATGTTCGAGTTACAGCGCATTGAATCAGTGTGATCAAAAGCGGAGCTAGTGTGAGAGTGAGCCATTTCATCAGAGTCTCTCCGCGATCACGGCAACAGTATTGAGGTGGAGACGTTGTCTATTATCACTGGGTATGTTAGACGAGGTCAAAGTATTCATAGCAAAGATAGGAGGTAACGTGAAGGCAGGGTGGGGAGTCGAGATAGTATGCATACTCGGCGCGAGGCAGATCTGGCCGCGATCGTGCTGCTCTTATCATCACTTATGATCTGTGCCTTGCCCTAACGGGTGATCTTTTGAACTAAACAGGTCTTGTCTACTTGTGTTTGTGTGTCATATGAATAATATGTGCCCCATACATGGAATCAGAGTGCCTACTGTGTGTAGTAAAAGGAAGATCTCTACAGCAACAGGCCAACCACTACATGCATACGGTTTGTTCTACCATTTATTAGTAATGATTTACACAGTTTGTTTACTACTTACTATATACCTGAGCATTCAGTATTGTGCAATATAACATACAGAAGGTGATGGACATTTTGGGGGAAAGAAGTGCTGCATTTTATAATTTAGTTCAAAGGGTATAGCACGCACATCCAAAACAATAAAACTGGGTGCTGGACAATCAGATCAGTGAAAAAAGTAAACAATAAGTCCGCACACCAGAAAATGCTCCTCAGAAAATTTAATGGTTGCTCACCACATGTAATCGTTTCGGGCACAAGCCCTTCATCAGACATAAACAGGTGGGAAGACACACCTCCATATATACATCCATGTATGGTCACATGATCACATACATCCAATCAAGTGAAATGGGCAATTACATTATCAAAAGACAGATAAGAGCATGCAAAAAGGCATATACAAACATTAGTAAATACACCACATGTATGATACAAAAAATTATATTAGAAATATATTAAATAGATAGCTAAAGAGAGGAAACCTGCGGTGCTTAAGGCACAGCCTAAGTCGTTATAATGGAAAGGTGTCTCTACCTCTATAAACTACTGATAGATGAGCAAAAATGTAAATACATAAGAAAAACCACAATGGCGTGTTACAAAAGTCATCAAAAAAATCGCACAACACTTACAAAAACAAAACAATTATTAAAAAGTATTTTTAAGCGACGAATAATTTACAGGAAAGGCCTCAGGTCAAAGTCTTCATTCAGCCCTTTTGGAGCTAAAGTGTCCAGGGTATAAATCCAGAATGCTTTTCTTTTTAGTAACAAATGATTAACGTCTCCTCCACGAGAGGGTTGTTTCACAAGTTCAATGCCACAATATCTGAGAGAAGATACGTTATGAGAGGCTTGTGAAAAGTGTACCGCTACCGGGCTTTTGATGTCATGATTACGAATGTTGGATCTGTGTTCTGAAATTCTTATTCTCAATGGCCTCGTCGTTTTGCCAACATAGGCCAAGCCACACGAGCATTTAAGTAAATAAATGACATTTTTGGTGTTACAAGAAATCACACCTTTGACATCATAAGGTTTTCCAGTGTATGGGTGATTAAAAGTAGTAGTTTTGTGTGTGAAATTGCATTGAGTGCAGTTGCCACATCTATAATTCCCAAAGGGAATAGACTGTAAAAAAATGAGGTGGAGTCAATGATGGAAGATGAGCTCTCACCAACATATTTTTTAAATTAGGTGCTCTTTTATACACAATGCGAGGTGATGTAGTGAAGCATTTAAGTGCTGGATCTGAGTCAATAATGTGCCAGTGTTTTTTAACAATGGATTCAAATTCTCTGCCAAGAGATGAATGGCTTGGCCTATGTTGGCAAAACGACGAGGCCATTGAGAATAAGAATTTCAGAACACAGATCCAACATTCGTAATCATGACATCAAAAGCCCGGTAGCGGTACACTTTTCACAAGCCTCTCATAACGTATCTTCTCTCAGATATTGTGGCATTGAACTTGTGAAACAACCCTCTCGTGGAGGAGACGTTAATCGTTTGTTACTAAAAAGAGAAGCATTCTGGATTTATACCCTGGACACTTTAGCTCCAAAATGGCTGAATGAAGACTTTGACCTGAGGCCTTTCCTGTAAATTATTCGTCGCTTAAAAATACTTTTTAATAATTGTTTTGTTTTTGTAAGTGTTGTGCGATTTTTTTGATGACTTTTGTAACACACCATTGTGGTTTTTCTTATGTATTTACATTTTTGCTCATCTATCAGTAGTTTATAGAGGTAGAGACACCTTTCCATTATAACGACTTAGGCTGTGCCTTAAGCACCGCAGGTTTCCTCTCTTTAGCTATCTATTTAATATATTTCTAATATAATTTTTTGTATCATACATGTGGTGTATTTACTAAGGTTTGTATATGCCTTTTTGCATGCTCTTATCTGTCTTTTGATCATGTAATTGCCCATTTCACTTGATTGGATGTATGTGATCATGTGACCATACATGGATGTATATATGGAGGTGTGTCTTCCCACCTGTTTATGTCTGATGAAGGGCTTGTGCCCGAAACGTTACATGTGGTGAGCAACCATTAAATTTTCTGAGGAGCATTTTCTGGTGTGCGGACTTATTGTTTACTGTTTGCATTTTATAATTTAAACATGTGACTTTTCATGAAAATTCTATTATCCATGATTGCTGCCACCCAATGACATCATAATATGCAAATTAGATGGGGAAATTTAATCCCTACATAAACTTTGGGTCACCCTTAATATTTCTCTAATTTACAGAAATTATCTATCTTGTTTCACTTTTAAGATATAGTCTTTTGAAATTAAGATGTCAAAATCTAAAGTTATAGGAAAAAACCTCTGGCGCCTAAAGGGTTAACATGGACTGCGTGTTCTCGGGGGCAGGGTTTATGTACATTTTAGGGTTAGTGATGTCACTAACCCAGGAAGAATGTTGTGTAGTCCTAACCAGCCGTTTGTTGTAGTCCTTAAACAACGTTTTTAAAAAAAGCAAGTATATTCCTTTGCTTTGAACTTTGAGCGTTGAAACTTTGCAGATGTTGTTTATGCTTAAACAGCAACATTACACACTAAATAAACTTAGAAAAGTGAAATCATAATCAACCACCCCTTTAAAAAAAGTGTAAAAGTACAACTAAAGACAACGTTATTATATTTTAATCTACAAAGATACTCTGTATCTTAATAAACAGCAAGTGTTTGGAAATGCTTTGTAGTTATTGTGAATTTGGGCAAATGTGTGAATAATGTGTACTAATGGCACATTGGTGAGGTAACCTCATAGAGCAGCCTATTTAGCGAGAAAATCCCTCAAGGGCACTGCTGAGCAAGAGAGGCTTCAGAGAGGAATAAAGTCCTTCTAATAAAGTTCAGCATCTACATACTTAATAAATCCAGTAAATTATACAACAAATATGAACAGGATATGCCAGATAACTATGTGCCTACTATAAAATATATGCAAATGTATCTATTAGAGCAAGATAAATTAACTCACAAACAGCCATTGCATGAACTGAAAGGCCCATGCTTGCAAAAGAAAATGAGAACAAACTCATTTAAATACTGGCTGTGGCTTTAGTAAGAGATGCAATCATCACCACTAACTGATATATTGACTGTCTTATGCATATGCAAAGCAGAAGAATCAGGGAGACCAATCAGAAGATTAATTAACCATAAAAAGTACCAATCCTCATTTTCAGTACAAATTTGTGAATGTCCTCATCACTGCTGCTTGTCATTACAGCATGAAGGCAATGTAGAGTGCTGATCATGGCACATAAATGAAACAAAAGGCTGGATTGTGGGCGCTACAAAAAGGAACATATCCAAAACGTGTTTAATCAAGGTTGTAAACAGGGATGCACAAAACTACACATTCATAAAATCTATTAGCTCAGTGTGTTGCCTGAATGACTACATAACTAATCTGTCTTCAGAAATCTTGGAATAATTAGGCTAGTTCGTAGGGGTGTGACGAGACGCTTATCTCATGAGACGAGACACGAGATTGGGTTCACGAGAACGAGATGAGACAAGATTTTTGCACAATTTTTCAGAAATCCTCAATGACAAAATTCATGACTAGGCTGGTGTGTTTGTCTCTATGTTGTTATTGTGTTCCGATTGTATGTTCAAGAAATAAAGCC
Source organism: Hybognathus amarus (assembly GCA_030378365.1). Lineage (NCBI taxonomy): Eukaryota > Metazoa > Chordata > Actinopteri > Cypriniformes > Leuciscidae > Hybognathus > Hybognathus amarus. Next base: position 252,236 of record JAQIUQ010001493.1, read on the forward strand.
TCCCTTGTCTGTTGTCCTTAAGGCATAACAGTACTCTCTTAATATTCGAAGTACAAACAGAGACTATAGCCGCAAATAAATAGTCCAGTGAGTGGGTATTGGGAGACGGAAGCCTAATTTGTGTGTAATGCACATCAGGGAGCTTGTGTTTTACTTTCAAATTGGTGATCACGCATACTCTGTGTATAGGGAGCAGAGGTGCTAAGCGTGCATTCTACAAGATAAGACATTTATCAGACATTTAGTCTATGTTACACAGACGAATCCTCTGCCATCTTCACGCGAACAGTGAATTGTGATTCGTGCGGCACTGATTGCAATGGCAACTCGTGCTGGATGAGCAGAGCAGACTTTTACATTAGTTTATAATGTTTTTTTTATATATAAACAGCAACACGAAAGTTTAGGCGAATTTGAGTGTAGTGGTGGAATATTCTATTGTAATCTCACCCTCACGCTCAGTCATGGCGATATCGCGAGACAGCTTTTCACTCAACAGGAAATCTAGTTTCGAGAATCACATAACACTATCAGATGTGTTTGCAAGGTTTGCATTTGTTTTTGTGTTGGAAGTACTAAAGATATATGCAATTTGTATTGAAAGAGTATGGTATTTTCAATAGTGTCTGGAGATTTATTTAAGAATATTTTGCCAACGTTCACAATCTAAAGCAGCAGTCTATTTAGTAATTTATACATTTCTTTCTATGCATCTAAATGTTTCCTCACCTTTATTCTGATTGTCTGTATTTTATTCCAGTACAGAAAAGCTTTAGAAAAATGCCCAATACAAGAGTCACTGAGGTGTCAGCGAATAGCATTGAACTTGCCAGACGCCAAGCGATATTGATCGCAAAGCCGAGACTGCTGATACAGCTGTTACTAGAACGGTTGGTAAGCATCCTAGGCTACTATGAACCAGGCCAGGGAACCAGAGGTACCAGAGACGTACTTGGACTGGGGTAGCAAGGTGGACGACAGGGACCCGGCTTGAAAGGCCCGAAGGCGCCCAGAACCGAGGGTCTGAGTGACCACGTGACTGCAGGGGGTGCATGAGAAGGCATGACCGGGTCCTCGAACCACACCCAGCAGCGAGCTGGCGATACAAGAGGGGGCTAAAGGCTTTACAGGATCACACACCGCCATTCTGGCTGTCTTGGGACCCAGGAACAGAGGAGTCTGACCTTTCTTTGAGTCCCATTGGACTTCGGGGAGCCAGAGGCTGAACAGTAACCATCTGAAGAGCTTGTTCCTCCATCCCTGGGTGGCTTGAGTCAAGGATGCTTGGCCTTACGTTTTTTCACCTGGATTGGTAGTGTCTGACACAGGCTGGGCGGCCTGTCTGTGGCTGGCTCTGCACTGAGGCCAGGGTGGAGGCTGCTGCAGAGGCCCAGCAGGAGCACGAATGACGGCAGGGGACGTCCCCCGTGACGAGCAGGCGGATGTACTGCCACCGACGGCGGGGTGGAGGCAGCAGTGGGCCGCCGGGGCAGGATGTGCCGGATTGCCTCTGTCTGCGCTTGGGCGCCATTGAACTGTTGAACACAGTTGGACGAAGTGGACATCACCAGACTGATCAAGCAAGCCACAACGCACATGCCCCGGAGGGCGAGGTTGGTTACAGTGCGGAGCTCACCTATGAGAGCATGGTCTGGGCTACCCTTGTGCATGTCCATGAGTGCCCTGGCCTGATAGACCTGTAGCAACACCATGGCATGCAAAGAGGAGGCGGCTTGAAAACTCACAGGCCTTAGGGAGAAGACGAGAATCCTCCATTCAAAAGGCAGCGGCAGCTGGGCACAGGTGCACCTGTGTCAAGACAGACCGCTCCACTGGAGGGATAGCCTCGTAATCCACCACCACTCCTCCATCAAGAGTAGTGAGGGGGAGAACCAGGGTGCCGTCCACAACCTGGTAGCTCTCCATGCACTTTGGGAAAAAAGGCACTGAGGCGGCAAGTGGAGAACCAGAGATACCAATCATCTAACCGAGACTGTCTCGGAACACAGTAGAGGATTCCACTCGGAGTCTGACAGCCTTGAGCGGCCAGTTTCACCATACAGTAGCTGACATTTCTGGATCTAGCTCAGGCAACTTTACACTGTGGCATGTGGCAAGCGTGCTCATAATGTAAGGGACACTGGCTTGACCACAACATTGCCCAACATCAAATGGCAAATGTAATGTAAGCGGAGCAAAACTCTGAGCTACTCGTTATTGTGTGGTTGATGGACCAAAATAACCAAAACTACCACTTTATTTAGCATTGTATTGTCTTCCAGTTCTGTTGTCAATCCATGTTCAGCGATGCTGATGACGCTAAGTGACAGTGTTCTGGTATGTCCGTGTATTTGGGCTCAAATTGTTCTATTTGGGTATCGAAATCCTTAGACATGTTTGCAAAGATTGTTTTGTTTACAGCGAGCATTTCCTCAGACTGTAAACAAAGCTCGGTGCACTGATAACACGTCAGCAGCATCTAACGTCAGCAGTGTCACTGAACACGGCTTAACAACAGAACCGGAAGAGAATACAATGCTGAATAAAGTCATAGTTTTTGTTATTTTTGAGACCAAAATGCATTTTTGATGCTTCAAACATTATGGCCTCATCCACACGAAGCCAGAGACGTCCCCTATCCAATATTTTTTTTTGTTCTAAAAAAAAGTCTGTAAACACGGCGGCGTCTCGAAAAATATCTGCGTCCACACGAAACCACTGAAACCGACTGAAAACTATGTAGTAGACATCCCAGACCAGTATGCGGCGCTGTGAATTCTGCCATAGATATCCAAAAATGCGAGAAGAAGACTTAGAGCAAAATAAAAGGCTATGAAATATTATGCACAGTTGCTTATTTTCTTTTTTACCAAGATCATTGAACAACCATAAATTGCCTGGTACAAAATAGAGAGTCAAGATTATTCGATTAGTTTGCAGAAAGCTTGCCACAAAGAAAAGTAACGAATGTGTCAAAAATAGACATTTTAATTCGTTATTAATAAACTAATGTTTTCTGTGTCATTCTTGACTGAAAAGAGGAAGTTGATGATGCTGCTGAGTCGCCACTTCACAGTATTGATGAATGCGCCTATGGAGTAACATAGGCTAATGCACTTCATTCGGATTAGGCTCTAAGAGAGAGTAGCCTATCCGTTGTTTGTCGTGTTGTTTAAACGTAGTCATTTCAAGATTTCTATATATTTCTGAGTTTTCGGTTTATTTATGAGACGAGCTACAGTTCACGAGCAATGCAAGTTATTTTGCGCCGGGGCGTCCACGTCCTGATTATGGCTATCAGCATCGTAGGATTATGACAGCATCGTTTAACAAAATATACGGATTGGCCGTACACACGAAAGCGCCAGAGGTGTCGTTTTCAGATTTATCCACCTTGGGACCCGGTTTCAAGAAATAGCGGTTTCAGCTGTCCCAAAACGCCGGATGCGTGTGGACGGAAAATGGCAATACGATAAAAAATTTATACAGATCCAGCGAAACGCATCTTCGTGTGGACGGGGCCTGTAACTAACCCACTGATGGACTACTTTGATGATGTCTTTATTTACTTTCTGGACAAGGACAGATATACCGTACATACATGTTCAATGGAGGGACAGAAAACTCTCGGACTAAATCTAAAATATCTTAAACTGTGTTCCGAAGATGATGAGACGACATGAGGGTGAGGATGTCATTAATGACATAATTTTAAATTTTGGGTGAACTAACCATTTAAAAGTTGGATTGTTCCTCATTTTTATTTCCTCAATGCCATTTCAAGGCATTAATATCAATTTCCAAAAGATGATGTTTTATTCCTTTTTTTGTCAACTTTAGCATGGTTGTTTTCACTTTTGATAAGCACTGTACACTAGTGTTTACTGCTTTATTATGCCCTTTGTTCCTGTCTGTCCTTACCCTAATTTCATGTTGCATTGTTAGCATCCTAGCACAATGGCCATGAGTAGTATCATTAGCTGGTCCTTTTGCGCAAATACATCTCTGTGCCTGCCACAGGCTGGTCTCTGAAACAGCCAGGCCTGGCTGTACTTCCATGCAAAGTCCTCTTCAATTATAGACAACAAGTGAGGGCCAGCAAGCCTAGAGACGGGTCTCACATAGGCCATTGTTCTCAGTGATTAACCAAAGAGAAAAACACACCAGCTTTCTGATAATAATCAAGCCTTACAGCACCGCAACAAGACGCACTCCACCGAAGTAGATATCTGACCTTTTACCATGTTCTAATCTGTTAAATTACCTCAAATTCAACTAGCCAGGAATAATAGAGAATGGTTTAGCCAATGGAGTTGCATAGTTTCAATAGCTAAAACAATGCTCAAGCTATATTCCCTAAAACCGGTTTCTCTCAAATGCAGCCATTTAGAGATTTGGTCCCACTTTATATTAAGTGGCGTTAAGTACGATGTACTTGCATTGAAATTAATAAATTGATACAATGGACTTTGTGTACATACATGTTTTTACATTGTACTTATTTTTTTTAAAATACCAGCATGTAATTACAAATGTAATTAATTTATGTAATTACATTTGTAGCTCACTATTAACACACACCTTTAACCTACCCTTAACCTACCCATACCACCACACCTGTCCCTAACCCTACCCGTATCATACCTCAATAGCAGCAAAAGTGTTTTACAATACAACAGGACCACAATAATACATTGTACTTATTTTTCAATGAAAGTACATAGTACTTAAAGCCACTTAATATAAAGTGGGACCATATTTTTCTTAAGAGCTCCTTAAGATATAGCCCTAGCATTCATCTGCTAAGGGCAGTGCAATCTGCAATGCCAAAAACAATTAGAATAATAACACTTTGCATTCAACATTCATTGCTGCAAAAGCTTGCTCCCTTAAGCTGTGTAAATGAATGCAGACTAATAGTGTTCCAAGCTGCAGCTTAAAAAAACAAAACAAAAACAAAACGAAATAAATAAATAATATATTTATACACACACTACAATTGCATTTAGTAGTGCCACAAGTTTGCATTATATTCTGACATATATAATGGCACATTCCAGTTAAAATAAAATTACTAGCCTAGTAAGAGGAAGTATCAGCCAGGGTTTGTTTTATTGTCAACCTGCCTGTACTACAGAGCAGAAACATATTTGCACTTGAGAAGTAAGATTAATTTATAGTCAAAGTTATTTATTGGAGGTGATATTCCCTGCATGGGACCATAGGCATTGCAGAGCTGCGTCTGACACCGTATTGATTCCTGGCAACTGCCTTTGGCGAAGGTTGTAGTTGGCTAATTTAGTGAGCTTTCAACCACCCCCGCAGCGGTACAATCCTTATAAATCAGGCACAATAATAATAGAGAATCTTGACCCACTAATCTGTAATAAGCAGAGTGCTTGCCACTGATGGCACAGAGCCAGCCAATGCCGCCCACCGGTGTGACAGGAAGCAGATAAACAGAGAGAGGGGAAGAAAAAACAACAACAATATTCTCCTTTTATTTCGTGCATGCCTCAGCAAAATGTATAATTGAAGACATGCAATCTATCTCAGGTGGTTGAAAGATAGAAGGTGAAAAATAACTATTTCCAATTTTCTAAACAAATGACCAAACTATGCTGAGGGTCTCAAAATAATCTCTGTTTCTGCCTTAGTGATGTTCTTTTGACTGCTCTAATTTAAAAAGCTAAACATGCACAGACACACAGCTAGGGGCATCTAGAGAGCGCATTGGTTTAAAAGCAGCTTGCGAGAAGGGAGAAAAAGGTTAGGTACATCTCTCCCGCAGCCTATTTATACACCCACCGTTTCCTCCAGGGGAGCTCTCTTTTTGACTTGGCAACAGTTGCCGTCTACATTCAAGAAATATCTATTCCTGCAGCTGTCTGATTCCTGCAGCATTTGTGATGATGGCAATTTCATGTGTTGGGGCGCGTGCAGCCAATAAATGTCATTAAAGGGGTGGTAAAGTATGATTTCACTTTTCTATTGCCGCTTTCCCGACCGGAGGGACTTTTGCATTTCTTAGAACCTATAACCGTTCCTATAACCCTTTCTTTCTTGTGTTCTGACCGGACTAAATTGGGGATTTTTTAGTTCCTCTGACCTTAGTTCCTATAACTCTTTCAGTACCTAGTCTAGAGCGATGACTTATTTAGTTCCCTTTCCCTAGGTCCACGTTGATTGTAGCACGGTGTCTGCCATACGGTGTGTGTTCTTGCAAAACATTACAACGTGGATTAAGACAAACATAACGCATTCAACCAGCTAATTGCTAATGCCAGCTAAACTTACCCGTCGTTTTGTTTGCCTCCTGCGCTCTGCTCTTTTATCTTCTTCCATCATATTACTTAATATCATATTACGCTGGAACATTCGTCTTCTGTGTTTCTCTGTACAGAACTCAGGCTACGTTCACACTGCAGGGCTTAATGCTCAATTCCGATTTTTTGAAAAAAATTGATTTTTTTGCAAGGCTGTTTACATTTCCAATTAAATGCGACCTTTTGTGATCTCCTGTGTGAATGTGAAATGACCCAGAAGTGACCCGCATGCGCAGAAGAGTACTCAGCGGTCAATGACGTCACATGTTGTTTGCGGAAGTAGCTAAATGGATGTCTTACAGTGGAGCTCGTTTAGCAATATTAAAGTTATTTTCACAACAGAGCCAGCACACTTACAATCTTCTCTTTTTTAAGGAGAAAATTAAACAGAAACGTGTGTCTTCCCAACTCCGTCACGGGAAGAGACACGTCTGCGGCGGCCCATAACAGTGCAGAAACGCGTTGGAGTTGGAGTGTATTGGCGAGCTACAGGTGCGTGCAATGACGTGCGTGTCGGATATATGTGACCTGGTCGTTCAGATTGAAGTCGCATTTCAAAAGATCGGATACATATCGGATTTGAACCACATACCCAAGTGGCCTGGGTCGCATTTGAAAAGATCGGATCTGTGTTGTTCAGACTGTCATGAAAAGATCAGATACAGGTCGCATAGGGGCAATCGGAATTAGGTCGTTTCAGCCTGCAGTGTGAACGTAGCCTCAAGCATAATCTTTAAACGCCAACGTTCGTTCATGCTGGTTTGTTGTTGTTGTATGTGGCCGCACTACGTCTAGTGATGACGCTATAAAGACCATCGCCGTGCTTGCGTTTACCCCTCCTACCAGTTCCTATGGCCACTTGGCCAGTACGAACGCCAGCAGCAAAACTGAGTCTGGGGAAGAGTAGTTCTTAGAACTGTTTAGAAGTGGACAGTTCCTATGACTAAGTTCCTGTAACTACTTGGTCGGAAAGCGGCTAATGCTTGAATCTGAATGGTTGACGAACATTCTCAGTGCAATTATTTTCAGGGAAACGTGTGGCTAAAGTAGCCCAGCGCCACCGCCAGGCACAGCGGAGAAGATCATGTTGGTAGTGCATTGTGGGACCCGGACCAAGATTTTTTTTCCTTTCTCCGCTCTCTCTCGTCTCTATCGCTCCTCTTGCTTTCGTCTCCTGGATTTATGTTTGTTTTATTATTTGTGACGGTAGTCATCCGTGAAGGGCTGCTGTCTTTTACTTTCGTTTTTTATTTGTTCATTTTATTATTAAATTGTGTGTTGAATGTTCACCGTTTCCCACCTCCTCCTTCTCACAACATCTTACTGCATTTCAGCAATGTATCTAAAACTTTCACCTGTTTGTTACCAACAAGAATAACAAGACAATTAGCATGCCAAACGATTTATCATATGTTTTTAGGGTCTAACACAGACAAACAGGCAAAAAAAAAACAGCAAAGGAAGAGTAAGATGACTAATGGATACATTACAACATGCCTAAGTGCCTTTGGTGCTTGGCCCCATAAAACGTATTACTGTAGCCTCTTGCAGGTGAGGTTACACAATATGAGTTAGTTGGCATTAAATTAGTCTAGCTGGTTTTACGTGCCTCTCTGAGTCTCAGAATAATAAGCACAATTTATTAGCAAGCAGAACACACCTTGAATTTTCCATGCACTGTACCATTGGGATGATCATATTACTGAGCATAAAGCATCTAGGGGCACAAACAAACCAAAACATTCGCACATGCATTGTACTGTATGCACACACACAAACTTAAGACTAAAAAGAGGAATATGTGAGATAAACTGTATGTGTGTGTGTCTGTGTGGTGATCATGGCCATGTAGTGTAAACCATCAGAGCATTGTTCCGTGTTAATGACTTGTCATAGAAAGCTCAGTCCCGCAGAGAAAACACAGAACCCTCTGGGGCACAGCTGGGCACCAGTGTATTACCACCAGAGGAACAATGAGGAAACACAGCAGACAGTAACCAGCGCTGGTCAAACCATTATTGCATTCAAGAAAACAGAACACTCTTTGTTCTTTAAAGGGGTCATTTACGAAATTGAATTTCTTTTGTAAATAAGAGTTTTATATAGGCCTACATTAGCTATTAACAACTGGATGGATCTGAAAGCTTAATCTCAAGTACAAATAGACCATCTTTTGAAATAAAATCTGCACTTAATAAACTGGAAATGGTTAGATTTCTGATATGAGAAAAGAGAGAGATCTATAAAACCCAGAGAAAGCTATCGATTAGCATTCCAATTCATCTAAATGGTAGTTGCTTGGCTAGTTGCAGGATATCACTGGGCTAAGGTGGAAATGTAAAAACTAAATATCAAATGTTGTTTGGTGCAGGAAACCTTAAAGGGTTAGTTCACCCAAAAATGAAAAGAAAAAGTTTAAATATTCCATGTGCCTACAGCTGCTCAATTATTAGTTTATCAAGCGACGAGACTACTTTTTGACTACTATAAAACATAAATAACGACTTTATTCAACTATTCCATTACTTCCTTATGGGCCTTTAGACGAGAGTAGAAGAGATTTCCAGAACGCATGCGCGAGAACTGAGATGAGGACGTTCTTCTTCGACTACTTCTTGTTTCCGGCTGCTCACCGCTTAGGAGTATTACCGCCACCTACCGTATAAGATGATGTGCTGATATAGCTGGAAGCGCAAAACTTTCTGTTTACAAGCAGAGGAAGATGCGCGCTGTACATACGTTTTTCAATTACCGTATTTTCCACACTATAAGGCGCACTTAAAAGCCTTTAATCTTCTCAAAAAACGACAGGAGCGCCTTATATATGGATCATCATCTTATACGGTAGGTGGCGATAATACTCCGAAGCGGTGAGCAGCCGGTAACAAGTAGTCGAAGAAGAAGAACATTGTCATCTCAGTTCTCGCGTATGCGCCCATAAGGAAGTAATGGAATAGTCGAATAAAGTCGTTATTTATGTTTTTTTCGCACAAAAAGTAGTCTCGCCGCTCTGATAAACTTATAATTGAGCCACTGTAGGCACATGGAATATTTAAACATTTTCTTTAATGACTTTATGGGCCGTCAAGTACCAGTCCCTTAGGAAGCCTATGGAGGAGTGATCCAGCTCTCAGATTAAATCAAAAATATCTTCATTTGTGTTCCGAAGATGAACGAAGGTCTTACGGGGTTGGAACAGCATGGGGGTGAGTAATTAATGACTTAATTTTCATTTTTGGGTGAACTAACCCTTTAACTATAAGATCACTCTAACATTACAATTACTTATAATTCACCTAAATATAACAACATGATTCTATTTTGCATAAATAACAAATACTGTTCTTAGATGGCATCCACAATTACACAAATCCCAGTGACACCTTTCTTGGAGCCGCTGTCACAATGCTAGCTGAGGTAGATTAAAATCTAAAGCTATTTTAGCCAACGGTGCGCCAGATGCGGACACAGCATATCCCTAAATATCATGCATCAGCATTTGAAACTATGCCCTCAGCTTTACACATGACAGATAAGTGAATATGCAATGTCATACAAAAGGTTAATTGGGCAAGCACTGTATTTTTCGTTTAACATCAGAAGGGTCTGGTTTCTTGTGTGAAGGTGCAGGATTGTAGAGGCCAGAGTCAAAGGATTATGTTAAGGGCATAAGAGACTGATTGTGTCATTCCAAAAGGGCAGGATGACACTGCAATGCCAAATATGATTTAGCACATAAAAATCAAGGCTGTCTCTTTCTAAGGTGGCCATCTTTTACAGTCTTTTTTTAAAAAGAAAATGTACTAGACAGTGTGGCTCCATGGGAAGAGGGGTTCGATAATAAAGGGTTCAAAAAAATAATGGGTCAATATCAAACTCAATTTGTTCCAACTAAAACACTTCAGGGACAATGTGTCCATTCTGAATACAATAAATATTTATAAATTGCTAACTTTTAACCCTTATCGAAACACTGCAAATATCCATTAACTGAAACAATTTCCACATAATAGTCTAGAGTATACTTTTTCTATCAGATGATACTGTCCTTTAAACGTACAGAAGAAACTAGTGTACACCCCCAACTAAGCCAGTTAAATTTCGCTATGCACAGCTGTTTCTACACTGCACACCTGGTACATAAAGCTGCAAATATACTGATTACAAAGATGGAGCATAAATGTATTTGCACAGATTCTTAATTTCAGGAAACAGTGGATCATATGCCACTGTTGATTAGCGTGCACAGCAGATGAGATGCAAGCTAACTGTCAAAATATCTGCTGTAGTTTGTGAGAATGAAGCTGCTGTTGGGAGTATATTTTAGCGAGTAAACTGCTTTCCTGGCACAGTCAAGTGTTTACTGATTCTTTTTAAAATTTAAATCTCTATCCTATTCCATTTATACTTTCCAAATAACTGAAATCTAAAAAAGATGAAATAGAGACATTTCAGCTGCTAGCAAGTAGCCTACACAGAACAGACAATCATTGCATGGCATTTTCTGTGCAGTAATAATCCACCAATCCATAAATCAAACCGTTCTCTCGTTAAATTGCTTCCACAATCACAGCTCTGATGAAAGCAATGAACACAGATTGTTAGGGTCACAAGCACAGGAAGTCACATTAGCATAAATTGTGGACAGTTGACATGTGCATGTGGCCAAGTTCCCACTGCGGATGGTGGGAAAGCTTTAGTCCATCAGTCCACTCGCACAAACTAAACATTTGATTAACCGCCTACACTAGGGCTTGGCCATATGGGCAAAATAAATACTAATATCTCTGTATTTTTTGGCTAAATGGCGATATAAAATATATTTCGGTATTCTCTACGTTTCTCTATTGGGATAAAAAAAAATCTGTATTTATTTAAAAAATATATATATATTTCACATTCTGCCCAATGATATCCTACATGTTGATATTGAAGGAAACAAATATAGTGAATGTAATGTAGACTGGCTATGCAATATATTATGTGTAAAAATGTAGTTAAAATCACATTACATTCTAACATAACAATCTAAAAACAAAAATGATGTTTTTGTTTTTAAATTGACTAAAGACTAAACTAAAAAGGAAAAAGCACAAACCAATTATATTAGTCCTGAATTTTTATTACCTCTTTATAATGGTCACATTTTAGCAATATGTATATTAAGTCAGAATTATTGTGCTACTATTCTATTGTGCTCCGTCTGTTTGGCGTGCTTTCACACGCTCAATTTATTGTGATATCAGAAGGCATACCTCCTTCCCATTTCCTAGTTGCTGCCGATCCTATCATATTAAGGCTGTTGAGTGGTATTTGCAAAACCCCTCAATCATTGGAACACAGTGTGCTGTGCGAGCTGTGTCTCTCTTCAATCAGCCTGTTACGTAATCACACATTTTGTCCAAACACAGGGATTCTTCCCTCAGAGTCAGCGCTCGGCACGTTTCAAGCTATGCTCTCATAAATACTACTCATGCAGATAACCGCCTCTGCTCTCCGAGCTTAGTCCTGGGCAACTCGCCAAATAAATGTTTGTCCAAATTTGCAATGCAGATTTAATGCATAATTTTAAAACATATTTGAAATTGACTTGTTTTGTACACAAACAGCAGTATTAAATCATCACAGACTACTGCCCACTCCCATTTTCCAAGCTTTTAAATCTTAAATTGTTTAATTTATTAGCAGTTTTAAATCACCAAAGGGACAATAGTGCCCTCTTTCATTTTCCAGTCTTCTTAGCAAGGTTTTGTTGACTCAATCTACACTGGCCGTTATTGGCTGAACCTGAAAGAATGCCAATCACTCATTGGTCCCTGCAGAGCACTAATGCATTTATTGGCTCGTCTGCGGCATCCTCAGCCCTTGTGGAGTTTTAGTAAAATTACAATCATTTGGAAAGAGCCATCTGGAGAATGAGTGGGCATAACAGAGGTTATGAACTGAACATTGGAGAACCCACCAGCACAGATTTTCTGTCTGTCAGACTCATGCACCCAAGCACATCGGCTGATTAGTCATCAATACATAAGAGCTAAAACACAAGACAGATGTCAAAATTGCTTGTTCTCTAGACACCTTCAAATAGACTCACAGAGTGAGTCTGATGTATTATCCATCTACAGACACATATTCAAAATAATGATGAAATGGACACTGTCACGATTCCTGTAAAAACCAGCAAAAAAGACTTAAAAATAGGTAAATAGTCAATGACTCACCTCCGCAAGGTGAGGCATGGGGTTAAATCCACAGAGATGACATACCACGCTTTTGCATTCAGTGCAGGTGTTGTAATTAGGAGGGTCCTGTGAGCCCATGTTAAGATCCACTTTACAGAGTGGGCAGGTGGATGGGTGATGTACACTTTCAGGACGTTTTACTAATTTATCCTGTATAGTTTCAGGTATATCCTTTTCTGAAGTAGGTATCCCAGATACTTTGTCTTCATTGAGCTGCTCTGGTTTCTTTTCAACAGGTGGCTTGGTCTGTTTTGCAGGAGGTATCTTGTTAGGTTCTGTTGCAACAGATCCTTTGCGAGATGTCGGCGGTGAAATCTTGGCAGAAGCCACTGAGCCTTTACGGGAAGCTGGTTGTGTGGTAGTTTTACCAGACTCAGTGGAAACCGTGGAGCCTTTCCGTGAAGTTGGTGGTGTTGTGGATGGCTCATCTTGAACAGCTGAAGAGATCAAATTAGATGCTGAGCTAAAAAATGAGGATCCAAAGCCCAGAACTTTCCCAGAGACAGCAGAAACTGACTGTGGTGAGGGTGACCGAGATCTAGCTGTTTCTGTCAGACCACCAAAGCCACCGAAGATCTTCCCTGTGGTTGATTCAGATGATTTAGAAGCAGGCTGTGGTTTAGGACCACCTAAGCCAAAACCAAAAGAAATTTGATTCCTGTTTTGGGGGTTTGACCTCGGTGGGTGGAGCAGATTTTACAGGAGTGGTTTTATCTTTGATTGGCTGTTGTTCTGTTTTCACAGGTTCTGGTTGATTATTATTTTGAGGTTCTTTTCTAGGGATGGTTATATCAGTTGACTTGGAATCAGTGCCTGTCTTTAGTTGAGGGCCTGGAATTGAGATATCTTTCTTTATTTCCTGAGCGGGAGCTGCTTTCTTTTCAGCTGCGGCTGTGGTGAGCTTCTTATCAGGTTTGGACTTAACTGGTGCTGTAGCTACCTCGTCAACTTTGGAAGGAGTTTGGTTGTCCATCACTAAGGGAACTGGCTGAGGTATCACTTTAGGACTTTCAGATGTATTTATTCCTGCCTGTGCTCGTTGTACCTGGCAACTTAGGCAGAGCCATTCCTCAACCTGCAATAATTAAAGGACAGTCAATGGCAATAAGACACACATCCTCTACTCTAATGTTAGGTTTCTATCTAGAAAATCTAATAACTACTGAAAACAGCTGCTTCATACATTTATACAATAAAATAAATGACCACTTTATTTAAGGGTGCTTTCACACTGACAGTTTAGTTCAGAACGGGGCATGGTTTGAATGAAAAATCACTAATGTGAATGCTGTCATGCAGACCTGGGTGCGCACTGGGGTACCGAACCGAGACTAATTGGAGGAGGTGGTCTGAGTTTGGTTGCACACGAACCGTGCCGCGTGTAAAGTAACAGGGACTCGGGTGCGCACTTGTTCAGGAAATAAAGTACCCTGGACATGCGTTTTAGCTGATTATGATGTATTTAGTTGATTAAACTCATGTAAGGGATAATGGTTGAAGATTTACCTTGGATTCGAGCGAGAGTAAGCCTGCAGTGTATTCGCTCAAAGCACATGGAATCAGGGTAAAAAAATAATGGAAATCCACTGTCTCCTTAAAAGAATCTGTTTACAAACAGCAAAAAGCCACCTTATGCAACACACACACACACAGTAAATCAGTGGTGTTTGCTCTAATGCGCAAAATAGCACCAAATTAATTTAAAAAAAACAACATATTGAGCCGCATTCTGTTTTCCATTATGCACCATGCACGTTTGCGAATGGAGTAAGATGCACGCAAATGCACTAGGGTTCAATAGAATCAAGTTAAGTGTGAAATCAGACCAACGCTGTGGGGGGCACTGGGAACAATCGCACTCAGGCTTAGACAACAGCAAACGAGCCCAGTGTGAAAGCCCCCTAAGACTGACTGAGTGACAGTTTTTTCTACCTGTACTTTACATATAATTTAAGTAAAATTCAAAGAAAAGAGCCAGTGAGGGTCAAATACTGTTGATAAACTTATTTGTATTTTACATAATTAGACAAACCAACTGCCTTAAGACAAACTGCTATTCAAATCATCTGGTGAAATTGATTTTACATTGCAATATATATCACAGAAAAACAAAATATCACAATATAAGTTTTTTTTCTAATTTGGTACTTCTAATAAAATGCAACAAGTAGTTATATCTTACATTACATTTTTGTTGAATGTCAAGTGTCAAATATCTTACCTCTGTTTGATTAGGCAGTGGATTAAATCCACATTGGCTGCATACTGTTGTCTTGCATTCAGTGCATGTGTTAAAATTCTTGGCATCCTCAGAACCAATGTTGAGTTCCACTTTGCATAATGGGCAATTGGTCTTGACTTCTTCAGGATCAGGTTTTTGGGGTGGTTTGGGTGCATGTGACTTGCTTAAGTTTCTGGTTTCTTCTCCACTGTTTTTACTGCATCTTGTGCTGCATGTGGTTTAGTGTCTCCAACAGGTGGATTTTTACTAGTGTCTTGTGCGACTGCAGATCCTTTGCGAGATGAGGGTGGAGTAGTCCTAGCAGACATCTGGGAAGCTGTGGATCCTTTTCGAGAAGTTGGTGGTGTTGTGGAAGGCTCATCCTGAACAGCAGAGCTAATCAAATTAGAAGCTGAGCTGAATATAGAGGATCCAAATCCCAGAACTCTCCCAGACACAGCAGAAACAGACTGTGGAGAGGGTGACCGAGATCTAGCTGTTTCTGTCAGACCACCAAAGCCACTGAAGATCTTCCCTGTGGTTGACTCAGATGATTTAGAAGCAGGCTGTGCTTTAGGACCACCTAATCCAAAACCAAAGAAATTTGATTCCTGTTTTGTGGGTTTGACCTCGGTGGGTGGAGCAGATTTTACAGGAGTGGTTGTATCTTTGATTGGCTGTTGTTCTGTTTTCACAGGTTCTGGTTGATTATTATTTTGATTTTGAGGTTCTTTTCTAGGGATGACTATATCAGTTGTCTTGGCATCAGTGCCTGTATTTTGTTGAGGGCCTGGAATTGAGATCTCTTTCTTTATTTCCTGAGCGGGAGCTGCTTTCTTTTCAGCTGCGGCTGTGGTGGGCTTCTCATCAGGTTTGGACTTAACTGGTGCTGTAGCTACCTCGTCAACTTTGGAAGGAGTTTGGTTGTCCATCACTAAGGGAACTGGCTGAGGTTTTACTATGGGACTTTCAGATGTATTTATTCCTGCCTGTGCCCGTTGTACCTGGCAACTTAGGCAGAGCCATTCCTCAACCTGCAATAATTATAGTACAGTCAATGGCAATAAGACACACATCCTCTACTCTAATGTTAGGTTTCTATCTAGAAAACCTAATAACTACTGAAAACAGCTGCTTCATACATTTATACAATAAAATAAATGACCACTTTATTTAAGGGTGCCTTCACACTGACAGTTTAGTTCAGAACGGGGCATGGTTTGAATGAAAAATCACTAATGTGAATGCTGTCATGCGGACCTGGGTGCGCACTGGGGTACCCAACCTGAGACTAATTGGAGGAGGTGGTCTGAGTTTGGTTGCACTTGAACCGTGCCGCGTGTAAAGTAACAGGGACTCGGGTGCGCGCTTGTTCAGGAAATAAAGTACCCTGGACATGTGTTTTAGCTGATTATGGTGTATTTAGTTAAATAAAACACATGTAAGGGATGATGGTTGATGATTTACCTTGGATTTGAGCGAGAGTAAGCCTGCAGTGTATTCACGCAAAGCACATGGAATCAGGGCAAAAAAATAATGGAAATCCACTGTCTCTTTAAAATGATCTGTTTACAAACAGCAAAAAGCCACCTTATGCGACAAACACACACAGTAAATCAGTGGTGTTCACTCAGCTGCGCAAAATAGCACCAAATTAATTAAAAAACAATATATTGACCTGCGTTCTGTTTTCAATTATGCGCCATGCACGTTTGCGATGGAGTAAGATGCACGCAAACGCACCAGGGTTCAATAGAATTAAGTTAAATGTGAAACCAGACCAACGCTGTGGGGGGCACTGGGAGCAATCGCACTCAGGCTTAGACAACAGCAAATGAGCCCAGTGTGAAAGCCCCCTAAGACTGACTGAGTGACAGTTTTTTCTACCTGTACTTTACATATAATTTAAGTAAAATTCAAAGAAAAGAGCCAGTGAGGGTCAAATACTGTTGATAAACTTATTTGTATTTTACATAATTAGACAAACCAACTGCCTCAAGACAACACTGCTATTCAAATCATCTGGTGAAATTGATTTTACATTGCAATATATATCACAGAAAAACAAAATATCACAATATAAGTTTTTTTTCTAATTTGGTACTTCTAATAAAATGCAATAAGTAGTTATATCTTACATTTAACTTTTGTTGAATGTCAAGTGTCAAATATCTTACCTCTGTTTGATTAGGCAGTGGATTAAATCCACATTGGCTGCATACTGTTGTCTTGCATTCAGTGCATGTGTTAAAATTCTTGGCATCCTCAGAACCAATGTTGAGTTCCACTTTGCATAATGGGCAATTGGTCTTGACTTCTTTAGGATCAGGTTTTTGGGGTGGTTTGGGTGATGTGACTTGCTTAGTTTCTGGTTTCTTCTCCACAGTTTTTACTGCATCTTGTGCTGCATGTGGTTTAGTGTCTCCAACAGGTGGATTTTTACTAGTGTCTTGTGCGACTGCAGATCCTTTGCGAGATGAGGGTGGAGTAGCCCTAGCAGACATCTGGGAAGCTGTGGATCCTTTTCGAGAAGTTGGTGGTGTTGTGGAAGGCTCATCCTGAACAGCAGAGCTAATCAAATTAGAAGCTGAGCTGAATATAGAGGATCCAAATCCCAGAACTCTCCCAGACACAGCAGAAACAGACTGTGGAGAGGGTGACCGAGATCTAGCTGTTTCTGTAAGACCACCAAAGCCACTGAATATCTTCCCTGTGGTTGACTCAGATGATTTAGAAGCAGGCTGTGCTTTAGGACCACCTAATCCAAAACCAAATAAATTTGATTCCTGTTTTGTTGGTTTGACCTCGGTGGGTGGAGCAGATTTTACAGGAGTGGTTGTATCTTTAATTGGCTGTTGTTCTGTTTTCACAGGTTCTGGTTGTTTATTATTTTGATTTTGAGGTTCTTTTCTAGGGATGACTATATCAGTTGTCTTGGCATCAGTGCCTGTATTTTGTTGAGGGCCTGGAATTGAGATCTCTTTCTTTATTTCCTGAGCGGGAGCTGCTTTCTTTTCAGCTGCGGCTGTGGTGGGCTTCTCATCAGGTTTGGACTTAACTGGTGCTGTAGCTACCTTGTCAACTTTGGAAGGAGTTTGGTTGTCCATCACTAAGGGAACTGGCTGAGGTATCACTTTAGGACTTTCAGATGTATTTATTCCTGCCTGTGCCCGTTGTACCTGGCAACTTAGGCAGAGCCATTCCTCAACCTGCAATAATTATAGTACAGTCAATGGCAATAAGACACACAACCTTTACTCTAATGTTAGGTTTTATCTAGAAAACCTAATAACTACTAAAAACAGCTGATTCATACATTTATTTAATAAAATAAATGACCACTTTATTTAAGGGTGCCTTCACACTGACAGTTTAGTTCAGAACGGGACGTAGTTTGAATGAAAAAAACGCTAAATTAAATGCTGTAATGCGGACCTGGGTGCGCACTGGGGTACCCAACCCGAGACTAATTGGAGGAGGAGATCTAAGTTTGGTTGCACTCGAACCGTGCCGCGTGTAAAGTAACAGGGACTCGGGTGCACGCTTGTTCAGGAAATAAAGTACCCTGGACATGCGTTTTAGCTGATTATGGTGTATTTAGTAAAATAAAACACATGTAAGGAATGACGGTTGATGATTTACCTTGGATTCGAGCGAGAGTAAGCCTGCAGTGTGTTCACGCAAAGCACATGGAATCAGGACAAAAATAAATAAATAATGGAAGTCCACTGTCTCCTTAAAATAATCTGTTTATAAACAGCAAAAAGCCACCTTATGCGACAAACACACACAGTAAATCAGTGGTGTTCACTCAGCTACGCAAAATAGCACCAAATTATAAAAAAATAATATATTGACCTGCGTTCTGTTTTCAATCATGCGCCGTGCACGTTTGCGATGGAGTAAGATGCACGCAAACACACCAGGGTTCAATAGAATTAAGTTAAATGTGAAACCAGACCAACGCTGTGGGGGCACTGGGAGCAATCGCACTCGGGCTTAGACAACAGCAAATGAGCCCAGTGTGAAGGCCCCATAACATTGACTGTGAGACAGTTTTTCTACCCTTACTTTACATATCATTTAATTAAAATTCAAAGAAAAAGCCAGTGGGGTAAAATACTGTTGTTAAACTTATTTGTATTTTACATAATTAGACAAACCAACTGCCTCAAGAAGCACTGCTATTCAAATCATCTGGTGAAATTGATTTTACATTGCAATATATCGCAAAAAAACAAAATATCGCAATGTAAGATTTTTTTTCTAATTTGGTACTTCTAATAAAATGTATTAAGTAGTTATATCTTACATTTAACTTTTGCTGAATGTCAAGTGTCAAATATCTTACCTCTGTTTGATTAGGCAGTGGATTAAATCCACATTGGCTGCATACTGTTGTCTTGCATTCAGTGCATGTGTTAAAATTCTTGGCATCCTCAGAACCAATGTTGAGTTCCACTTTGCATAATGGGCAATTGGTCTTGACTTCTTTAGGATCAGGTTTTTGGGGTGGTTTGGGTGATGTGACTTGCTTAGTTTCTGGTTTCTTCTCCACTGTTTTTACTGCATCTTGTGCTGCATGTGGTTTAGTGTCTCCAACAGGTGGAATTTTACTAGTGTCTTGAGTGACTGCAGATCCTTTGCGAGATGAGGGTGGAGTAGTCCTAGCAGACATCTGGGAAGCTGTGGATCCTTTTCGAGAAGTTGGTGGTGTTGTGGAAGGCTCATCCTGAACAGCAGAGCTAATCAAATTAGAAGCCGAGCTGAATATAGAGGATCCAAATCCCAGAACTCTCCCAGACACAGCAGAAACAGACTGTGGAGAGGGTGAGCGTGATCTAGCTGTTTCTGTCAGACCACCAAAGCCAAAGAGTTTCCCAGTGGTTGGCTCAGATGGCTTACTGGAAGCAGGTTGTACCTTAGGACCACCAAATCCAAAACCAAAGAAACTCTGTTCCTGTTTTGGTGGTTCTGCCTGCGGAGCTGGATCAGATTTTTTTGGAGACTTGTCAGAATCTATTAAGAGTGTGTCAGTCTCTTTGTCTTTCTTTGGATCTGATGTTTCTTCTTTCTGAGAGGATGCAGGTTGTGCCTTTATGGTACTCTCTGGTAGTTTTGGTGATTCTTTCTTTTGGACATTCACAGAGCTTTTAGTTTTGTCAGGGATGGCCACAGCTTGAATCTCTTTCTTTTGGGTTTCAGCAACACCAGAAACCATGTTGGCTGAGACAAATGATGGTGGCCCTGGTGTTTTACTTTCTGGTCTTGGATGCAGTGCTGTGGTATAGACATTGTCAAGTTGTTCATTGGTCTTTATTTTATAAGGTTCTTGTGGTTCCATTCCTTTTAATGCTCGCTGTGTCTGGCAGTTAAGACACAGCCATTCATTGGCCTGGAATTAGAAATTAAAAATGAATTCTTGAATTATGTCTTCCAAGACATTGATTTTTCTTTTAAACCACTAAACAAAATGGCACTATATTATAGGTTATTAAACAACACATTTGCTTCATTACAATAGTGTTATCAACAGTTAGCTCAATTGCTTCTATTGCTCTCCTAAACTTTAAGTAAGCTAAATAATTAAATGTAGTTACCAATAGTAGTATTCTCTTACCTCTGTTTGATGGGGAGTTGGGTTGAATCCACAGAGGTTACAAACTAAGTTCTTACACTCAGTGCAGGCATTGTAGTTAGGGGTGTCCTGTGAACCAACATTAAGATCCACTTTGCAAAGAGGACATGTTTTGGTCTCTGCATTAGGAGCTACAGCTGCTACTACCAAAGCTTCAGGTTCTGCTGTAGTCGGTTGCACCTGCTTCTCATCTGTTTTTTCCTCCTTTGGTTTTTCTGTTATAGGTGCTTTTGAGTCAACATTAGGTGGAACTTTTTGAGAAGTTATAGATCCCTTCAAATAAGTGGGCGGTAGTGCAGTCTTTGCAGATGTTTCAGATGTTGAAGCCTTTTGAGTAGTTGGTGGCAGTTTTGAGGACTCATCTTGAACGGCTGAGGAGATTAGATTAGATGCAGAGTTCAAAAAGGAGGATCCAAAGCCCAGAACCTTCCCAGGGACAACAGTACCAGAAGGCTGAGGGGATTCAGATCGAGCACCAAAACCAAAGCTAAAGAAACCTGTGTCCTCTTTAGAAGGTTCTGGTTTCTGTGGTACAGCAGATTTTGTAGTAGAAGGATCAAGTTTTGGCATTTCAGTTGGTTGTGTTGCAGATTCTGTGGGTTTGTTCTCTTGATTCTCTGTAGCAATTGATGTCATTTTCTCTTCAATGACATCTGCCGTATTTTGTGGAGAAATTGAAATTGGAGTAGGTGTGATAGCCTCCTTTTTTCCGGTATTGTTGGTTGAGATGCTTTGCTAACCTGGGGCTGTGGTTGGGTAGAGGGCAATCCTTGTGCTTTCTTTTCCTGGCAGTTCAAACACAGCCATTCCTTAACCTGTAGGATAATAATTTTGAAAATGAAGGAGAAATTAATGCAATAACTGATGAATGTGAAAAAAGTACCCTTACCTCATTTTGATGTGGCATGGGATTAAATCCACAAAGATTGCACACCGTGTTCTTGCATTCAGTGCAGGTGTTATAATTCGGAGAATCCCTCTTTAAGTCCACTTTACAGAGTGGACAGGCTTTTGGAAGCTCCAGGGCTGGTTCGCTGAATCGTCACATTAGTGACCGGTTCTTTGGACATTTCATCTTGTGGTTTATTCTCCACTGTCTTCTGTTTTTCATCCTCTTTCTGTACAGCAGTAAGTTTGGCCTCTTCTGCCAGTTTAATTTTTTGTGAGGCTTGTGAAGCTTCTGAACCTTTTCTAGAAATTGGAGGTGTTGGTGTTATCTTAATAGAACTTTGGGACACAGTGGATCCCTTACGAGAACTTGGTGGAGTTTTGGTGGACGACTCATCCTTAACGGCTGAAGATATCAGATTAGATGCTGAACTGAGGAAGGAGGACCCAAAACCCAGAACTTTCTCAGAGACAGCAGACTGAGGAGAAGGTGGCCGAGATTGAGCACCTCCAAAGCCAAAGAAACCAGACTCTTTCTTATTCTGTTCAACTTTATATGACAGAGCAGGTTTGGAAGGCGATTCATCACCTTTAGACTTTTGAGCATTTGATTCAGGAGTAATTGTAGGTTTTTTAGTTTCTGCTGTAGGTTTCTTGTCCTGCTCGGCAGGATCACTCTGCTTATTTTCTGGAGAAGGTTGATCTTGGGTCGCTTTCTTTTGTGGAGATGCTGGTTGTATTTTGTTAGATTGTGATTGTGGCTGAGAAGGAAGGGGTCCTGAAGTTCTGTTTACCTGGCAGTTCAAGCATAGCCACTCCTTCACCTGTTGATTATTTTAGGAAAGGGAATTAAACCATTAAACATAATTCAAGTCAAAACCTAAACAATTTAATTCCTAGTTGTATTTTTAAAGAGCCTTTTAACATATAATTGTAAAATACATTGAAATATGGTACCTCGGTTTGATGTGGATTGGGATTGAATCCACAGAGATTGCAAACAAATTTCTTGCAAGAACTACATGAGTTATAGTTCTGTGGGTCCTTCGTAAAGGTTTCTTTGCAAAGTGGACAATTTTCTGAAAACTCCTCTGGAGCAAGTGGAGGCTTGGCCAGTTGAGGATCTGGGGTTTTATCTACTGGCTTTTGTTCTTGCATTGATATAGCAGCTGGCTTTGATTCGTTTTCAGGTAGTTTTTGTTTAGCATCCTGAGGAGCAACTGATCCCTTCCGAGAAGTGGGTGGTGTTGGTGTAGTCTTATTTGAAGTCTGGGAAATTGTAGATCCCTTGCGAGATGTTGGTGGAGTTACGGAGGAGGATGCATCCTGACCAGCCGAAGAGATCAGGTTAGATGCTGAGCTGAGGAAGGAGGACCCAAAACCAAAAACCTTATCAGAGACAGCAGTTTTAGGAGAGGGAGACCGGGAACGAGCACCACCGAAACCAAAGCCAAAGAAACTTGACTCTTCTTTAATCTGTTCATCTTTAGGTGGTAGAGCAGAATTGGAAGAAGTATCAAACTCTTTCTTTCCTGCCTCAGCTATAACACTTGACTTCTTTTCTGGAGAAGGTGAGACTGAAGTTACTTCTTTTTGTGGAATTGCTTGTGGAATTGTTTTTTTAGATTGTGGTTGTGGCTGACCAGTGGGAGGTCCTGCAGTTCTCTGCATCTGGCAGGTCAAACACAGCCACTCTTCTACCTGTAAATCATGAGAAAGATTACGCTCAAAAGGAGTCACACATGTACTATATTTGTACCACCTTTGATCTAATAAAATTGTAACCATATGTTTACCTTTATCTCTGTCTCTTAAAGGGTTAGTTCAAAAACGAAAATTAAGTCATTAATTACTCACCCCCATGCTGTACCAACCCCTCAAGACCTTCGTTCATCTTCGGAACACAAATAAAGATATTTTTGATTAAATCTGAGAGCTGGATCACTCCTTCATAGACTGCCTAAAGGACTGGCTCTTGACAGCCCATAAAGTCATTAAAGAAAATGTTTAAATATTCCATGTGCCTACAGTGGCTCAATTATAAGTTTATCAAGCGACGAGACTACTTTTGTGCGAAAAAAAACATACATAATGACTATATGACTATTCCATTACTTCCTTATGGGCGCATGCGCGATAACTGAGATGACGACGTTCTTCTTCGACTACTTCTTGTTACAGACTGCTCACCGCTTAGGAGTATTACCGCCACCTACCGTATAAGATGATGTGCTGATATAGCTGGAAGCGCAACACTTTCTGTTTACAAGCAGAGGAAGATCTGCCCTGTACATACGCTTTTCAATTACCATATTTTCCGCACTATAAGGTGCACTTAAAAGCCTTTAATCTTCTCAAAATACCGACAGTGTGCCTTATAATCCAGAGCGCCTTATATAGATCATCATCTTATACGGTAGATGGCGGTAATACTCCTAAGCGGTGAGCAGCCGGTAACAAGAAGTAGTCGAAGAAGAACATCGTCATCTCAGTTCTCGCTGCATGCGCCCATAAGGAAGTAATGGAATAGTCGAATAAAGTCGTTATTTATGTGTTTTTTTTCGCACAAAAAGTAGTCTCGTCGCTTGATAAACTTATAATTGAGCCACTGTAGGCACATGGAATATTTAAACATTTTCTTTAATGACTTTATGGGCCGTCAAGTGCCAGTCACTTAGGCAGTCTATGAAGGTGTGATCCAGCTCTCAGATTTAATAAAAAATATCTTTATTTGTGTTCCGAAGACGAACGAAGGTCTTACGGGGTTGGTACAGCATGGGGGTGAGTAATTAATGGCTTAAATTTAATTTTTGGGTTAACTAACCCTTTAAATTACAAAATGTGTACACAATATTTTTTCGTCCAAAACGAGATCCTTTACATGTAATAAATATAAACAGTTACTTACTTCAGTTCGATGTGGATTAGGATTGAATCCACAAAGATTGCAAACAATGTTCTTGCAAGATGTGCAAGAGCTGTAGTTCTGTGGGTCCTTCTTTAGGGTCTCTTTGCAGAGTGGGCAGATTTTTGGAGGCTCCTCTTTTACTTGAACTTGTAGAGGTTTGGATGTTTGAGCATCTGGTGGCTTTTCCTGTTCTTTGTTTGGTGTAGAGGTTGGCTTTGATTCCACTGCAGGTGGATTTTGTTTAGTGTTCTGGGGAGCTACTGATCCTTTTCGAGAAGTGGGGGGTGTTGGTGTGGTCTTGTGTGAAGTCTGGGAAACTGTAGACCCTTTGCGAGATGTTGGTGGAGTTTTAGAAGATTCATCCTGGACAGCTGAGGATATCAGATTGGATGCTGAGCTAAGGAATGATGAGCCGAAGCCTAGAACTTTCCCAGAGACGGCAGACACAG
Source organism: Hybognathus amarus (assembly GCA_030378365.1). Lineage (NCBI taxonomy): Eukaryota > Metazoa > Chordata > Actinopteri > Cypriniformes > Leuciscidae > Hybognathus > Hybognathus amarus. Next base: position 276,908 of record JAQIUQ010001493.1, read on the forward strand.
TGGGCTGAGGAGATGGTGACCTTGAATGAGAACCACCAAAACCAAAGCTGAAGAAATCTGAATCCTGTTTAGGAGGTTCAGATTTAGATGGTTGATCAGATTTTGCAGGAAGGACATCACTTTTCTGCATTTTAGATTCTAATGTAGGTTGTTTTGAATCTGACAGATTCTGTTTGTCTTGTTTCCCAGAAGCATTAAGTTTCTGATCCTCTGCAACAACACCCAGAATGCTTTGTTTTTGTGGTGATGCAGTTGGAAGTAATTTAGTAGTCTGTGGTCCAGGTTGCACAACTGATGGTTCGGGGGTTCTCTGCATCTGGCAGTTCAAACACAGCCACTCCTTCACCTGTAGGGTGATGATAAAAGGTAACAATATAATACTGTGAGAAATAAAGACCACTACATACATGCATACATACAATCTGTAAAGTTTTTCTCACCTCGGTTTGGTGTGGCATTGGGTTGAATCCACAGAGGTTGCAGACAGTGTTCTTGCAATTAGTACAAGTGTTGTAACTTGCTGGATTCTTTATTATTTCTGTCTTACAAAGTGGACAAGTTTTTGGAGGCTCTGATTTGTCATCATTCTTTTTTTATTACAGCTTTTTCCTGAACTTTTGTCATTTTCTCTTCTGGTTTCGGGTCTTTCTGCTTCTCTTCCACAGATTTAGCTACATGTTTAGGTGACAAATCAGCTGATCCTTTCTGAGAAGTAGCTGGTGTTAATGTAGTCTTCACGGGAGTTTGAGAAGCTGCTGAAACCCCCTGTGTTGCAAAAGGTGTTGTGGAGGTTTCATCTTGTACAGAAGAGGATATAAGATTAGAAGCTGAACTCAAGAGGGAAGAACCAAATCCAAATACCTTTCCAGAAACACTAGGAACAGGAGGTTGGGGAGATGGTGATCTAGAGCGTCCAAAACCAAAAAAGCCACTCTCTTCTTTTGTGGATGCAGTCTTTGTCAAGGCAGTAGATTTTGTGAATACATCATCATTCTTCTGTGCTGGCTGTACTGGGCTTTTGATGTCCTGCTGCTGAGGTGGATTCTGTGTTGATGGAACTGAACTTTCCTTAGTAGACCCTGGTGTTGTTCCTGCAGAGAGATCAGTCTTTTCTTTTTCAGTGGCATCTTTGGAGTCATGAAGTGGCTTCTTCTGTGGAGGAACAGGAGCTGGTGTCACTTTTTTAGTGGTGATACCGGTGGAGGTACTTTGTGAGCCTCAGCTTGCGCTCTTTGCATCTGGCAGTTCAGGCACAGCCACTCCTTTTTCTGAAACAACATTTCAGTAATCAGTTTAAAATTGAGGTGGCTTAAACATCAGCATATCCACTAGCACTGTGGTCACTTTATCACAAAGATAAGAACTAGAATGCAAAAAAAAAATGTATCTAATTAATATACAAAACTATATTATGTTACTATGTACATTTTTTTAAAGTAACAATACACATTTAACCATATATTGATATGTATTATAAATTAAATGTATATTAAGTTTTAGAAACTTTTAAAAAGTTTTGTTGTGTGACAAAAATATTACTGTACTCTATATTTACCTATATCTTTAAGGTAATATGAGGTTATAAATGCTGGTGCCCATAATGTCAAATACCCAAATACTACTAAAGTCATAATAAAATAATAATTCTAATAATGTGCATAAGGTGTTTATGTTTTTCAATGTAAAAAAGGGCTGCTTACCTCTGTCTCATGCGGCATAGGGTTAAAGCCACATAGATTACACACAGTGTTTTTGCACGTGGTACAGGTATCATAATTGGGAGGCTCCTTCTGCAAATCGACCGTACAGAGAGGACAGGCTTTGGGAAGTGATTTAGTGGACTCTGTACTTGTTGTTTCAGGTACAGCTGTTTCTTTTGTTACTGATACAGTTGATAGATTGACCATAGATTTCTCATCTGTTTTGTGCTCTTCTATATTTTCTGGATTTACTTTTTTGTCATCTGAATGATGCATTTTAGGAGAGGCATCAGATACTTTTTGGGAAGTGGTAAGTTTGCTGGTCTTGAGAGATGTCAGCGAAACTTCAGAGCCCTTTCGTGAGGAAGGTGAAGTGATGTTCTTGTCTGAAGTCTGGGAAACAGATGAGCTTTTACGAGAAGAAGGTGGTGTTGTAGTCTTAGCAGATAGCTGGGAAGCTGTGGAACCTTTGCGAGAAGTGGGTGGTGTTGTTGAAGGCTCGTCTAGAGCTGATGAGATCAGATTACTTGCTGAGTTAAAAAAGGAGGAACCAAATCCTAGGACCTTCCCAGAGACAGCAGATGCTGCAGGTGGAAGTATAGGAGACTGAGATCTACCTTTAGACACTTCAGAGGACACAGAAACAGCTTCATCTTCCATCTCTCCTTGTTCTTGTTGCTGTGGTGTAGCTCCTTTAGTGGCTTCTTCACGTTTCTCTACAACCTTATTTTTTGTCCCATCTGTATTGTCAAGATTGTTTTTAGCGCTTTCAGCAGCTTCAGACCCCTTTCGTGAGGTGGGAGGAGTCATTTTAAAAGATGTCTGCGAAACTTCAGAACCCTTGCGAGAGGAAGGTGGACTGGTATTCATTTTACTGAAGATTTGAGAAACTGCAGAACCTTTGCGAGAGGTTGGTGGTGTCTTATCAGAAATTTGAGAAGCTGTAGAAGCTTTGCGAGAACTAGACGGTGATGTGAAGGATTCATCTTGAACAGCTGTTGAGATTAAATTAGATGCTGAGCTTAAGAAGGAGGAACCAAATCCTAGAACCTTCCCTGAGACAGCAGAGACAGAAGGCTGAGGAGAAGGAGATCGAGATCTAGCTCCACCAAAACCAAATCCAAATAATCCAGATTTGTCTTGTTGCAGATCTATTTTTTGAGATTCTGAATTTGTAACTTCTTCAGTATGATGTTGCTTTCTCTTTGTTTCTTGGCTGGGTTGTTCTGTTTCTTTTGAAGTTTGCTTATTGTCTTGTTTCCCTGCTAATTCTGGTTTCCTATCCTTTTGAACTGTATCTGCTGGAGGATGTGGCTTTTTCTGTGAGGCATCTGAAGTGGGAATATCCATTCTAACTGGTACAAACTCCTTAGCATGTGACTGAAGCTGCACAGGAGGAGGTTCTGGTGCTTTCTGCATTTGACATGCCAAACAAAGCCACATCACCTGTAGTTTGTAAAGCATAATGTATTAATAATTTTGCAACATGAAACTGTTTATGCAAAAACTGCATTATGATGCCAATATTATAATGATATAGATTTTCATTTAAGTCAGTATTAACTCAAAATTGACACCATATATCCCTCCGTATCATGAATTTAACAAACTAAAATATCATTTTAAAGACATTTTCAACACAACAGTAGTATTTACTCACCTCGTTTTGATGGGGAACGGGGTTAAACCCACACAAGTTACATACAATATTTTTGCATTCAGTGCAGCTGGTGCATTGATCTTTCTTGAGCTCCACCTTGCAAAGTGGGCAGACCTTGGGAAGAGGCTTGGATAAATCCTTTGGTGTCTCTGATTTATCCTCTTTCACTTTATTTGATGACTCCTTAGCCTGTTGAAGTAATGCTGTCTGCTGCTCTTGTTTCTGTCCAATTGAATGTTTAGTATCTGTACTACTTAAGGCTTTCGGAGAACCTTGCATGGTCTCAGAACATTTTTGTAAGCTAGATGAAGTGCTGCTGTTGGACAATGACTGAGACACTGCAGAGCCTTTACGAGGGGAGGGGGGAGCTGTGGTTTCTGAAACTGATGAACATTTGCGGGAGGTTGGTGGTGTTGTGGAAGGTTCATCTTGAACAGCTGATGATAACAGATTAGAGGCTGTGCTGAGGAAGGATGAACCAAAGCCTAAAACTTTCCCAGGCACAGCAGAAACAGCAGGCTGAGGAGAAGGAGGCCTGGATTGGGGCCCCACCAAAGCCAAAACCAAAAAATCCAGACTCCTCTTGATGAGGTTGAGCCTTTGGTTGTAGTTCGGCTTGTTTTTCTTGAGGATTGTCCAATTTCATGTGCTGTGAGGTCTTGGGTTCATTTAGCTTTTGTGGTGAAACATCAGTTGGCTTCTTTCCCCCAACTACGGCTATTTTTTGACCAGTATTGGTGACTTCCTCTGCGTTTTGTTTCTTCTGCATGGAGTCTAGAACATCTTGCTGCTCCTTTGGCACTTTGTCGACTTTCTTAGCTTGAGCTTGCTCTGCATTGGAAGGCATTGATGCCCGCTGCACTTGACAGGTCAAGCAAACCCACTCCTTTGCCTGCCAACAAATGAGAAAGGCTGAGAAACTCCAGACAAAATTATTTTTTCAAACAGGTTTCTCTTAAAAAATGTAAAGAAACACAGATTTGATTTTGAATACAAATATTTGCATAACTATGTCGGTGAACTAGCTGGGGAATGATAATATTGCCAAAGTAATTTTTAATTAAAGGTTAATACAGTAGAGCCCATAGCTCATTTAGCAAATTCTAAATAATCTTACCTTGGTTTGATGAGGCATGGGATTAAACCCACATAATGTGCATACAATGCTCTTGCATTCAGTGCAGGTGTTGAAATTAGGAGGATCTTTCTTCAGCTCCACTTTGCAAAGTGGGCATTCTTTAGGATGAGACGGAGAGGACTTATCAGCTTGTTGAGGCTTTGATGGAGGTGTAGATAGTGCCTTGGAAGGTTGAGGTTGCAGGGACTTCTTGTCTTCCAGTTGCTTTTGAGAAAGAGGTTTACTTTCCCCAGCCTGCATTTTTGTTGAGTCCTGAGATGCTGAAGATTCCTTGCGAGATGAAGACGCTGTTTCAACAGCAGATGTAGTTTTGAGAGACGTCTGTAAAACTGATGAACCCTTACGAGAGACGGGTGGCGTCATAGACTTCACAGAGCTCTGGGAAATTGTTGAACCTTTACGAGGTGTTGGTGGTGTTGTGGAGGATTCATCCTGAACTACTGAAGATATAAGATTAGATGCTGAGCTGAGAAAGGAGGAACCAAAGCCTAGAACCTTCTCAGTTACAACAGGTTGAGGCGAAGGGGATCGAGACTCGAGCACCACTAATACCAAAGCCAAAGAAACCAGTATCTTCTTTAGAAGAATCTTTTTTTGTTGTAGTTTCGGATTTGGCAAAAGCAGTACCATCTTTTGGCTGTTGAGGTTTTAGAGTTTCATTTTGTGCGGGCGTTTTTTCCTTTGGGGGATCTTGTGTTGTAGACGTAGAAGTAGATTTTCCAAGTACTGTTTTTGACTTGTCCTCAGTCCTACTTTCTACTGTATGAGGCTGATATGGAGCTGTTTTGTCTTGATGCGAGTAAGTATTAGCCTGTAGCTGGGGATTAAGAGTTGAAGGCTCATTTGTTCTCTTTATATGGCAACTCAAACAAAGCCATTCCTTCACCTGCATGGCCAAAATCACAACCACAAATCAACATTACTGTTCTTCAATAAAAATACATATGATCAAAAGAGTAAAAGAAACATATTATCTTACCTCATTTTGAAGAGGTACTGGGTTAAATCCACAACAGTTACACACAATGTTTTTGCAATCAGTGCAGGTACTGAAGTTAGGAGGATCACTGGTAATACCTGCCTTGCAAAGTGGACAGATTTTGGGAAGAGGCAGGGGAGTTTTATCAACTTCCACAGACACTGATTGGTCTGGTTTTGCTTTAACAGAAGATTTGCTGGCTAGATTAAGTGACCCAGATATCTGTGTGTCTTGTTTTTGTGTGGTAGGTTGTTTAATATCCCCTGTCTTTGTGGTCTGTGGAACAGCAGAGCTCTTTCGAGACGTGGGTGGTGTTGAGCTCTGGGACACTGTTGAAGCTTTGCGGGAGGTTGGTGGTGTTGTAGATGTCTCATCTTGCACAGCTGAAGATATTAAATTAGATGCTGAGCTGAGAAAGGAAGAGCCAAAGCCAAGAACCTTCCCAGAAACAGCAGACACAGCAGGCTGAGGAGATGGAGATCTTGACCTAACACCTCCGAAGCCAAAAAATCCAGATTCTTCCTTTGCTGTTTTGGCAGGTACTTCAGATTTGGCTTTATTTTCTTGCTGCTGGGCTTTTTGGATTGGAAGAGTACCATTCAGAGCCTTGTTTTGTTGGTCCTGTAATGCTTTCTGAGCAGGGTCAGTTTTCTTGTCAAACCTGTCCAAATCAGAAGTACCTTTCTTTTGGATTGAGGGTGAAGCCAGTGGTTGAGAAACAATGTTTTTGTTGGGCTGTTCTGTAGTCTCTAACTTTGGAGGTCCTGGTGGCTCCATTCCTTTGAGAGCTCTTTGTGTCTGACAGTTAAGACAAAGCCACTCTTTCAACTGAACAAACAAGACAAATTGGTTAACTCATGTACACATGCAACATTCCAAAACTTTTCAAAAGTATTAAAAGCCAACATATTGTTACCTCTGTTTGATGGGGTGTTGGGTTGAATCCACAGAGATTACACACAGTGTTTTTGCACTCAGTACAGGTGCGGTAGTTAACTAGGTCCTTTTTTATTTCTACCTTGCAGAGCGGGCAGGATTTGGGTGGGGTTTGAGGGCCTTTGACTGTTTTTGGCATCTGTGAAGAAGGTTCCGAATTTTTAGATATTGGTGCTTTGTTGTTTTGGTCAGCAGTTGGCTCTGTCTTTTTCTCTTCTTTATGACCAACTGATTCATTAGCCTTTCCTGTAGACACTGATATTGCAGCCCCTTGTGATGTTGTGGAGCCTTTGAAAGATGTTGGTGGTGTAGTGGTCTTGGGAGAAGTTTGAGAGACTGAAGATGCTCGGGGATTAGTTGGTGGTGTTGTAGATGGTTCATCTGCTGATGAACTTGATGATGAAATAAGATTAGATGCTGAGCTCAGAAATGAGGACCCAAATCCTAGGACCTTACCAGACATGGCGGAAACAGCAGGCTGAGGGGATGGTGATCGTGACCGGGCTCCACCAAAGCCTAAGCTGAAAAATCCTGACTGTTCTTGCTCAGTCTCGGCCTTTGGTGCTGCTTTAGACACGTGAGAAGTGGGAGCATTTTTTGCTGTAGGCTGCGGTAAAGGTTTAAGGGAGGGAGCTTGCTTTGCTCCTTCTGCACTAGTCTGTTGTTCATGCATCTCCTTTTTCTGAGCAGCAGGTTGGTTGGCATGACTTGCCTTTGTTGGCAAAGTATTGGGCTGTTTCTCTAAAAGACCAAGTGTAGAATCCATTTTTTGAGATTTGTTGGGATTTACAGTGGGTTGTCCTGGAGGCTCTATTCCTTTCAGCGCTCTCTGTGTCTGGCAGTTTAAGCAAAGCCATTCTTTTGCCTGCAAAAAAATCTATTATGAGTAATTTCTTCACATTGTTTATTTTTTGTAACATTAAAAACAAATGAGAAAAAAACATTTTGCAGGATTGGTGTAAGTTCACCACAAACATTACTACTTATTGCTTTGTAAAAAAGATGTAAAAACAAGATCAGAGACTCAACCATTGGTGATATACAGTAATCTCTCTCACTTTTTTGTCTTTTAAATTTGTTTTCATAGTAAAAAGAGAAAATTGGTTTGCACTCTGGAAATGACTATTAATTTATTTCAATAGCTATGTTTCCATTAACCTTCAAACTGTGCGAATTGAAATTGCCAATTGAAAATACGCCCAATGGAAACATGTCAATTTTGCAAAAACTCATATTTCGCAAAAAAATAACGAACATGACTATCTCCAACAACATATACGTAAACCTACCAACATCTGTTGCCGTGATTTTTGGAAAGACTTATCTAAAAAATTACATTTTAGTCCCATAACATCGGTTAATTGAAACAGAGTCATTTAGAAAATATCGCAAAAGTCTGTATTGGAAACACAGCTATTGTTGCAATTAATAAAATATCTTCTTTTAATAGACATTTCTGAATGCCGACCCATTTTGAATTTGATTATTAATATCTGAATATTAGAACAGATCATGACATTCATACTTACAGAATTTTGCTCTGGTGACTTTTAGAAAGAATGTTGCAAAGTATTTGACTTTTTAAGAATTCTTTCTAACAAGATTACATTTGAATATGTTCATGTCAGACCAGCCCTTACAACTCTAAAGTTTCATGATCTTGGAATACTCCTACACAATACAGACAACTGTAAAGTATACTGAAAATGAATATTCTGCTAGAGGCCTACATGACTACTTTTATAAATCCATTCCGAGTAAGCTAGAAGATGAAACTAGAGTATGTTCACCTCAAGCCAGCCTTAAGACACACGTAAATATTTTATTATTCTGAAAATGGATGTTTTAGAAGTCTACAGTGCAGTTGATATGACTTAAAAGGGTATTTTACAGTAAACTAGAATGCTGAAACATTTTCATTTCAGAGCAGTCCTCTGAAGATCTTTAAAGTCCCATTTGGCTACAATAAAAATTATTTGAAATATTTAGTGGATGGGCTCTTTTGTGTTACAAATAAAAAATAAACAATAAACATTGATTACTAAGACCCACAGTAGTATTATTTACATAAGCATATATATGTACATATACTGCACACACAAAATCCAAGTAAAATATTACAGAAATGTTTTAAATTTGCATTGCAGCAGGCAGTGACGGCGTTGTGTGATGTTGGTGAAATCAAACTGTAAATATCCCTCTACATTCTTAGAGTGTGAGCTGAGGGTTAAATTAATTTCCCTCTGTATCGCTATATTTGTGCTGAATGCACACTTCAAGCATACAGCTCACCCTGAAGCCTACATTTAATCTCTGGAGAAAGCCAGTAGCACTCATTTTGTTTAGGAATAAGGGAACTAAATCGTTTAGACAATTTTAGCATTGACTAAAAATATACACAGATGTGTTGAATTTGCTCATTCTCTAGACAGGCAATTCCCAGGTTTGAATGTTTCATGATAAAACACCAAACACACAGTTGTGGCCATGAATGAAGGTGACCTTCATATTGTAGAGATATTATTTTCACTATTATCTTATTCTAACAACCTGTGCTTGACACTGAGCACAATAGAGTCAGATGCCTGTAATCTACACCTCATCTGTTGTTTTAACTCTCTTGGAAAAGTCTTAGATTTTATCTTTGAGCCCATTGATCCTCTGCCTGTTGTTTTTTCGTCACACAGCCCATGTGACCCAATAGCCTTGGAGTCTCCTTGCCAGGCAGCAAGTTAAGCCTGAATGTTTAATTACAGAATCAATAGGATTTTTTTTTTTTATATATATATATTTTTTTTATATGAAATGGCCATTTAGGGGCCAGTCTGGTATGCCCAGGGCTTCCAGATGATGACAAAAGAGGTGATAAGGGTTATCTAGGGAGCATATATTATTACGGCAGATTCACTGCTAAGACTTACGTAGCACATGATACAGTACATCCCTGGCCTTGACTACTATTCCCTTCATATAAAACCTGATGGCCAGAGATGATACAAAAGTTAGTCTGTGTTTTGTCAAATCTACACAAGCATTATTTCTGCAACAAACTGACATTTATGATATTTGTAAAAATCTAATTAAAACCAGAATAATATGCAGTATGACATGCCAACTTTCAGGATAAAAATGAATAAAGGGTAAAATGTAACAAAATGTTAAACACGTGATTTCAGATGTGTTGGCTAACTTCAACCAAACCCAGAGGGCTTCTGATTAGCTAGCTAGTTTTCTGATAAATATAAAAATAAAATAATAAATGTCTTACAGATGGTCACAAATAAATTTTCTCAGGACACCTATTTCAGTGATGAAACCAGTCTGGTGGTAGGATCATTTAATGAGTGGTTTAAAAAAAATCTTGACAGGAACATTTTGGGTAACACTTTATTTTGATGGACCCTTTTGAACGTGCTGTTAAGTAACTTTGCAACTTTGTCAACTAACTGTCATTACAGTGTAAGTAGCCTGTCTGCCTAATATTTGCAAACACTTTATCATGATGGTTTTCCAACTGACACTCTACTGACAACTGTCAACTTAATTTAACCCTACCAGTCTATTAATACTAACACTCTAACACTCTACTAACACTTACTAATGAGAGCAACGTTTATTATAGTCAGAGGAATGTGTTAAAGGGACCATTAAAATGAAGTGAAATCAAATAAGATGGCACATAATGGCAATTACTAGGACCATCTATATTTAAACACTAAATAAATAAATAATTAAAAACAAGACAAATAAGGGAACTTGTAAAGGGAAACCAGAAACATTGGCAAAAGGTTTTCTAAATAAAAGACTTAACTAGAACTTCAAAATAAAAGACATGATAGACAGTTGCGTTTACAATGAAACAGTAGATCTACTAACTTCTGATGCAAAAGGAGAATTAAATATCCTCTTGGATCAAAACAGACAACAATAAATCCCATGAGATCATCCTGAACCTATCTCCCCAAGCAGTCTTGACTATTGCTGGATCTTGAAAGTGGCTGAAAGCAACACACTGCATGGAACGTTTGCATTTAAAATAGAAAAGCCACTATCTGCAATGTTTGACCCAGATAGATCATTAAACCTCATAACATGAGTCACAAAGCAATGAATAATATCTACTTATCACCCCAAACCTTAATGGATCTGTAAAAATCACTTTAAAGCATAACTTAAAAAGGAGGAAACAATGTGAATCTGCACATTGATGTTTTCTTTTCTGCCTTGAGAGTGCAAGCACTTTATTTTTGTAAGGAGTAGTCTGAAGCAATTGGAAATCAAGGCACATTTTGTCTCTCTCACAGCCATTTTCGTTCTGCCTTCCACAAGACTGCTTCCACACAAACCAAAGAGACTAGAAAATACATCCATCTTTTACAACAGAATCACTGGAATCACCCAGAACATGTCCTCTGAAATTGCTCTTGACATTCCCTGCCCACAGTTCATTGCACAAACCATAATGTGAACCTACTGCAAGAAAATACATTCATCTGTTTCTTACCTCCGTTTGATGAGGCACAGGATTAAATCCACACTGATTGCACACAGTGGCCTTGCATTCAGTGCAGGTACTATAGTTGGGAGGATCCCTTCTCAGGCCTGCCTTGCAGAGTGGACAGGCTTTGGGAAGAAGTTTCGGGCTCTGATCTATTTTAGTAGCCTGAGCAGATGTCGTTGGCTTTTGAGTGTCTTGGGGTTTATTTTGTTGCTGTTGCTTTTTTCCTTCCAGTGTCTGGGATTTAGGAAGATTGGGGGAGCCCTTAGAGCCCTCTGAATCTTTTCTGGTAGGAGGGGTGTGGTGGTCTTGGCAGAAGTTTGGGAAACGGCAGAACCCTTTCGAGAGGTTGGTGGAGTTGTCGAGGGCTCATCCTGGACAGCCGAAATCAAATTGGATGCTGAACTAAGGAACGAAGAACCGAAGCCTAGAACCTTCCCAGAAACACCAGAGGCACCAGGCTGTGGAGAGGGAGAGCGGGATCGAGCGCCACCAAAACCAAAACCAAAGAAACTAGACTCTTCTTCTTTTCAGGGGGCTCAGTCTTTAATGGTGGCTCACTTTTGGCAGGAGGAGCATCTTTTGTTGCCTGCTGTGGAAGAAGTTTTTGTTGTGACGTTTGCGGCGATGGATGAGCTGCACTTGTTTTAGACTGGCTTGACGGTTTCTGGCCGTCTGTTGGTTTGGTTGGCTGGCTGGCAGATGGAGGCATCTGCTTACCATAAGGTGTGTCTTTCTTTGCAGGGCTTTGTGATGGTACGGAGACCTTGGACTGTGGCTGGGCTTTTAGCGTAGGAGGTTCAACACTTTCTGTCCCTCCCAGAGCTCTCTGCATCTGGCAATTCAGGCAAAGCCACTCCTTAGCCTGCGTACATGAGGATACAAATGTCTGTTATACAATCGTTAGTTTTTAACTTAACAAAAATTCAAATCAACAAAGAATAGATAGTATGACTTTGTTAAAAAGGTATTATAAACATTTCATCAGCATCCATCATAGTACAATAAAGCAGGGGTTTTTCAAACTGTGGGTCGCGACTCATTTGTAGGTCGCAGATTGGGAAGAGGTGGCTTGCGCAATTCCGTAAGACCTTTGTTCATCTTCGAACACAAATAAAGATATTTTTTATTAAATCTGAGAGCTGGATCACTCCTCCATAGGCTCCCTAAGGGACTGGCACTTGACGGCCTATAAAATCATTAAAGAAAATGTTTAAATATTCCATGTGCCTACAGTGGCTCAATTATAAGTCTTATCAAGCGACGAGACTGACTTTTTGAGTGAAAAAAAAACAACAAATCACGACTTTATTCGACTATTCCATTACTTCCTTATAGGCGCATGCGCGAGAACTGAGATGAGGAAGGTTTTATTCGACAACTTTTTGTTACCGGCTGCTCACCGCTTAGGATAAGAATAAGACCTTCCTCATCTCAGTTCCGTGCATGCGCCCATAAGGAAGTAATGGAATAGTCGAATAAAGTCGTTATTTATGTTTTTTTCACACAAAAAGTAGTCTCGTCGCTTGATAAACTTATAATTGAGCCACTGTAGGCAAATGTTAAACATTTTCTTTAATGATTTTATGGGCCGTCTAGAGCCAGTCCCTTAGGCAGTCTATGGAGGAGTGATCCAGCTCTCAGATTTAATCAAAAATATCTTTATTTGTGTTCCGAAGACGAACGAAGGTCTTACGGGGTTGGTACAGCATGGGGGTGAGTAATTAATGACTTAATTTTCATTTTTGGGTGAACTAACCCTTTAAATAGAAATCGTTATATTGCTTAGAGTGATTTAAAGTTAGATAAATATGTCAGTATTGTGTTTCATGTGGTTTCATGAAGCGCACACACATGTGCAACTTTTTGTGATAACAATTTTCACTGTTTCAGCGCGGTTTCGGTTCATTAAGCAGTTTGGTGCGCATTATTAACGAGAATAAACTTGTTTACTCCACATTGCACTGCATTCTGCATAAGATCGCATTACACCAGAGAATTCAAATGTCATGAAAGGCTGATTCAGGTCTGGGCTGCGTTTCCAGAAGCATTGTGAGCTAAGTTGATTGTAGAGACCATTGGTGGCAATGGTTCTACGATCTACTTAGGCATACAATGCTTTTGGCAATCGCATTAATCTCTGTCGTCTGTTCAACACAGCGCTGTTGTCTTTCAGAGATATGGTCGTCATAAGAGTGGGTTTTGTGTTCCCTCGCATGCATTGTGATACCTACCAATGCATAAGAAAAGTATATAGGTAACACTTTACAATAAGGTTCATTAGTTAACTACGTTAGTAAAGATTAACTAAGAATGAACAATACTTCTATAGCATTTGTCAATCTTTGTTAATGTTAATTTCAACATTTACTAATACTTTATTAAAATCTTGTTAACATTAGTTAATGCACTGTGAACTAACATGAACAAACAATGAACAGCTAGATTTGTATTAACTAATGTTAACGGAGATTAACAAAAACAGTAATAAATGTATTGCTCGTGGTTAGTTCATGTTAGTTAATAAATTAACTAATGTTTAATAAATTAACCTTATTGTAAAGTGTTACCAATATATATTTAAAAAGTATTTAAAATGTATACACATGAGCACTGAAAGCGTTTTCTGCTTGCAGCATAATTATTATTATTGAAATTCTAGGTCTAATTATTTTTTTTGATATTTGTTTTTATAAACCTTTGGTTTGATTTCTTTAAATTTGTTTTGCCATGTTTGAGTAAATCAGTTGAGGCAGCAGACAAAAACTACTCCGTATTCTTTACATTAGTTCAACAGCCATTAGGCTAATATTTTAATTCTCAAACTTTTTGAAAATGTACCATAAGTTTGTATTGCAATTAAACTTATGTCATACTATAACACGGAAAAAATGCTCTAGAGAGAACTAACGCCTCCCACCCCACATTCATGCTTTACTATTATTTTGGTGGGCCTTGAGATAGATTATTCTTGTCTACTTGGGTCCTGGAATGGAAAAGTTTGGAAACCCCTACAATAAAGCATGCTTCAGAGAGAGTGCACTCTTAGAATTATAATGGTAACCATCGCCTTATTGTACAAACTGATAATCTAGAGTGGTCTATTTGCATAAAATATCTTGATTATATAAAATAACACTACTTTATAAAACTGTTGATTCTTTTTCTGTTTTAATTAAAAAAGTCATGCATAACAAATGCCACTGCTTTATGTATCATGCTTAGGAATTTGTACTCACAGTTGCATCTGGAGGACTGAACCCACACATGTTGCAGACCACTGATTTACATTGTGTGCAGGTGTTATGGTTGGGAGAATCCTTGGACTTAAAATTGAGTTCTGTATTTTTACAGACTGGACAGAGGGATTTCACCCCAGCTCCATCTTTCCCCTGAGGCTCTGCTGAAGGAGGCCTTGATCCAGATGCACCTGCTGGATGAGACCCAGGTCCTCTTGGGCCTTGTTGTTGAGGTCCAACCTTCCCAACACCCTGCTTTGGAGATCCACCCCCACCTGCTCCTTGTGACAATCCCCCCTCCCCACTCCCTGCTGTGGGAGACCACTACCAGCTCCTTGTGGTTGAGATCCACCACGTCCAGCTCCTTGTGGTTGAGATCCTCCCCGTCCAGCTCCTTGTGCTTGCGGTCCACCACGTCCAGCTCCTTGTGGTTGAGATCCACCTCGTCCACTTCCTTGTGGTTGAGATCCACCTCGTCCAGCTCCTTGTGGTTGAGGTCCACCTCGTCCAGCTCCTTGCGGTTGAGGTCCACCTCGTCCAGCTCCTTGCGGTTGTGGTTGTGGTTGAGGTCCACCACGTCCAGCTCCTTGCGGTTGAGGTCCACCTCGTCCAGCTCCTTGCGGTTGTGGTTGTGGTAGAGGTCCACCACTTCCAGCTCCTTGTGGTTGAGGTCCACCACGTCCAGCTCCTTGCGGTTGTGGTTGAGGTCCACCACGTCCAGCTCCTTGTGGTTGAGGTCCACCACGACCAGCTCCTTGTGGTTGAGGTCCACCACGACCAGCTCCTTGTGGTTGAGGTCCACCACGACCAGCTCCTTGGGCTCCCCGTCCCACACCCTGCAGCTGCTGTCCACTTTGCCTCTGAGGTCCCTGTGAGGCTGGTTGGCCGTTCCCCTGCAGTTCCTTTGAAGGACCTGGAGGCTGCTGTTGTTGCTTTTCCTCGGTTGCCTCATCCCAAAAAGACTGAACTTGTTCACAGCAGAGGACATCGCACTTAGAGGATTCCCCCACCCAGAAAGTTGGAGGAGAACATGCTGGCTGTGGGGAAAGTTGGTGTAAGGGAGGGCTGGGATGGAGGGGCCCAGTAGAGGGCTTCTCTCACCAGTTGCAATTATCCCTCACATCTACCTCCAGTGTCCCTTAGGAAATAGAAAAATGGACAATGAAAATAGAGAAGTCACACATTGTGTCTTTAATGCATACATACCTTTAAGGCACACAGACACATAATAACATTCATTATCAAATCAAAATATTAGTAGTTCCAGGCTCCAAAAACAAAATGATTTAATAACAATTAAAAATGTCTCTGAAATAGTTTATGTTCTGCCAAAAGCAAAATGGAGTAAAATGGGAAGAGTACTCTGTCTAAAAGTATTGTTATTTTCAGGCATGCTAAGTCTAGCTACTGTAAGTCATCTTCAAAGCAGGTAAAACCCATATTATAACGCAAAAGTAGAAAATACGATTAAACAAACAAACAAAAACAGTCATGAACTTTTCAATACGTAATCAGTAGCAAGCATAGTGGTGGTAGATGATGATCAATCTTATACAGTCACGATCTCCATTAATCAAACTCACATCTATTGAAATGGTATAACAAAGCAAATAATCACCCTTTACCCTGATATACAACTTTTTTTTCATAATTCATAAGATAATTTTTTCATAATTATCGTAAATAAATTCTATGATCTGTGGTCTTCCGAATGACATTATGCCAGAATGCATTCAATATCTGCCACATATAATAGGTCATAGCATACCAATAATAATAGGTTGAATAAGTTGATTTAAAGTTTAATTACTAGGCTACCCATACAAATTAGTGCAGTTACAGTGACAATTCTAAAGACAATTTGGCAATGGCAATTTTACTATATCTGTTGTTCATCCACATGTGTATTCGATCTTTCGTAGCATTAATATGATATATTATAATATGATTTTTCGTGTTTAGCGTGAGACTGCATTCCCCTGCAGTTGACTGGGTGTTTGGACGTTTCCCTTCAGCACCTCGGACAGCGCGTTATACGCTCAGCGCATGCATCACATTGCTCTGCCTTTTAGCGTGAAATACAACACGGTGTAACATTCACAGCAGTAACTCAATGCGGACACATTCAGGATGATGAGAAACTTTAAATAGTCAAAGGGCTTTCTGTGTGTATTTGGTTTCGCAAATGCATATTTGTTTTTCAGTAGAGAGCGCGCCGTCAACATTTCAATCACATCGATAACCTGATATTAATGTTAAAGTCACATTGTGCTATTCAGACAGCCTACAAATATATATTGACATTTTCTGCTCTGCTTCTGCTCCTTCAAAACCAACATCTATAACCCGTCTATAGAAATAATACGTCGGCAAGTCCGGGTTGGAAAACCTTCGCTGCATGTAAAACACAAATTGGTGTTTT
This sequence comes from Hybognathus amarus, assembly GCA_030378365.1. NCBI lineage: Eukaryota > Metazoa > Chordata > Actinopteri > Cypriniformes > Leuciscidae > Hybognathus > Hybognathus amarus. The sequence continues at coordinate 293,480 of JAQIUQ010001493.1, forward strand.
GCAATCTTATGTGAAAGAAAACTTAATGTTTCAAAATTTAAATGATTAGATGTTTCAGTTAAAAAAAAAAAAAAAAAAGTCTATCTTTTCCCTCGGTTTTTTTATATATTTTTTTATCAATAGACAAAAAATATTATGGTATAGAATATAATAGGTTGGTAATTCAATATGAGATTGTAGAGGGTACACGATCAATCTCAGACGGTCACGATCTGTATAGTAATCACACTGATCTCGCCTCATAACATGCATTCAAACAGGAAATAAAAGACCAAACGGTGAGAAATGGAGGTTCCCTCACTGTCCTGATCATGATGCATTCGCCCTTGATCAAGCCCTGCAATTTGATCAAGGATGGGAGGATTTCCCAGCCTCATCACTAAAACCGCTTTCTTGCAGAGCATCTAAGCCGAAAGCATTTCCAGACCAGAAGTAGCCTATTACACTACTACCACACTTCACAATCATCTTTCATCAAAACTGCCACTGTGGTCACATGGAAAAACACGATTATTTTCATCTGAACGGGCAGCTGAAGTCGTACAAACAGCATCCTACCTGCAGCGTGAGAGCATCCCTATTTATTCACCCATTTCGTTAGTGCTGTTTGGTAGTCGGACTGCTCAGCGTCTAGGATGGAGGTTACGAGGAACTGAGGACATAGCCGCTTTCACAATCATGCCCTCTGCGCATGCGCCCCACATGACAGGTGATCAGCATACATCGCCTCGCGAAAATTGAATTTAAAGCGACATAATCATTCGTCTTTGACAGACTATCCGCTAATAATCGGCTAACGTTTTATTGGGTCATCTGTAAGGGGTTTGATATCGTTTGCACAGATAAGAATGTTGACAGTGCATAATAACAACCATAAGGTTGCTTTTATTAAAAACATTTTTATTAAAATTCTTTGCACAGCTGCACTAATTCCTGAACTTCAGCCAGCTCCTTTGTATCCTGTCTACCATTATTGGACAAACTGATTAATCCAGGGGTGTCTGATTATTGTTGTTGCGACTACTGAGGTGAGGCACACCTGTATTAATCAGTTTGTCCAATAATGGAAGACAGGAAACAAAGGAGCTGGCTGAATTTCAGGAAGTAGTGCAGCTGTGCATAAAGCCCACTGAAATGTGAATTTATGTTTTGAATATATATATATATATATATATATATATATATATATATATATATATATATATAGCCTATGTTTCAATATAATGATGATAGGCTATTATTGAATAATATTATTGTCTCCTAGTTAACATTCTATATGACTAAATTTGAAATGTAAAGTAGCTGAATAATAGGAAAAAGTGGATCTTGGTGGAAAACATATCCAAAAGAAAAAAGTGGAAAACATATCCAATATATAATTATGCTTCTAGGCAACAAACATATTTCGGCATTTATTTATTTTAAGGTATGTAGTTCTGTCACTACATGTACTTACTATAGTAATAACAGTAAATTATCCATAATTACAACTTATCCATAATTACGACCAGAACTTTATAGTACATATAGTTATTTAATATTCATCAGTACTTATTTGAGTAAGTAAAGGAACTACATCACCTTAATATAAAGGTGTAAAATAAATTACACGTTTTTTTATGCAATTTTTACAGTGTAATATAATATAATATAATATATATATATATATATATATATATATATATATATATATATATATATATATATATATATATATATATATATATATATATATATATATATATATATATTATATATATATATATATATATATATATATATATATATATATATATATATATATATATATATATATATATATATATATATATATATATATGTTTAATTACTGAGTAATTGTAAGCAACTACATGTATTTAGGGGTTCGGGTCAGATTAGGATTTGGTTGGGGGTTAGTTTCATGTAGTTATGCATCATTTGTTGTTATTACTATGGTAAGTATTATGTAACAAGGACACTGTAAAATAAAGTGTTACCAAAAAAAAAAACAAAAAAAAACAAAACAATAATAACAATAATCTTCAAAGAACTCTGAATGGGCAAAATGCAATCTGGTTTATGTTTATTAACATAGAAGGTCAACAGAAACACAGAGCCTGTGGCAATGGCCTAAATCAGTTCACCTTCAAATTCACAGTAAACATTGATAGGGTATGACAATTCCTCCTCTCTCTCTCTCTCTCTCTCTCTCTCTCTCTCTCTCTCTCTCTCTCTCTCTCTCTCTCTCTGCATACTCACTCACATCCATCATCTCTCTGTTCTCAGGCAGCGAGAGAAGCCTGCTTTTCTCTTTCTGCATTATAGGTTTTTGCCTGGCAGAATCAGTCATGGTCCTGAGAGAATCTAATGTGCTCCACTCTAGTGCTAATGATCAATCCATAAAAAACCATCAGTGTTGGCATGCCAGTACCAAGACCTGAGTCTTGCTGCCCCATCCCTCCTTCAGAACAGAGCTCTCAGCAATCCACAGACTTCAAATATTTCAGTAACATGGCCAATATAAGATCTCTACTTGCTTACTGTCTCTAAAGCAGTGGTTCACAACAGCTGGGGATGCAAAAAAAAATACTGACTGTAGCATGTAATTGTCGCATGTCACAACAATTAGGATAATCAACTGTTAAAGGAGATGAGAAAATACTTAACATATATGTTCTTGTTTCTGTCAAAGGTTGTGTGTTTAATCAGTTTACTGAATTTTGACGAGTAATCATTTGCGGCAAATCTTGTTAATGCTTTAACAAAATTGTCATGTTTCCCCTCGCCTTGTCATTTTAATAATTATTTTAGGGCCAATGCCGTTCATTGACATTTTTTTTTAAGTTTTTGTGCAATAAACAAATATGGTGCTGTCGGATCTTTTAATCTGAAGTTGAAACCATTGAAGAATCACTTTGCTAAAGTATTTCAGAACTACCTGCCTTTAACTTCCAAAAAGCCATACTTAAACCACAAAAGAAGCAAAGATCAATAAACATCAGAGTGTTAATCTGTTCTTTAAAGAGCAATGATGTTTTTTCATGATATGTGTCAGCATTTAAATTTAATTTTCAAAACATTAAATTAAAAAGGGCTGGTAAATAAAAATCAACAGCCTTCAATGTTTGCAGATCATGAGTGGCTATAACCACACACACACACACTGTTAAAGGGATACTCCACTTTTTTTGGAAATAGGCTCATTTTACAACAACCCCAGAGTTAAACAGTTGAGTTTTATCATTTTGAATGCATTCAGCTGATTTTCTGATATTCAGAAGAATATCAGTAACCAGACAGTTCTGGTCTCATTGACTTCCATAGTAGGAAAAAAAATTACTATGGAATTCAATGAGACCAGAATCCTGGTTACTGAAATTCTTATAGATATATGAAAATCAGCTGGATACATTCGAAAACGTTAAAACTCAACTGTTTAACTCTGGGAGTTGTAAAATGAGCCTATTTTTTTTTTTTTTAAAGTGGAATATCCCTTTAAGGAGTAGTTATCAGCAAAAGGAAAACGTTTGCTGAAAATTTACACACCCCCATGTCATCCAAGATATCCATGTCATTCTTTCTTCAGTCGAAAAGAAATTAAGGTTTTTGATAAAAACATTCCAGCATTTTTCTCCATATAATGCACTTTACTGGTAACCAAACAGTTCAAGGTCCACACAAACTGCAAACTGTTCAAAGGGCTTTAAACGATTCCACACAATGAATAAGGGTCTTATCAAGCGAATCGACCGCTCATTTAAAAAAAGAAATAACAAAGTTTAAGTTTTATATAGCTCAAATGCTCGCCTTGCTCTGTTCGTGACTCTGCTGTTCGAACTCGTTTATCAAAATAAACAAATCTTTTTTTCATGTCATTTGGTTAATTCAACGAACGAAATAAACGAATTGACTCGGAAAAAGATTTGTTCATTTTGATGAACAAGTTTGAACAGGAGAGTCTTGAATGCGCATCACAGAACAGAGCAAGGCGACCATTTGAGCTTATAAAACTTAAACTTTTCTCTTCACTTGATAAGAAACTTGTTCATTGTCTGGAATCGTCTGAAGCCCTTTGAACAGTTTGCAGTTTGCAATGAAACGTTGGAATGTTTTCATCAAAAACCTTAATTTCTTTTCGACTGAAGAAAGAAAGACATGAACATCTGGGATGACATAGGGGTGAGTAAATTATCAGCAATATTATTTTTTTTAAAGTGAACTACTCCTTAAAAGGCCAGACATTAAGTGTTCATCTTTTACTTTTAATCAGGCTTCAAGCTAAGCCAAACTTGCACCTGTTCAAATCAAATCATTTTATTGACTCTTTAATCAATCTTTTCTTTTCTTTCGTCCAAAATTTCTCTAAAATGTTTAGTTGCTCTAGTGGAAACCTGCTCATTTAGAAGCCAGTCTGAAAACCATGTTGGACTGAGGTCACATAAATCAGGTGCTTGGCTTACAGCCCAGGCGAGTTTTCTACAAGAAGCATTTCATTCAAGACAGTAGACCAAGTCTGTCACCCTGCAATGCGCTGAACAAGAGCAACAATCTGCCAAGAAGCTACATCACAGATTGCATCTCTCCAGCATATCTCTGGGGATAAAGCCCAAAACTATAACTGCCATTTACTCCCTTCCAATGTAAATGAATTCTCATCACTTTAGAATAACCCCTCAATCATTCTGAGCAATGGTCTAGCAATGCTTTATGGAATAATCATACATCAGCTCACTGTATGATGCAGAGTCAGATGCAATTAGGAGGAATGTCTACTCAAGCAAATTCAGCAAGTCTAGAAACCATATCATTAATGGATTTCACCTGGTAGCCCAAGTTTAAGGATATAAAATGCATTATAAATTACAACCTAATTAATGCATTTGTTTTGAATAAAAAAAATAGTGCAGAAATGCAATTCAAATTGAAATTTAAGGAAGAAAAACATCTCTTTGAATTTCAGTTTATTTTATTTAACTATTTTTTTAACGTTGAGACTTTTACAACTTTAACAAGGCAAACAAGGCTTTGATGAGTCAACATACAAAGTTGGATGGTTTTTGAAGTTAAAGGTACAACAGAAAGAAAAATAAATCGAAGGATAGAACAATAGATAGAATGATAGAATGGTCCATGTACTTTTTCGTTCATTCATTATTCTATTTCAGAATGAAAGATGCATTTAAAAAGGGTGCAGCTTGTTTTTTTGTTTAAAATAAAATAAAATGGCTATATTTTGTTTTCCAAATGTATTGTTGTCATCAAATAAAAGTATTAGAAAATTGGATGACATTTCTGATCGTTTTTTATATGTAATATTTATTTGTATGTTTATTGTATTTCATTTGACTCTGATGAGGGGGCATTCACATTAACGCACGTCACCACTTTTTTGCCATGTTCGATATTCTCCCCACCACTTTTTAAAACATCTTCGCGGCACGGATGTACCAATACAAATTAATAAACATCTCCAGTTAACTTTCAGACCATTCAATTTGTTCGTTTGTCAAATAAGAGTCACTCCAGACTCTGAAATGTGGTGTTCTTATAAATCAAGTGATCAAAGTGCTCGTTGCTGAAGTAATGATTATAAATATGTTGAATATACAGTACGGATACATTTTAATTGTTCATAAACAAATGTTTATGTGTCAGTGTCCCCTGCAAAGATGAAGTCTTCGTAGTAGTGAACGCGCCAGTGAGAAATGCACATTTCATACGGTTTACATACACTGTAAAAATAAACTAAATTTTACAGTAAAAAAACGGCAGCTGTGGTTGCCAGAACTTTACCGTTAAAAATACGGTAGGAACATTAATGGTTTTACAGACTTAACTTAAAATTTACAGTAATAAACCATATTTTATTTTCTGATAAAATGTTGATTTACCATATTATTGACGTATTGATATCTGCACTCTAAAAAATGCTGGGTTGTTTTAACCCAACTTTGGGTCAAATATGTACTAACCCAGCTGTTGGGTTAAATTTTTACATTACATTTTTAACCCAACATTTGGGTTTGTCCATATTTGACCCAAAATTGGGTTAAAACAACCCAGCATTTTTTTAGAGTGTGTTTTAGACCATTGAAATACACTGACAACCAACAATCATCACAGCAGTGATGAAAGTTACATAAACAATCACAGCTCATGAAAAGTGAATACCTATCTAAAATAATACTTAAAGAAGCTGCACAGTGTCATTCACACAAACATTAAGCACCATCATGGTAACACACATGAAATTTAAAAAATGCAATGAACATTAATTTAACAACATTAAATGTAACATAAAACCCTAATGTACATAAATGATTAGAAAAAAAACAATAAAACTATGAGGAACCATAGTTATTTCAACAAAATACATAAAATGTGAAGTGTCACAGGGAATTGTGGGAATGTCAATTTACGGGTTTTCACTGTAAATTATACAATGATTTGTTCTTTTCATTTTAAAAAACTGTAAATTTAACGGTATTTTACTGTAAAATTATATCACAGCTATTTACCGTGTATAGTACGGAAACTTTCTGTTAACCAATTATTTTACTGTTAAACTCAGTTATTTTTTACAGTGTAAACAGAGAGCATGTTTTCTTTCGTTTTAAAATGTTCTTTTAAGAAGTAAACATTTTCGATATATTTCTCAGGTCTGTGAGGCAAGTAGGCTACCTTATATGCCGAGTTTTGGTTAATTTATGAGACAAGCTCCAGTTTATGCGCTGACGCTTCCATGTCTTGACTTGTAATATACCCTAGGCCCTATACGCTATTATTACTTCTTAATTATTAAATCCAGGCAATTTGTTGATGAAACATTTATTAAAATTAAGATACAATTAATACAATACGAAATTATATGTGATTCCAGTTACTTGAACTATTTTAACGTTGCCTTTAATAACTTTTTCTAAGCCAGCAAGTTTCAATCCCTTAGAAGCCTATGCAGGAGTGATCTTGCTCTCAGATTTCAACAAAAATATCTTAATTTTTGTTCCGAAGATGAAAGTCTTACGGGGTTGAACAACATGAGGGTGAGTAATTAATTTTTCAAATTAAATTTCAGGATGAACTATTCCTTTAAATATACTGTCTTTGTTTCTACATTACAGTGGAAATTGAGGCTCACATTATTTACACACAAAACATTATGGCTAACATTTTGACTTAACAAAATTATTCTCTAGAATCTTGGCGACTCTGCCCCTATAAACACTAAAGAAAGTTAGACATTTTTCTTATACATATACTATTCTTTTTGGCAGAATTTATCATTATAATCAAATTATTTCATGGTTTTTGAATCACCATAGTCCATAAATGTATACATCCAGAAAATGGGATTCAAATCGAAAACATTTTCCCCAGTGTGTGTCCCCCCACTTCTCAAACCAAGAAGTGGGACACTACGAATAGAAGGATAGACAAAACGATAAATACGAATGATAGATTGAATGATCGAACGATAGATAGAAAGATAGAAACAGTATTTTGCCTAAATTATTCCTTTAATACAATATGATTTCCTTAGCATGAAGATAATTGTTTATGTTGAGATAAAATATTTTCATAAAGCATATACAACTGTTTTGAATTAGGTAGGTGTTGAGAGCCAGGAATCGTCTGGAAACATATGTTGCCAATATTAATTTGGCTCTGATGCAGTAATGTTAGCGTAAACAAAGAAATTCCCCCATTTATCTATTCTGCCAGTAGGCAGACAGAATTCTGCCATTGAAACACAGAGATCAAGACAGCCAGAGAGAGAGTCACATTTCCCCAGAGCCTGAGTGGGCGTGTGTACGGTGAGTCGTGCATGTCTTCAGTCCCCCATGCATGACTCTCCCACTTCGGCCTGCGCGTCATGTGTTGGGGGAGGGAGCGTGGGTGTGTGTGTGTTGTGATGATTATGTGTTGCGTCATGCGTGGGGAAGCGTAAACACTAGGAAGCTGGAAACATTTTCCTCTCCCACCATTTGTCGGTGTGTGGGTGGGCGGGTGAGTGTCTGTGTGGGTACAAACGGCCAAATTGGGCTGAATATTCCTCTAGACATTGTTACAGCACCATTCTCACCCTTCTGATTGCTCAGATGTCGTTCTTTCAAAGCTCAGAAGACGGAAAGGCTTTTTCATTCTGTTTCATTAGCAAAATCTCAAAATCAAATATGAAATGAATGAATATGAGAGACGCAGTATTAAGATTAAGCGGCATGGCATCTTTCGCACAGAAGACATGGCACATGTTGCTATGCTTAGCAACACATTCGGTGGCACATCCAGTTCTGATTGGCATGTGCCACTAAAATTTGTCATGTGCCACTGACATTGTTGCGGAACATGCCGCTGTATGTTGTGGCACCTCCAATAGCCTTGTGACGCATGTCGCTTCTCTCGTGCATTATGTAGATGTTGTAACATACGCACTGGGTGGCGTTTCCATACAACTATGTAGTTCGCTGCTTCACTACCATGCATCATTGGAGAAATCAACTAGCTGCAGTCACGTCGGTCTCCCGAAACCCATTGTCTGCAGAATTGGCTTCTGGATTGTGATGGAATAATAACGACTTTTTTTAATGAAACTTTAAGATCCAATTAACGCTAGAATTTTTATGTATAAATTACAGACATGTCATCTGAGGACTATTTCTAATTGCTCAAGATAAGGATTTATTTCTTCCAACCCAGATAGCAAACTTACATTGAATCAACGTGGAAACATGACATTGAAATAACAGTTGATCTGGCATTGTTTTGCTCATCGAATTAACGTCTGAACCAATGTCAGACACGCCATTATTTAAAACTAAAGGAAAATCGACGCAGTTGGTTGCTTTCCTGAACGTTGAAACGATGTTGATTTCAAGTTGATTTTCCGTAATTTCGAATAATGGCGTGCTCTACGACTTGGTTCAGTGTCAATTCAATGAGCAAAACAATGCCGAGATACAACGTTGTTTCGAATGTCATGAGAATCGTCTGTTTCTACATCTGATTCAATGTCAGTTTGCTATCTGGGAAATGTGATGCAATATAGAAACTATGCCTCTAACCACAGGTTGAGAGCTGTCCGTTCAAACCACATAACTTTGCGATGCTGTTTGCGATGTTCGCTGGAATCAATTGTTTGGCGAAACACCGACTTGTTGAACTATGCAGATAATGACAGAACTTGCAACCATATCACGTTGCTTTCGGGAAATGCACCCCTGAACAGTTCAACCATATTGTTATGAAGAACTTTTCGAGTGCAAAAAAAACAAAAACAAGCAAAACTATTTTATTCAACAACTTCTCGACGCATACATGTGGTGCTGACGCAGGAGCCGGCCAATATTGAGCAGCCGTTCTTCGTAGAACCCAGAAGAACTGCACTGTGTTTACAACGTGAACAGCATCAGAGACTGACACGGAAAGAGCGGACATTTTTAAAGGACAAGTTCGGTATTTTACAATTAAAGCCCTGTTTTAAGATCGTTTCTGATGAAATGGAATGGTTAAGATTGTTTTTTAGACAGATGCTGCTGTCCCGAGAATTTTCGGATTCAGTGGTAGCACCCCCACACCTCTACAATGGTAGCATAGGTGCACAGGAACAATCCTTTATCAAACGCTGACAAAAATCGCTGCAAAAGATGCTTTCCAACAGGTGTTTTACCATTCGTTGTAAAACGGTAGACCTATTTTTCCCAACGCCTCACAACCGTACATTCTTCCGTTGAGAGCTTGAATAATAGATACTCCAGCCCTATTGGTGGCGATAATGCACCTTTGCCTACCACAAAATCCGAAAATTCTTGGGACATCAGCATCTGTCTAAAAAAACAATCTTAAGCATTCTATTTCATCAGAAACAATCTTAAAACAGGGCTTTACTTGTAAAATACCGAACTTGTCCTTTAAATAAAGTCGTTATTTTTATTTTTGTTTATTTTTTTATTTATTTTGCGTGAAAAAGTATTCTCGTCACTCCATAACATTAAGTTTTGAACCACTGTGGTTACATGGACTCTTTAAAGTTCCCATGAAAAAAAAAATGCTTTTAGTATAAATATGTTAGCCGTAAGGTTATTTATAAGCTAGTGCGCTCCAAAACAATGACATCATTTGAATTTAGAAGATAGAAACGTTCAAAACTTAGTCTTTCAAGTCTGCCAACATGGATCAAAAATTGAGAACATGCACTTTATCCTCTCATTAGATTTTCTGTCCAATCAATGCTCTCTATCTAGAATCTAAATTATTACCACATAATTCCATAACATTATTTGTGCAATATAAAAGTAATAGATGAGAACCACTAACCACATATTAAAGGGGACTTATTTACATCATAAACAGACAAGCTGCGGCTAAAATCAGTCACTTGTTCACACTATTACCATTTTCTACATGGTGAAAAGCATATAATGTATTATATAGGAGACAGGGAACGATTTTGAAAGTGTAAATATACTTTCCACTGGGCGAAAGAAGTCTGAGTTTCACGTTAATATTGAGCCCGTTCTCATCCTTTGGCGTCATATAGGTGACACCATATGACATTTCGTCGAAATACTACGCACATGGCACCCTTTAGCGAAAATATAACACGCAGAACCCAAGGAGTCATACAGGTGAGTGGCATCCTTTAGCGTCGAATATGAGACGCAGACCCTACCCCAGACCTAAACCTACCCATAACATAGCGTCTTATATTGACGCTGAAAGGGTGCCATGTGCGTAGTATTTCGACGAAATGTCATATGGCGTCACCTATATGCTCTCATCGTGCACACAATCTTCTCCGGCACTAAAGACACAGACCACAAAACGGATCAGACCCATTTGAATTCCACACAGAATGCTTTATTTTCAAGCAATGTAGGAAGAGAAACGACACTGTCGAGTAGAAGTGATAACATTGATGCCGTGCACCAACATAAATTACACACTTTTCAAGATACACATGCTAATCATTCATGGTTTCGCTTTAGTAACAGTTTCGTATTAAATCTAAAAGGGGAATCTATTAGACAGTGGCTGTCAAATGCAGCTTTGCCAAGCTCAACGACTCTGCAAAAATAAACTAATAGCTATTGGCCATTTTAAAAAGGGGAGGAGCTGCTTGATATGTCCTGCCCTGTCTTCCTGTTTCGGTGGGAATTCCATCAACACATTGAATAATGCCGCATGTTTCAAGGCACCTCAGTGGGCCTTTAAGCACAGCCTACTCTGCACTAGATGTGCTGGTTTCAGTCTCTTTACCGGCTGCAGCCATGCCCTCATCTCATATACCTGCTATTGCACTCACATTAACGTCAAGTAGCCTTTTTGACAGGTTTGGGTGAGTAAGGCAAAATGCACAAGATATGTATTTGGAGTAAAGAGTGCATATGCTTATTCAAAAACAAAGTAGAGAGTTATCTTAATACTCAGTCAAAGTTAGGCTACAGCAACTATTTAAGTCTGCATTTTCTCAAATACTCGTTTACACCACTGCATACATGTATACATTTGTAGTATTATCCAGATAATATTTTATTTATTTGCTTCAGTAAAATGACAATATAAAAGCCAATTGTTTAATTTAGGACAACGTTAATTTAAACGTCTTTATTACACTTTTGTACACATTTTTGTCGCACACTATAATTTGTATTTAGGTTGTAAAAAGACCATTAGGATTTCCTTATAAAAACAAAAGCTGTGATCTCATTTTAATGGTTTCAAGGGATAGTTCGGCCAAAAACGATTCAGGACGTAACGTAGGAAGGCACGACATGGTTTCTACGTGATCAACGCTGACTTCCATCACACGTGAACGTACGTAACTGCAGGAACTTGCTGCACAATCGTTGCCGGAAGTCAGATATTTTCATTATATAAAAGTTCCGCACGGATTACCCCGCAGAAGGCCTTCCGCTTATCACCCTGGGAGCCGGATGGATTACTTTTGTGAAGGGACATTTTTGGGACTTGAAGGAGCTGGACCCCATTTCTTCACATTATATCCACTGAAGGGTCTAAGAATTTTTCTAAAATAACTGAAAATGTGTTCGTCTGAAATAAGATTGACATACAGTATGCATCTCGAACGGCTTAAGGGTGAGTAATGCATGGTTTAAATATCATTTTTGGCCGAACTATCCCTTTAATGAAGCTTGACTCTGGACAATGTATAGCTCTTCTGTTTGTTTGTTTGTTTGTTTGTTTGTTTGTTTGTTTGTTTACATGTGTGTGTGTGTGTGTGTGTGTCTGTTTGTTTGATTATGTCTGGGGATGTTGGAGCAAGTCTTCGCTCCTGCTTTCGGTAAGCTCTGCTGCCCTGACATTTTATTCCATCAAGCATGGCTAAACCTTTTGACATTTTTCATGTCCTTAAACAAACGTTCTCTTTTCTAGTCTCTTTAGGTGTCTCAGCTTCTCATGTGAAAACAAATATAGTTAAATAAAAAAGGAAGGAAGCTCATCACTGCAAAAAATATACATGTACAAACCCATGAGGACACAAACAAATGGACAAGCTTAACGTTGACAAATACACATTCGCACGTGAAGTCATCACACAAGGTCTTGAAATGAGTATATTTGAAGCACGCATGCTGGTATCATTAACTGGATGTTATAATCTACTATAATCTACACACACACACAACCAAAGGAAAGCATGCACACAAACCTCTCTGCATGTGGAGTACAGCAGAGGGTCAGGCTGTAATCAATACTGTAACTTGATCACACACTGTTTGCCAGTTTCATTAAATTTAAATATCTACCTCACAGAGGAAGAAGATGGACTTGGTTGTCCAGCTAGAACAACAAATAGCCTGACAGCTAGTTCACAGTGGTCAACCAACCCCCATCCTCCATCATAGCATCATATCTGCAGGCCAAGTGCGATGCAAAGCTTGCATGCAGGAAAGTGTACTGTTTCACTGATGAATATATAATCTTGAAGCCAATAACAAGTCCAAATATTCAGTCTAGAAAAAAACACTTTTCTATATAAATAATGAAAATACATAATTGCAACTACTTACCTAATTTTAGCCACAACAAATTAATGTTGAACGCATACAAATAACCCAAATCCCGTGCTTAATGGCGCTAAAAAGCTGTTAAATCCACAGTACATCAGCGTCTCCCCTTGCCATCCATATTCACAGGCAGCTACTGCACTGCCGCCACTAACTCTGATTTTCCCCACCACTGACCATTATCAACTATCAGCCTAAAAATACTCTTAAAGCGACAGCATCTCTCTCTGTATCCTGGCACTCTTTGGACACCCTTCCAGCTGACTAGGGACTGCCCTAATCTCCTCCTGCTCATACAGACCAATCAGGGGCAGGCAGGAAGTCAATAGTGATGTGTAGTGAGAGAGCAGGAGAGAGAGAGAGAGAGAAAGCGAGAGAGCGAGCAAGATAGGCAGCTGTGGATAATAGATATAGAGGGACCATAGACAAAAATCAGCAGGGTGATTATGTGCTTAAAAGATCCTGACTGGTTTATGAAGGTTTTGAGGATGGCGTGGGTGGGTTTTTACCATTACTGGTTCAGCTTATGTTACAGAAAGCACAATAAACTGCAACTGCTGTACATATGAATATATAATACAGTTTTATATATTGTATTGTATACTGTAAAAAAAAATATTGATGGTTTAACTTTAAAAAAGTAAGTAACCTGGTTGCCTTAAAATTTTAAGTTCATTGAACTGGAAAAAGTGAGTTAATACAATGAATGAGATTAATTTAACCATCAGAAACTCAAAATATATGTTATCTGAACTAAATAAATTATTCAAGTTGATTTAACAAAAGAAAAAATGTTGTGATTACTACACTGTAAAAATATATTGTTGGTTTAATTTAAAAACGTAAGTAACCTGGGTTGCCTTAATTTTAAGTTGACTGAACTGGAAAAAGTGAGTTAATACAATGAAGAAGATTCATTTAACCATCAGAAACTCAAAATAATAAGTTATCTCAACTAAATAAATTATTATACAGTTGATTTGACAAAAGAAC